>VZRE01012498.1:1883-51638 GCA_013396775.1 Cephalopterus ornatus
CCCGCCGCCCCCGGGCGTGAGCTTCTCCCGTCCTGGCTCGGTGTAGGATGGCGACAGCCGTGCTTCAGCCCGGAGGATTGGCTTTGGGTTAGGTTTGCGCGTTTCGTGGGGAAAACGTGGCTCGGGAAGAAGGCGGTTTGAAATAGCGGACTTCATGTAAAAGTCTGAGAAGGGGTGGGGGGGGGTCTGAGCAATGTGTAAAACTATCTGAAGGGAGGGTGTCAAGAGCCAGGCTCTGCAATGGTGGTGCCAAGTAGTAGGACAGGAGGCAACGGGCAGAAACTGATGCACTGGAATTTCCACCTGAGCATAGGGAAGAACTTTACTGCCAGGGTGACTGAGCACTGTAACAGGTTAGCCAGTGAGGTTGTGGAGTCTTCTTCCTTGGAGATACTCAAAAGCCATCTGAACACAATCCTGAGAAACCTGCTCTGGGGGGACCCTGCTCAAGCAAGGAGGTTGGGCCAGATGACCCACTGTGGTCCCTTCCTACTTTAACCATTCTGTGATTCTGTCTGTTGCTGTAGGTGTGAGCAGAATTAATCCATTGGGAAAAAGATAATTAAGCTGAAGCAGGAAAATACAAAGTTCTCACAGAAATAAATGTGGTATTAATTTCACAGATGGACTTTGTGTCTGCAGGAGTATGCTGTTAATCTAAATTTGTCATTCTGACACCAAAACTTAACACAAGGAAATATGCTGCGTACTTTATACTGATAATATAACACAGCATGTAAATTTTTGGTAGTTGTGTGAATGTTGACAGTAAGGAAGAAGAACCAGATTTCCCTTAAAACCATGCTTGCTGTCAGGCTGATTGCTGTGAGGGTACCTGTGGTACAGCTGAACTCACAGCAGCTTTGCCCTTTGCCACGTCTACACTGAGCTGTGTTGGTGTCAGTCAGCATGTGCTGTCCACCTCTCGGGGAAATCAGGGCTCAAGGGCCTCATGAGTCTGCTTGACCTGGGGGATCCCTGTTGAGGACAGTGGAGGTTGGCAGAGATTGATGGCAAGGAGATGGTGGCCCCTTGCCAGCAAACTGGTTTCTTATTGTAAATGCTTGGACTCTCCTAGGGAAATCAAGGTGTATGGTGCTTAGTTTAGTCTGGATGGTGAACTCACATTTTTAAAGTGATGCAGAATATGTTTGAATACTAATATTTTTTTTTTAATTATTTAATTTTTGAAGGCCGGGTACTGTGGCTCTGCGTGAAATCAGGCGCTATCAAAAGTCCACCGAACTTTTGATCCGCAAACTTCCCTTCCAGCGTCTGGTGCGTGAAATTGCTCAGGACTTCAAGACAGATCTGCGCTTCCAGAGCGCTGCCATCGGTGCTTTGCAGGTGAGCCTTGCCGAGGGGGCTCTCTGGGGGTGGCTCACAGGGGGCAGGAGTCAGTGCTGGAAGTGCCATCACAGCCAGGCATCCCCCAGAGCCCCCCAGACCTGGGGGCTGGCGGTGCAGGAGGGCTCCGCCTCCCACCTCCATTGGCCAGGCTGTTTCCAGGGTTAGTCTCGGCTCTGCCTGATTGCTGGGCTGCCGTGGTGGGCAGGGCCTGTCCTGGGGCGGAGCTGATCCCGAGTGGGGGGGTTTGCACACCTCAGCCTTGCCTTGCTTGCTGAGGGTGAACCTGGTGATACCTATGGATTCTGTAGGCTGAAATAATGCAATGCCAGGTCAGCAGCTCCTTACAAAGGCTGTAAATGTGTTTTTGGGGCGTGGGGGGGCTTATTTTTAAATAGCCCCCACCCCTCAAGCAGTTAGAACGGTGCATCTTATTAAGACACTTAAGAAAAACGTGCTTCCTCCATCCTTGAGCTTTGCTAGAGGCTTTGCCTTTGAAAGCTCTGCAGTCTGAGAGGACAGTGTTGTGTAAAGCTCATTCTGATGTGTCCTAATGGAGGCCTTGGTGTCCTCAAATGCTCTTTAAAGAAAAGCAGCTCGGTGAGCCACATCTAAACACAGTTAGGGAAATAGGTGCTTTGGTGTGATGTAGTTGATGCTAAACACGTTTTTTTTAATATATTAGTTATGTAACTTATTCAGAGTGTGCAGAGAGTGAAATATTAATTGCTCTTTCTGGCCCAAATTCCTGAATCTAAGTTAGGGCCCCCCCAAGACTCAGTTCTTATCGTGGGACTGTTTCCCTCTCGTGATAAAAAGACACTCCTGATTAAAGATAGGTCTTTACTGTTCTTTTAGCTGTTGAAAGATTGTTCCAGAACCCATCTTTAATTGTAGACTGTCTGACATACAGGCAAAATGGTCTCTTTCTAGTTAATGACTTCCACTTGTTAAAGGGCCAAGACATACGCCATGAGATCCTATAAACTTGAGCACATGCTTAGCTTCAAAAGGTGGCTCTGTGCATTTGCGGAGTTGCTGCTTTTGCTTTTAGTTATTCTGTGTGGCAGTTCTTACATTCTGAGGTTTACCTATGTGCCTTTTTATCTAGAACTGCATATTAAAATTTGTAGTTAATACATTTTCAGAAGGCGGGTTTGAACATTCCTGCTTTTGCACTAAGGAGTTGTTGGTATAGGACTTGGCCACATGTTATTCCTAGTGCTTCCTCCTTGCATATTTGCAAAAATACTCTCCAAAAACACAGCCCCAAAAACTTTTAGCCCCTTGGGTACCATGTTACTTTTAACCCCTTGGGTACCATGTGCCAGCATGCCTTTTTGGTGAAGTATATTAACTTTTCATGTAGTGGTTTAACAAAACTTCGTTAGGGCTAATGCATGTGAAATGTCTTTGTAATGCTACAGTCCGCATCTGCTGTAGTAAATATTTTTCTCTCTTCATATTAGATAATCCTGTGTTTTTAAACAGGGTCTTTGAACCTAGTAACTTGATTTTTGCAGTTCTTGGTAATGAAGTGGTTCACACAAGCTGTTCTCTTGCCTGTATTCTTGAAAGGGTGACCTCAGCCTCCTTTCCATAAGTGACCCCCAACACTGTTGCCTTCTCACAGCTGTTTGCTGTGTCCTGGTCTGATACTGGCATGCTAAGATGCTTCCTAGGAGATTGATTCTGTGTCAACCCAAAAATGTGTAAACATTGCTGTGCTGGGCTTAACAGCAGCTAACATAACGTGAGTCAGAATAATTAGGTCCAACTGAGCATCTGTCTGACTTGGAATCCTGTCTGCAGTTGTTTAGTAACAGGGAAAACATGGTGGCCAGAGTTGTGGTTTTCCCAGGATAGAGCTTCTTGTGCTTCCAGGTGCTGCCCCTCTGAGTCTCACAGATGTGAGGTGAGAACCTCCTGTGATAGTGGGGGCCTGTGCTGTGTCCCCATATAGACAGGAAGGCAGGAAGAAAGTATAGAAATAGGATAAGTGTCTAATGGTACTTCTCTGCTGTCCTGGTTTTGGTGGTTCAAGGAGTTCCTGAGCTAAAGGAGTTGTTCTCTTATTTCTAGTAATTCTCAGTTGATTTTTTTCTGCTAATTTTTGACTTTTGAATTGAGCCACCTCTTCACTATCCTGTGGCCAGAGCTCTGTGCCCAGACTCTGTGGTTTGAAGGCATACCTGCTCTTGTTTTCCCCAGCACCTGATGCTCAGTAACTCTTACTGTGGTAGAGGCAGCAAACAGGTCACTCAAATAGTGTAGCCCAGCCTTTGAAAAGAGAATTTCCTAAACAAACTAACCTTTTGATAAGATAACCCCTTCCTTATCTTGTGAGAGTCCCATAAGAATATTGGCTCAGTTGTGTTCTGGAGGATGTCTTTACCAAATGGCAGCAGTACACTGCTTCGACATAGAATATTATCTGGTGGTTTATAAGAAAATGGAGGCTTCTAATTTTTGAAAATCTAAAACTTTTGATGTTAGTGAGTAATAAAGAGAGAAACCTAAACTTAATGCCATGTTACGTTGTACTTTTAATTCTTAATTACGATTTCTTTTTTCCCAGTGCTCAGAGAGTCAAAGTGTTCTTAACTCTTTTCTTCCACACTAGGAGGCAAGTGAAGCCTACTTGGTTGGCCTGTTTGAAGATACCAACCTGTGTGCTATCCATGCCAAACGTGTCACAATCATGCCAAAAGATATCCAGCTAGCACGCCGCATACGTGGAGAGCGTGCCTAAACTTCACTAAGATGGGTTTGTCATTCTCGAAGCAAAATCTTCTTCCTGTTATTGGTAGTAATGAACGTTAGATATTTTTTCCATGGGGTTTAAAAGGTACCTTAAGTATATGGTTGCAAGTGGAAAAATAGGGGACAGAATTGGGTATTGGCAAGTTTTCTTTCCATTTTCATTTGTGTGTGGATTTTTAATATAAACGAGGGGACATAAAACAATCAAAATGCGGTCAAAAAAAAATGAATTGTTGAAACTTGTTCACCAAAACAACTTTATAAAAAAAAAAAAGAATTATAAATAAACCTGTCAAATTTTTCTGGACAATGCCAGCATTTGGATTTTTTTAAACAAGTAAATTTCTTATCAATGGCAACTAAATGGTGTTTGTAGCATTTTTATCATACAGTAGATTCCATCCATTCACTATACTTTTCTAACTGAGTTGTCCTACATGCAAGTACATGTTTTTAATGTTGTCTGTCTTCTGTGCTGTTCCTGTAAGTTTGCTATTAAAATACATTAAATGATGCCTGCTTTTAGTCTTGATTTTTAAATATTACACATGGGTTATATTGGTTAGAAAATACCCAGCCTTCCTTTCCCTTCTTCTATTCAATGCATGGCCTAAATGCTTAGAGCAGATCTGGGAAACACTGGGGATACTACCTTGGCTGAAGTACTGAGGGTTTTTTTAAGGGTGTAAAATTTCTGTCTGCTCCACATGAAAGCAGATTCGGTGAGTATAGTACCAGGAGTTGAACTGAGCTCTTTAGCTAAGCTACAGTGCTTAAGAGAAAGCAATTTGTTGCCATTTAGATTCTTTTCTTGCTTAGTGCTGAATTTGGAAGCATTTTTTATGGGTTTTTAGTATGGTGTAAGTGGTGGAGTGTAGTGGTTTGGGGGTTTCTGGTGTGTTTCGGGGGGTGAGTTTTGATTTTTCTTGGGTGTTTTTTTGTTGTTTTTTTGGGTTTTTTTTTTTAACCCTTTTGCACTCTGCTGCTTTGTTTCTTGGTTTGTAGGTGTTCATTTTTTGGTTGACTGCCTTTCTGTTTCAGTCACACCCTCTGGCATTTTTGAGAGGTTAGTCCACATGTGATTCGTTTCAGTTTGTACACTCCAATCAAAACCACACTTCTGTACCGTTTTTGTTAGTTAAAATTCTTCACAGAAGCAGTACTTAGACAGGATCACACATTTCAAACTCTCTGGGTTTTCTGTATTCCCCCCCACAGTTGCTGATGAAAGTTCACGTGAAGAAATTTAGTGCTGAAATCATGTCCCGTGAAAACTTGGTTTTAATTTTGCCCCTGCAACTTGTTTAAGGATTCTGATGGACCAGTCTGGAAATGAGTTATGTGCTGCACTTCTTGATAGCCCTTGCAGATAATGAAATGAGTTACATAGAAAATATGTAGGTGGTGAACAGATTTCACCTCTATGCTAATGCTCCTGCAGAGCTTATTTGCTGCTGACTTCTTTCAAGAGATTTTGAGTGAGCTCTAAGCACATGAGTGAATTTGTCTGAAGATTTCCAAAGAGGATTAATAGAGATATTATTATCTGCTTTGGTATCTTGAACACAGAGCCAAAAATTACAGAATAAATCACATTATTCATAACCTGCTCGGCTTTAGTAATGAATGCTGTCTGCCAGGGTTGTGCAAAGTAAAGTCTATTTAAATGGAGTTGCTTGTCACAGAGAAGACTAATGCTAGACAAAATGTGATCACATCCTTTTGATGCCAAGCACTTCATAGCTATCAACCAAAAATTAAGGAAGACTTGTCTTGGAGCACCCAGAACAACAGAAATATAAAAGGTGAGCAACAAAGACTTAACTGATTTAAGATGTCACTGACAGCTACTTGATAACAACCTTGTTAAACTTGCTATAAATGCATTTCAATATAATTAACTACTTGTTTTGTCCTATACTTCAGAATTCTGTTTCACCTATCAGTCAACAGTGCTGCAAGCACCTACATAAAAAGGCAATTAGGATTTTTTTGTTCTTGTTTCTGTTTAATAACCTGGAATTGAAGTATTGATAAGGAACTTAATTTTTTTCTCTCTTAGATATCTTAGGAAGTCAAATCCAGAGATTTTGGTACCCAAATGAAATACTGAGTTCTTTAAAAAGAGAGAATTGGGTAGAGGAATATCCCAGTTTAACTGACAATGCAATTAAATTGTTCAAGGCAGAAGAAATCCTAATGGAAGATGAGATGATCAGGAATATATGCAGATGACAACGTTTCAGTATGCAGTGCTACACCTGCAGTTTAGGGATAAACTTGGCCCTTTTGAGAGTTGTGCTCCTAGAGATGCCACGTGAATCCTCTTAGTGATTAGCTCTCTCTGTCTATTGATGCCGAGAAACTTAAGTTTCAAAAAGTTTACCTTCTTTTTTTTTTTTTTCCCCTATACCNCCTTCTTTTTTTTTTTTTTTCCCCTATACCAATTCTGCTATTTCTTGGGCAATTCAGTTAGAGCTGAGATTTTGAATACTAGAAACAAGTTGTGGTCATATGGACATAATTCTGTGGAGGGGTTCGACTGTATTGGGTGCAGGGATGGATGTGAAGTGGCTCCTTGTTAGTAACAATCATATTCAAAAGTTGAGCGTCTCTTTAAGGCATATATGTCCCCAGCTCAATTTCTGAATTATTTTTGTGAAGTCCTTTACAATGCGTATGTGATAAGCTGGTTTTTAGGCCTTTGTTTTAGATTTGTGTATTAACAGCTGTATTTACTTACTATTTTCTCAAGAGTAAATACGAAACCTTATTTTAAGTTGGTTGCCTTATATATTAGCAACGCAAAAAACCAACTTGCTTACTAGAGCCAAAAATTAATGCAGTGGGAAATTAACGTAGGGGGAAATAGCTTCAGACACAAGATCAGTCTTGTGTGGCTTTATCAAATTCAACTGGTAGTTCTTGAGAGCTTGTGTAAACCCAGCACTTCAGATTTTGTTTAGAAAAGTAACTTGCTGAATATAAAGAAACTAACATTAGAGTACCTACGTTTTAAGTGATGCATCTCTGGGCTATGTTCCTTAAGCCCTTTGTCCCACCTGGCAGTAGCTATTGGGTGATCCTAATCCAGGGGCCAGATTCATTAATGCCTGCTCCATGACAGGTTGCACCACCTGCTTGGAGTTGGTAATGTCACCTTGATGAGGAAGGAGAGCCAAGTGTAACTGTTTCTCCTAAAGTCCCACTAACAGTCTCTTTTGCTGGGGAACTTTTGGGATGCATTTTGTAATGTGGGATTACTGTCCCAGGACATGCATCCCTGCCCTCTGACTTTCATGGGATTCTGTGACCACTTAGTGATTTAAATCCACTTTTTGGTATGACTGAAACCAGTGTGTTTCACACACGTACTTCCTGTGCCACTGTTTTTGGTCAATTAGCCAAATAATTGAACTTGGCATGTCTGCTTGATCTGAAGCAGTAGAGCAGGCAAGAGGGTTGGACTATCCATTTCCCCAGCAGTGTACAGTTTAGGTTCAGTTTCACGCTACAATTAAACCAAACTCACGCCTGTGCTGCCATTCCAATACCAGCTTTTCCTGCCACACTTGTCTCCTTTGAGACTCTGTGATGGGTTACTTCGGTTTATCTTCTGGAGCTTAATTTTAAATTTGAGGTTTAGTGAAGTACAGGCAAGGTTCAGACTTACTATGTTGATGGCATTGTTTGCCGTGATTTAGTTTCTTACTCTAGCACACAAACAGAACTTCTGTTGGTTTTCATACGAATAAACACTTAAAAATACTTCTTGTATAACTTGGATTCAAAGGCTTGAATTGAGAGGAGGAATTCTAGTGCCAGGAAAATTTGGGGTTTTTTTCCCAGATGCACATCAGGGGGATGCTGGGGAGCTGCTTGCTAAGCTTTTACTTGTGTCTTACTCCCGTTACCATATATAATGGATCATCCTCAGTGATGAGATTTTTTTTTGTACTAAGTGGATGTTACAGACTTGTTTGTGGCAGGTTTGCCTCTAAGCAGACAAGTGTTTTGCTGAACAGAAAGCCATGGTTAATGTATTTTTTTTTTAATCTGAGGAGGCTTTGATCTTCTGACCTTGGTAATACTGTGTCAAAAAACTAGCTTAGTATGGGAAAAGCACTACATCTATCAATAGTAGTGTTAAAAAGGGATAGTTGCAACTGCACAGGCTGATCTGCTTAATGTAAGCTACTAAATTTCATCAGATGGTACCTAATCCAGTTCTTATTGTCTTTTTGTATTTAAAACATAGGGTGCTTAGCAGTGCATGTAGCAGAGACTGAAGACTTGCTATAAAAGACAATGTGTGCACGAAAAACCTCTCTAGGGAATGTGAAAAGACTGCCTGGTTTCTGTTTGGGGGAGCTGCTGTCACATACTTGATTAAGGCAAGAAATTGCTCTCAAAAAAGCCTCACAAATTATAAGAATTTACTACTTTGTGCGTGTGTTTTGGAAGGGTCCCTCAGCGTAGCACAAGCCCTTTTTTGAGGGTTTTGTTTCAAGCAGTGATTGAGTGGTTGGGGGCGCAGATTCCCCCTTTATTGCCTGGACTTATATTGTTGGACAACTGTTACTCAAAACACATCCCTTTCCTGCCACCTGGATGAGAATAAAGTAAGTTGGGACAGAAGAGATCTGGTATATGGCCAAGTATCCACTACGGGTATTTCAGGGGCTACAAATGGAGAAGTAGGATCAAGGAGGAACCCACAGGTAAGGATGTATCTTTTTCTCCTCTTGCCCTCAGAGATGACCTTCTCACTTCCTACTGTACAGAAGTTGTGATTTCAGAGGCACTTTCTGCACAGAAAGTTGGTTTCTGGGTGTTGTCCCAGGGGCACCTGTGTTTCCTCTGATTCACACCACCCTTGCTCAACTTCCTGGCCCATGCATGGGGATTTTAATAAAATATATATATTTTTTTTTTTAAATCACACAAAACCCCCTCAATAACAGCAAATCTGATCACTGTAAGAAATAGGTACCACCTTCTCTTTATCCAAGAATTTCCTGTGCAGGCCTGTCGGTGATGGAATAATTCTGAATAAATTGGGAAAGACAGTATGAATTGGAGCTTTAAGTGTGAGGGCTTTTTTTGATTGCCTCTTCCTAGCAATCCCTGGCAATTTTACCTGTTACATGATCACAACTAATTAAATATACAAGAAATTATTTATTTTAAATTAAGAGTATAGTCTGATTCTGAGAAACGTCTGCAAAATGCTGAGGCTTAGGAATACTCTCAGTTGCAGTATGCCTAGCTCGAAACTTTCTGCCTTTTCCTTGATGGTGGTGCTTCCTGTCCCTTTGCAGCAGCAACACCAGAGATCAGGACACTTGGGTAAAATCCCACAAAAGACGAGGTTGGGGTCAAAGGCAGTGTGTGTGTGCTCTCCAAGTCAGTGTCACAGTTGCTCTTCAGTGAGAAATAAGCCTGCACTTTCTGTCCATCTCTCTCGATAACACATTTGTAGGCTTACGCGAAGCTCGTAGTTTGAGACGTACGCTCATATTCTCTGCTGTATTGTCCCCTGCCAGCAGCATCCCCCTCATCTCCTTCTGTAGGCACGCTATTACACACAGCAGGGTCTCTAGCAGCAGGGGTGCTTTATGTTACTAAAAGCTCCTGTGATGTCAGAAAGATTTAGGAAGTAAAATTAAAAAAAAAAGAATAGGCTGAAAAAGAAAAAAAAATCTCTGCAGCTCTGGAAACCACTTGTGTCTCCCCATGGTGTTAGAACTGAGCGTTCCTGTCCCCCTCCCTCGAGGAGCCTGCCCTCACCTCCTCTTTGCACGATGTTTGCATTTATATATGTGCTGTTCCATGGAAGCATCCCAAGTGAAACCCAGCTGGGAAATGTCTGTTGCATATCAGTCCTAGTGTGAGTGCGAGCTAATTCCACGTGCCTCAGTGATAACTGAGTGTGTGCCTCAGTTAACCCCCGGGTTTGCCCCTACCACCCTTTGCTCGTGACCAGTTCACCTCCTCTCCTGCCAGCCTAGATTTGCAAGAGATATCTAAAGTTTAACTACTTTAGTTTTCCTTAGCATCTGTTGAAGTTGGTAGGAGTGTATTCCCTCTTCTGACTTTACTTTGTGGCTGGTTTTGAGGAGAGGACAGGCTGAGAAAGCTCTGCAGTGATCAGGTGAGAGACGCTCCATTCTTTTCCATGTACTGGAGGAGGAGGCGGGCTGAAGGAACAGTATTTACAGTCCTGCTCAGGCCTCCCTCTCTAAATGCATCATTGCCTGGCAGCTGAGCCCCTGTGGGTGGGAAGGCTGCCAGGTGAACACATGGGCACGGATACCGGCCGTGAGGAGCGCAAGCACGAATCGTGGATGGCAGGATGGGCGTCCCAGCTGGATGCATCCCCAGGACTGGTTACCGCTGAGGGGCTGTGTGTCCCTACATCTAAAGGCTGGAGCGACTTCAAACGGCCTCCATGCCTGCTAATTTGGGGCATGGGAGAGTTGCCAGGCTGAGGCGTGCGTATCCCTGAGACCTCGGGCTTTGGCTTGGCTCTGGAGCGGGCAGGGAGTTGGCAGCAGCAACGGAAGCTTCTGTGTGCTGGCTTGCTGACGTGCTTTGCCCGGAGGGGCTGTCTCCACAGCAAGTGGATGATGGCTTTTCCTTTGTGCCTCCTTCCATCTGCATGCACTGAGGCTGAGGGCATAGGCCAGAGAAGATATGCAGAGGCGGGGGGACCTCTACAGCAGGTCCTGGGTGTGTGGGCAGGCATATGGAGCACAGGGGGTACCAGGCTGATGCCAGCACCCTCCCAGGAGGATGGGGTGTGAGCTGGGACTCCACCAGGCAGATGTGAGCAACAGGGAAAGTCCAGGGTGCTGGTTTGTTGCTGAGGATGTGTGCACTGTCTCCCAGGAGGTAACTGGCACAGTTGAGGTCCATTGTGTCAGGAGGGTTTTGCCATATTCCCAGGGCATAACCTGAGCTGTGGTTAGCAGTGCTGACTCTGAGCTGTCACTGAACTGACACGACGGAGTTGTGCCTTGCTCCTGACTTGATCTGGGACTGAGCTGGGTGGGGAGCTCAGGTGTTTCCTGAGACAACAGAGCAGCAACCAAGAGAAAGCGTTACACAATGTGTGAACATGCAATAGTAGTTGTTGGCTCCCTCCAGCCCCCTCTTCAGGCCTATGTGTGCAAACAGTAAGAGCAAAAGCATTTTTCTTTGCCTGCATTGTTGAGGAAGAGGGATTCCTTTAGTGGATTGGATTTAGTGTATTTAGGGGTTTTTATGGTGATGCCATCCCCATGACAAACACATCCTTCTGCCCTACTATTCCCTGGTATGTGAAATGCTTTAAAATTATGGTACCCTTGTTTTGGAGATACAGAGCTGGCTCTTTGATAAAACCTCCAGCTCTTCTGTGCAGCTCAAACGTAGTGGAGTTAAGAGATGTTTTCTGCCTGGTGTCAGCTTGAAGCCTCGCAGACACTGAATCCCTCTAGAGGAGGGCACATCTGTTCAGGAATCTGATCTCATTTCTGCCTTATATGTTCTCCAGCTAAATGGACCATTTGCTTTCATGAAAGTAATTGCTTTGAATGCTGTGGAAAAAAGAAGCCAAAGCCACAGACAGCATCTAACCTTGCTAGTGTTTATTCAATAAATTAATAAACACTAATAGGGTAGCATTCAAGTTCTCAAGAGTATGCAGCCTATTTTTAAGCCACTGTGGGTGTTGCTAGAAGAGCACACAGCAGAGCAGCCACTATCTGTAATGTAAAAAACCTGACTACGGGTGCAGAGAGGGGTTATAGTGCACCCAGGAGCATCGTGGAGCTGGGGCGTAACAGCTCCATAGAAACACATCTGTTCCCGCCATGCTGATGAGGAGCTGCTCTGGCTCCGCTGCCTGCTGCTGCTGGCACTGAATTTGTCCCCCTGGCCTTACTCACCTGAGCCTCAGGAGATGCTGGCAAATGCAAGGCTAATACCAGGATGCTGTCGGCCTTGGCATATTGTTCCTGAGGCTGTGCTGACCTTCCTCCTTTCCGGCTGTTGTGCAGGTAGGGCGGGTGCTCCCAGGACCCAACACACCAAGCTTGCGTCCCCGAGTACATGGAAACCCAGGTCACTCAAACTCCGCGTCGCTATGACTTATGTGCTCTCTCTACAAATCAGAAAGGCATAACTACGTGCTTGGTATAAAGCTTCTTCCTTTCCCTGCTGCATCACCTGACTCGTCTCTGCCACACCCATAGCCCTGCTTTCTGTAAATCAGAAATACTGTCACACGTCCTGTCTGAAAGGAGCAGTGTGTACATCTTCCCCATGCACAGCCTCCCTCTCCTGCCTCTGCATCCAGCCAGTTCCTGACCTTTCCTGTGGTGGGGAAGATATGCCTTGTTTCTGCAGGCACCACAGCTTCTGTGGTGACTTGGCGGTCGAAGGCCATGTCCTCTCAAGCTGACAGAATCCTTCCCTCACAGTACTCAATTCCCCTCACCTTCTAACTTTGGTAAGAGGTCAGGCATATGGTTTTTATATGGGTAAATAATAATATAGGGTATTTGCTAAAAGTATATCACAAATTACATGTTATATAAAAATAGTGTTATACATACATATATTTATTGTAAATATAATATTGTGAATTATATGCAATTATATATATGCATATTAAAATATATTATAATGTTATTGATTAAGCACATGAGGTTGGACAGATGCTCTTTTTATGCTTAAATAATACTATATTATTTATTATGAATATATATTTTAACATATTAAAAATAGCTTCCTCAATCTCATACCAAAGTCACAAAGGATGA
This sequence comes from Cephalopterus ornatus, assembly GCA_013396775.1. Taxonomy (NCBI): domain Eukaryota; kingdom Metazoa; phylum Chordata; class Aves; order Passeriformes; family Cotingidae; genus Cephalopterus; species Cephalopterus ornatus. Next base: position 14,801 of record VZRE01012498.1, read on the forward strand.
GGAATGGAGTATTATCATGGAAGGTTGCTGCTAGCTTTGTATATCAATATATTTATAATTTTTTTTTTAATGTAGGGCTGGTAAAGGTAGGTTGCCTTAGGTTTACTTGTTATTGTTGCCTTTCCTTTATCTTTCTTTTAAAAAGTGACAAAAGTTACATGGATTCTTCAGAAAGAAGGGACATTTTTGCAGATGTACAGATGTTAAAATGGCAGTAACCAAACCGTGGAGCTCATGGTTATCACCCGGGCCACAGCCACCAGGGGCCAGCCCAGGCACTTTGTTTAGAGAGTATGAAGTGCTGACACGTGGAGAACGGTGATTTCTCTTCCTCCCGTGTGTGTACCTGCTCTCTCCTGCCCTCTCCTCATTTCCTCCAAGAGCTGCCTTTGCAGTTTTGAGGCAGACACAGCACAGTTCTAATGATGACTTCTTTCATGGGTATTTGCTATTAAATATTAGAAAACTCATTTTGTTTCTCTAACAGTCCTCCATCCTATTGGGGTTCCAGCACGTGCTCTGCAGAGCAGCTCAGAGGCAAGGTGTGCTCCTCAGCTTCCAGCTTGCAGAGACGGTGTGCGAGGGAGAGGAGGAATGGGATACAGTAAAGCCAGTGACAGAGCAAGTGCCCAATCTCATTAGGCTCCTGGGTTGATTTGGAGTCAAACAAAGACGCGGTTTCCAGTTGGATGAAGATGGAACCAGGACAACTACTCGCACTTTACTCTTCCAGCTTAAGGACTCCACCTTCAAGCTGGAGCTTATGTGGGTAGGTGTTATTTCTTCCTCTGACTCCATGATCCTGTCCAGTACACCTGAGGGGAAGGCAGTGCGAGGCAGTTTAAACTGTTAACCCACATAAAGGATTTAAAATAGTACATGAAAATTCCTAGGAAAAGTGCTTTAATTCTGGACCTCCAGAAAAATACACCACCAAACTAAACCACTTTCCAATACTCGACCAACAGAAAGAGCCTCGTCCACAGCCAGGCTGACTGAGGTGGTACCAGTGAAACCTAGAGGTCTTCCTCGAGGTAAGATATGTGTGCTGGCTGTGAGGTCCGGCGGAACATGACCCTGCCTCCATTCCCACTTTTCCGAGCACATCTGCAGTCAGCTTTGCCCCAGGGCTCCAGGGTCACACCAAACGGTCCCCCTCGCCCCCCTCAATGCCCACTGCAGCACCCTCTTGAGAAGCAGCTGGGTGATGGTTGCTCCTGCGGGCCAGTTGGGAACACTTCATGGCGGTCTCACGCCTGCAACAACTGCTGGTGACCAGGGCAAGCCCACCTGCAGCTTTCACAGCATCAAATCTTCCCCTACTGGATACTAGGGAATGGTGTGGGAGGAAAGGTGCTGGCTGTGTTAGTGATTCCTGAGCTCTGAAATCTGGTTTTACATTAGTGTTTCTTCACTCCTTTTTCTTTATATCTCTCTCCCTGCCACATCCATATTGCTTTTTATCCCAAGAATAGCTTAAGTGGGCTCTACCAGAGCACAGAAATATTGGATTCTGACTGGAACTTGCTATTAAGCAAGGTAAATGGGTAGCAGACAAGGTCCAAAGTAAGCTGTTCGGCACTGTGTAAAACTACGGGGCTAGCACCCGGGGCTACTGTCATCCTCAGGATGTAGCCTGACACTGATCACTTCCTCAGTGAGTTGGTGTAATTATGATCCATTGGTCCTGAATTGCTGCAGCTTTTACACCAGTAAGGTGGAGGTTCACACTGTACCTGTTGCTACATCCCATAGTTGCTGGGAGCTGCTGGACCAAGGTGCCAAATCTCTGCTCCTGAATAAAACTTAGTAGCATACGGAGCTATAGCTTTGGGGTGGAGGCAGTCAAAATAAAATTAAGTCAGCCTCTACCCACTGGTACTTCTATAATGCCATAGCTATGACTAGTGCTTCATACATTGAGGAAGAGCCTGCTGGAAGCGGTTCTTATTACATCATTATCAAATAAACTCAGGACTAAGCACAACAAACCACAGGGTGGAGCAGAAGAGTGGTGGAGACACAAGCAGAAGATGAGGACTGGGGAAGACCTTCCCTAGGATGCAGCCAGCACTGGGGCAAGACACCCAGATTCGCTCTGTGAGCCCAGGAGCAGGTTTTCCCTTCCCAGTCTTGCCCCAGCCGTGACTTTCTCAATAGTTTTGTGCAAGTTACGTCACTTCTGGATTTTCAGTTTCTCTCCTAAGAATGGGGTCACTGCTTTTATGCCCTTGCAGTGGGGCTGGGACACCTGTTACTGTTTGCAACATGCCTCAAAGAGCCACCAACCCCTATGTGACGTTCACCCCGGAGATGCTCTTCTGAAATGCACCCTCCTCTCATGACAAGTCCTCCAAAAACTGTAATCGTGCTCCCCTGCTGGCAGAGCAGGAATTCAGGTGGGACCATGGAATTCTCTCCTGGGATGCTCAGAGAGGAGCTCAATCCTGTTGATGGAAACCAGCTTTCAGGAACGTTGTTGAACTCCCTTGCTGCTTTAAATGCTGGCCTCGATGTTAAAAGTGAAGATATTACATTGCTGAACAGATTCAAACAGTGGGAAATACACCCACCTTATTTAGAGGTAACTAAATAAGTGTATTTTATTTCACAAAATGTCCTACCGCTCTTTTGGCGTTAGACCTGTTCTCGGTGCCGCCCCTGTCAGTCCCTGTGTCTCTGTAGGGTACAGGGCTGCGCGGTGCCAACGTCAGCAGCCAAAACTGGGTTTTGTTCTGAGGAACCAACATTTTTGATGGAGGGTTTTGGCTCCACTTCGCGTCTGCAATCAGCCAGTGACAGTTGAAGATTATGACATTAAAAATAAATTTTTTAACTACAGTTAATTGATCCTCACGGGAAATCAGCACGCAATGGGCTGTTTGCTCTCTATCGCTATGCTTTGCTGAAAGTACTTAACTCTGCTGTCTGCTACTGTATCTCCACTGTGATGGGTGAATCTCCTTGTGCCTTGGTGATGCTGGGCTCTGAAGACAGAGGCTTAACCCCAGCTGGGACAGGCAGCACCTGGCTGTGCAGATGCCCCTGGAGGACCAATGCTGCTGAATGGTTTCAGATAATCTGTGGATGCTCTGCCAAAACCTACATCCCCGTATTTCTTACTGCTGCTTTCCCTTCCCCTGCCCCACTGCGGCTCCAGCTGGGAAGCCAGAGCCACGTGTGTGTCTCCAGGCTATACATCAAAACTCGGCTTTCTGCAAGCGTGGCTCTGCAATAAACAAGGAGAGCGTGTCCCTGCTTGACTGGTACATTAAGCAGATGTTCAGTACCTAGACCTCATTTCGGGCAGGCAGAAATGAGAAGGAAGGAGAAGAGGATGATTTTTCTCTCCTCCCCAGCAGCCAATGATGCCCTTGCAGACCTTCTGTGTTTGCAATGCCAGTCTGCAAATTTGGCATTAACAGCTGTGCGTGAGCTGCTGGCTGGATTGCAGGGATGCTACCTCCCAGGATACTTGAGTGTGTGTGAAGCTGGCTCCAGCTGCAGAGATGGAAAGGGCTGAAAGGATGCTTTAGAGGCACTGAAGAAGCGCTGAAAGAATATGCTGGAAGCTTGGGGGTTATGGGGCTCTGTCACAGCTGAGCTGACCGCTTTAACTCTCCTTTGAGCTACTCCCTATTTCTTTCAGAAGCAGCTCAATTTTTCATAACTTCCCTGTGTGAAAGGCTTGTTATTTTCTGTTGTTATTATTCTCCAAGGTTACACAGCATCTCTGTGGCAGAAGTGCAGCCCTAAGGATGAGCTGAGCCATCTTGTCTCCCGTTTTTGCATCCATCCAGACACCTTTACCCTCACCCACAGACAGCAGCGAAGGGGAGATGTCCCATTGACAGAGGAATGTAATAGAGGTTATAGATACAACAGGGGTTTCTAGGCACAAAGCAAGAGCTGACTAATGTGTAAATGTGCTCTAATTAATTGGTGAGACTATAAACACCATTCTACCTGGGCTGGGCACAGTTAAGGTGAGGTGTCTTGCTCCTTTTCATCTGAGAGACGAGGAGCAGAGTGGGAAGTTCTCAGCCCTGTGCTCCAGCTAAGGGGTCAGCTCTCCTGTTGCTGGGCTAGTCACTCTGTTCCCACATCCATCTCTGCAAACAGTTGATAAAACAACCCTTCTTGTTCACATTTTTTTAACTGCACAAGTGACTTCTTGCAGGTACAAGAAAGACAGTGATCAAAATTATAGGCAATGGCTACTTGAAAAGCAGAGCATCCATGCAGCAGGCTGATAAATTCTGAGTACTTCATGGAAGAAAATGAAAGGGCAGTGGTGCTCTTTTAAAGAAGTTCCAGAAAAAATCCATCCCTGAACAGAATTGCTTTAATTTGCATGTTCCATAAGGAAAATTTTCCTTTCAGCAGCAACACAATGGTCAACACAACGGACTGCTTGAGGAAAAACCACCAGGCAGAGTCTGCATTTCACAGGATGCTGCAGGAGTGACAGACACCAGGCTGCCTTCCTCCGCTCGGCTCCTTGAAAAAAATCTAAGTGCATCAGTTGTAGTGACAATGGTTGAAGCTGTTTTGGATAAATGCTTCAAATTCCCATCATAACAACAGATTTCTTGTATACTAAGGTTTCTCCTTAGTACTACTTAGTAAGGGTGCCACCAGAGTCACGAGGAAAACATTCTGCTGGCTAATACAGCAGGTACTCCGCTTGCCAGCAAGGCAAGGCTGTGGGACACATGGCTGTGGGGACCTGGCCAAGTCCTGCTCTCCAGGCAGCACTCACTCTGCAGTGACTTCAGTGGGACATGTAAGCCAACCATATCCTGGACTGCATCAAGAGAAGTGTGGCCAGCATTTCAAGGGAGGTTATTCTGCTCTTCTATTCTGCCCTCTTGAGACCCCACCTGGAGCGCTGCATCCACCTCTGGAGCCCCCAACATAAGAAGGACATGAACTTACTGGAATGAGTCCAGAGGATGGCCAGGAAGATGATTAGGGGACTGGAGCACCCGTCCTACGAAGATAGGCTGAGAGAATTGGGGAATTGTTCAGACTGGAGAGGAGAAGGCTCCAGGGAGACCTTATAGCCCCTCCTAGTACCTAAAGGGGACCTATAAAAAAGCTGGAGAGAGACTTTTTGCAAGGGCCTGTGGTGACAGGACAAGGGGGAATGGCTTTAGACTGACAGAGGGTAGGTTTAGATTAGATAGAAGCAAAAAATTCTTTACTGTGATGATGGTGAGGCACTGGATCAGGTTTCCCAGAGAAGTTCTGGATGCCCCATCCCTGGCAGTGTTCAAGGCCAGGTTGGTTGAGGCTTTGAGCAATCCAGTCTAGTACACATTGGAACTAGGTGATCTTTAAGGTCCCTCCCAACTCAAACCATTCTATGATGCTTCTGTAATTGATTACTTTGCTAATGGAATTGAAAATTGTTCCTGCCCATTATGCACCTATTCGGGGAGCAGTGATACTGAGGAACGTAGTGAGGAGTTACTTGGTGTGCATGGAGACAGTTTGGGCAGTTTTCTTTCAGCAATAAGGGAAGAAGAATTGGGGGTACAGGACTTGTATGGGACAAAAGCTGTCTGGAGCACAGAGTCAATTCAGAGATGTAGTAGAGTGCCTGTGTGCTGGGAAAAAAATGATTTAAGAGAACACAGGGCTCCATTTCCAACAGCATGGAATACCTTGAGCCCAAGGGGAGGTTTTCACAGAAGCCTGCACCTTTGGCAGTGATTCTGAGGGCAGTGGCTGTCCCAGCACCTGCCTGGCTGGGCTCTGGCTGCTGCAGTGCCTGGCATGAGTGACAGAGAAGGTCACTGAGCACCCAACCCTGATCACTCACCTGCAGAAAATGGCAACTGGGGATGAAAAGGGGGAGATGACAGGACTGGGAGGTGATTTTGGGTAGCAAGGGGAGAAACTATGGGTGTTTACTCAGCAGATGTGCTGAGGCTACTTGGCACAACAAAAAATGGGTCTCTTCCTTCCTCTGAGCCAGACTCATCAAAGGAAAGCAAGAGGCCAGAGGCTGAGGTTTATGGCTGGTGTGTCTGAAACAAATCAAAGGACAGAATATTTGGCTTGTCCAAGAATGGCAGGGAGCCTGCCAAGTCTTTCATGTGGGAGCACGGTCAAGGTGTTGCTCTGTGCTGTGTTGGGGTAGCAGGTCCTGAGGGACAGGCACTGATGGCAACAGCAAGGAATAGGCCAAAAGTTGCAAATGTTGGACTAGAATTTAAATAAAAACTCTGGAATAAATTATATAGCTCAGTGGGACAAGGCTGGGAACAGAAAGCTGGATGTCACCCCAGGGGACTGCAGTCTCCTTTAGGGACCTCCAGCTGTACTGCTCAGCTTATCTCCTGTCTTCCTAGTCCTTTCCCCATCCCTCCTCCCTTCTGCAGCAGAAACCGACTATATAAAAGGATGGGATTTCAGAGACAAGACGAAAATGTTTTTTTGTTTCCATCCATCTGTGTTTGCTCACTCAATGTCTGTCTGACTTCCTAAGTCAGAATTTAGCACCTATTACCTCCCCCTGCCATCCCCTTTAATTTTCCTACCTTGTGATTTGGGTTTTCCCTGGTCCTTACCCTACTCCTTGGGATGTGAAATTTCCTGCTATGGGCATCACTTGAATTTACATGTATCATGCAAAGTCTGACAAGGGGAAATGAGAAACCTGGAAGCCCTGTGAGGGGAATATTCTTTGAAAAGCTTCCAGAAATGACAGGAGAGCACTGAGCTGGATGGCAGGAATGGCTCTGCAGCCTGAGCACACCTCATTGAGCCAGCTTTGGGATGGAAGAAAACATCTCTCCTTGGGCAAGTTACTAGAGGAGCAGCAGAAACTCCAGTGCAAGCTGAGCCAGACAGAAAGAAGCATTGTTGTATCTATTTTAGGATTTTGTGCTGCTGCTCCTCATCACCCTGTCCAAATACATCCCTTTAATGGATGTTGCCCGAGAGGAAGCACATACATTCTCCTGTGAGAGGGTGCCTGGGCCCATAAGCCTGTTTTTCCAACACTATAAATTGGTTCTATAAAAGATGTTACTTCTCTCTGCCTCACCTTAATAACTAGGTGCTGTGGCTATAACAGCACTTTGTTGCCATCATATTTTTCACTATGACTCCAGTCCCATCTCTTTCTTCCTCATGGGTACTGAACAGCTCTTAGTGAAACCAAGCAGTTCAGCATTTCAGCATCCCAACATTCCACCCCCAGTGGAATGTGGTTGTGAACAGAGAGGTCTGGTGAGGATGCTTTGGGAGGAGGTGGGACACTGGGCACAGGGGGGAAGGCAGTGGCAATAGGGCCACATGAGAATTCCAGAGATGGGAGGGGGTAGCTCGGGTGCATACTGCAAGGCCCTCGGCAGCTCTCCTGGGATCTGTCTCCACAGTCACAAGGGTAAAACCGCTGCTTTTTCAGACTCTTCCTCCTGGGATGATCACTCTGACTATCACAGTGCCCTGTGGGAAGCCCAGCCCCGAGACAGTAGCTGCAGTGGAGGTTATGGGTTCATCCTTAGGGACTCAGCATTCCTTGTTGTGTGAGGAGCATCTCTGCTGCCCTCATCAAACGAAGGCATTAAGCACCTTCCTGACGGATGGTGCTGCCCCACGCCCAACAATGCAAATCTCAGGGTGAAATGGAGCAGCGAGGGTGCCCAGCTGGCACTGTGACAGCCCATCTCCTTCCCATCCCAGCCCCAGCACAGCCTTGGCACAGTGCCAGGGCCTGCAGAGACCCTACTGATGGCCCTTGCAATTCAGAGGGGAAGACTTCCAGTTTTATTTAAAAACAGAAAATGCCCAACTCCCCCCGCTACAAGTGACCAAGTGGGGAAGTGCTCGCCTGCACCCAGTTCCCCCCTCACGAGTGCCACTGGGACCAGTAGTAAAGTCAGGTCCTCTGCATGACACGCATCGAAGTTGTGGCACCTGCTGTGTTTTTATGTGGCTGCTGCTGAGGGCTGCTCCTCTTCCTCACACACACACGGGATGTAGGGACAGGACAAGGGGGAATGGATTCAAACTGATGGAGAATAGGTTTGCATTAGATATTAGCAAGAAATTCTTTACTATGAGGGTGGTGAGACACTGGAACAGGTGGCCCAGAGAAGCTGTGGATGCCCCATCCCTAGAAGTATTGAAGACCAGGTTGGATGGAGCTCTGAGCAACTTGATCTAGTGGAAGGTGCCCCTGCTTATGGCAGGGGGGTTGAACCTAGATGATCTTTAAGGTCCCTTCCAACTCAAACCGTTCTATGATTCTATGAAATTGCATCTGGAAGTTCACTTTCCCAAATTTCTTTTCCCCAAGGACCTCAGAGCCCCTTCACTGAAAGGGATGTGTGCTCCTTCAAAACCAAATGTATTCCTTGGGTGCACAGTGTGTAAAGCAGAGTGTAATGTGGTTGCCGAAAATCTGCACAAATCCAGCTTCAGGGACTTATATACAGAAATAATAAAGGTTTAAAATGAACCCTTAGAGGCTACTCTTACAGCTGAAGCTTTGAGGTGTCCTTTGGGCACCGGGTAAAGCCTTGGTGTGGACTTTCAGATGTGGTTCACCTCTTGTGTCACAGTATGCATGGCTGGGTGCCTTAGGGGCAACATGGCAGGGCTATATGCTAGAGAGGATTCGCATATCTGGGGTCAGTTGCATCTTTATGCATAGAAATGTGATTTAACCACACTGATCCTCTTCGCTGTTTATTTCGTGAAGGAAAAGGGGTACATCTAAAAGCCAAAAAATCCTGTCAGCTCACAGCTGGCACATCTGGCCAACAGGCTGAGCAAAACCAAGCAGCTGCAATGTCATCTCTCTCACTTGTGCCTGATTTTTTTTTTCACAGAAGATCCCACCCCGTTGCTGTACGTTCGTTCCCTCTCAGCTGAGCTGTGACTATCCCACTGCAACCCCGCAGTAAGTTACTGTCAAGAGCAACCTCCTTGCTTTGTGCTCCTACAATAAAGCATGGCCAAGTACTTGCATGAGGGCAGCTTTAATAAGCTGGTTCTCTGACAGTGCATAAAATCTTCTCATCTTCCTGACAAATTAATGCTTAAAAAGCCCCCTTTTTTTAACTAGCTAAAGTGTTAACCATTATTGCTTTCAGGCTTATTAATATTTTGGTGTACAGTAGTGACACCGGGAAAACTCCAGGAAGTTGTAAGTATTAACACTTCTCTGCCTGTCAGGGTATTTGAGTCTTAGGTATGGGACGTGGGTGATTTAAATAATTCCCATAGATTCTTCATCTTCCCTTGTCACATGCAAGGGGACAGGAGAAGGTACAAGCATGATTAACTAATGAGCTGTCTAATGAAGTGCTTTCGACTACAGGCATTAACCATCTACTGTCAGACAGATCGGGGGAAAAAAAGGCATAATCGGTGTCACTCTGCCTTCGATGACAGCAGCTGGTCCCATCCCACACGTGAGAGGTGCTCCCAACAACACGTCGGTGTTCAATGTATTTGGCCACCAGCAAAACACGAGGGCTCCAAGTGAAGCAGACCTGGTTAGTGGGAAGCTGGTGAATATCATGAATAAACTAAAAAAACCTAAAACAGAATAAACTGAAAAAAAACCTAAAAAAATCCCACACTTCTGATAGGAAGAAGCTTATTTAACAAACCTCAATGAAATATTTTAATTTAGCAGCCTTGAGCAGGAGGTTGCCAGCCACAAAACCCAGAAGAAACCCAAAATGAATAGCCCATAAAATGAGGATAAATTTAACATTAAAAAAACAGCCAAAATTTTTCATAGTTGCATGTATTAAACAGGGGCTTTCAAAAACATGCTCTGGCAACCCACCTTTCCAATACCTAAGGATAAAATATTTGTAAGGCCAGGCCCTGCTTCTGGAGCAGGGCTTGCCAGCTGCAGGCAAATGGGGATGGTAGGGCCGGGAAATCAATGCACTGGGCAGCTTTGCTTGCTAACAACGTGGGTTAACAGCTAACAGCATCCAAAACTTTCCATGGAAGCAGGAAAAACACTGTCTGCAATTTGCTGAGAACCTATGCATCTGTCAGCAATGCTTTGGGGGGATGTGAGATGTCACCTGCTGCTGTGGGATGCAGGTAAGTGCATCAGGCAGCCACCAGATCCTCCCGGCTTGCTGCAAGGAATTAAGGCATCTCCTGGGGCTCCAGCCTTTCTGCCCCTGGGTTGAGACTGAGTTATTTATCCATACATGACATTTCTCAACCCATAAGCAATCTGGCTCCCTGTTTTCCTCCTAGAGCAAAGGGTGAGACTAGAAATGAGGGGCTCCCCTTCGGGCTCAGAGAGGATCAGTGACATTGCTGGTGGCTGACTTCTAGCTGGGCTGTTGGGAGGGGCTTTGCTGCTGGGGTGGGATGTAGATTAGATATAGGTCCTGAGGAGTTTGGTCTGCCTGTTTTATGAGGTGTAGTGCATATGCATGTCTTCCCAAATGCAAGGTTCTTGACAAGTCAGGTGGAATTTTTATTCTGGATGTGGGCTGTAAGTTTCCATCTATTTCCCTGTGGTTTAGTCTATGTCCCTGGAGGCTGTTTGGGGCCCTGCTCAGCCTGGGCTGGGCATCTTTTCTGTAAGTGTTTCCTGACTCTCCACGTGCAGGAAGCAGTTTAGAGGGATGTTGCGGAAATTCTTTGTCTCCACTTCCTATTTCTTTTCCTGCTTGCCCCCCTCACACAGGCACGTGTGCTGCCTGCTTGAACAGCCTTGTGCTTCCTTGTTCTGGTCCACGTCTGGTCATCTATAATTTATGAAAGATGGGAAGGGCTGGTTTTTTAGTCAGTGGTGTTAGCCTGGGTGATGCCCCATGCACTTGGGCATGACCAGGTGCTGGCGTGGTGGTCCCTGGCAAAGCACAGTGGATTTTGGCCAGGCTGCTCCATCCTTCCCAGAGACCAGGATGGCCCAGGATGGTTCTGCAAAATGTCCTTCCCTTCAGGTGCCGGGAGAGCAGAGTGGGTTTGGGTGCAGGCTGAGGGCACCCCTTTTTCCTCTCATCCTGGCTAAATGGCTTTATTCCCACAAATAACAGGATGTGGCACTCTGTGAGCGCTGCCAAAAATCCTGGCCTTTTCTGATAGCATTGTCAGCAGCTATTCCTGGGCGCTTGTGTCCTCAAAAGTGGGAAAGGGCTGGAACTAAACTGCTTGCTAGGAAGTAATTTGCATGCTAGGAAGTGGATTTCTGCTACACAGAACATGCCTGTTCAGGGAGAAGGCCAGTGGACGTGCCTGCAGTTTGGTTTTGTGGCTTTTAATCCAGTAGTTACCACATCGGAAGGAGAGATGCTGACACTGCTGGGGCAAGGGCCAACCCCAGCTCCTCTGCCTGTGGTGCCTCTTCAAGCACTGTGAAGGCACCTGAGCTGGCACTGCAAAAGAGATGGGATGGCCCCATGGCAAAGGGATCTCACTGTGGCTTGGCAAACCCTGTGCAAACTGCGCTCCCTGTCTCATCCCCCTCATCAGTGACGTGAAAATGCTCATGCCCCCAGGGCTTGCTTGGCTTGGTATCATTTTGGAGCTTCAAAGTCTTCAGACAGATTATTATTTTTTTTTTTTTTAAGCCTTTAACTAGTAGCTGAAGCCTTGACAGTTCTCTGGTTTAGGTCAGGAATTGGGGACACTCTTTCTGTAAGCCAGAAGGAGCCCATGGGCCAATTAGCACCAGGCATCTGCCTTTGCCAGAGGTCTTTCCCGTTGCTATGATCTGTGTACTGCACCAGAGAAAAAGAAGGGGTATTACAGAAAAATCAGAGTGAATGAACTTTACAACACAGGCAATCTGGTAACTTCCCCCACCTACAGCTTCCCATGGAATTGTGGGACTCCCATCCCTCCTTGCTATGCCTCTGCATTCCAGAAGCATTCACCCCCTGTGGCAGAGGGTCAGACCAAGGCAGGGATGGCCAGTACTTACCTGCTGCTGCCGGACTCCGAAATATAATTTACAAATCCAATTCTTTAACTATAGCCCCATCTAATGGCATGATCCCGGCTACTCCCTGTACAGTGCCAGTGTTTGGGTGTATACGAATTCTCCACCAGAGCTGGGGGTTCCTCACTGGCACGGCATGGTAGCAGTGCTGCCGGGCCATACCCAACCTGCCAAATGTTCCTGGCCGGGGACACAGCAGCAGCTGTCACCTCGTTTGGGTGTGCCATCAGCTCCAGTGTTCTCCAGGATGCTCCTTGCAGTGCCAGTGGGGGGTTGCCCCCCTCTCTCCCTTTTCAGTCATGTGAAAAAGCTGCAGTGCCTGCAGATGCTTTGATGAGGCGTATTGGGCTCTGGCTCCTGCCCCGCAAGTGCAGACATGCTGGGCTGGACACTGCAGAGCCTGTTGGGCTCCTGTTGGGAGCAGCAGGACTTGTGCTGTGGGAGCCTTGCGCCTGCTCTCCAGGAGACTTGACCAAGGTGCTCTTCTGGGCCTGGGCTGGCATCCAGCACATCTTCTGAGGTGCCCTCAGTCCGGAGCAATGTGGAAGCAAGGGAGCCACCAGTGCTCCCACACAGGCCATGGGAAGGCATGGGGTGCCTGGCACAGCTGGCAGTGGGTGCGTGTAAGCAGCACTGTGTTCAGAGGAGAGCATTTATGGGAAATCCCTTGTCTGGAGGGTCCCCTGCACGCACGTGCAGGAGCCACATGCTCTGGTTGCTGCAGGGGCTCTGGTGCTGATGGAATCCCAGACTTGTCTAGCCTTCAGCCCTTTTCAGCACAGAAAATGAGGAAAATTTCCAGCAAACCCATGGGAGGTGCCATGGGATGTAGAAACGGTTCAGCCACTCACTCCCACAGGGCCACCTGCTCCTGGGCTGAATCCCTGTAGCAATGCAGAACTGTGCTCTAGTGTGGCAGTGGCAGCAGAAGGTTCACCTGATGGTGATTTTAATCGAATTTAAATGCCATCTATGATTGAGGTATGAAAAGCCATAGAAATTAGGGCCGTGGGGCTTGTTTTACAAGGATGGCTCAGTCCAGCTGCTGCCTGGAGGATGGGGTCCTGCATCCGCTTTGTGCTTTGCTGGCTGAAGCATCCCTCTCCCCACTTCTGCAGGCAGGGATACAGGCAGTGATGGCACTGGTGCTGGATATGGGGTGCTGGAGGGGACTGTCCTGAGCCTGATCTGGGTGTTGCTGCTGCCTTTGAAGGACAGTTTCATGCCAGGCAGGTAACTAGATGGTTTAGGATGTTTTTTTGGGAGTTTTTTTGAACTGCGTTTGCATATATCTTCAAGTGTTGATGGTGGCTGAAACCCAACCCCCAGAGCCAGTTGTGGCTGACCTTGTCATCCAGAGCCTTATTGTGGTGTTGAGATAGTCTAACACTGGAAAGCCTGGATGATCAGTTGTGTCCACTCAGGGTGGAGAAAGGTGAGTGGGCAGGAGGTGACCTGCTGCCCCCCATGATGCTGTGGGGATGCTTTAGCCACCTTTCCACGTGTCTCAGGGTATGCACTGGCATGGTGTGTGCATCCATAGCCCCCGTGTGCGTGTTATCCAGCCTGCCCGGGTAGGTTTGTTTGAGACTTTGTGCTGTTAACAGCATGAACATGGAAAATAAAGAGGACAGATGCCCAGCAGAACCCAGCTGCTGGGCTGCAGCTCCCGGCCTTAAAACAACTGTTGGGTTGAATCCAGGAGCAGGATTTTTCCAAGCCTGGCTCAAAGAAATGCTCCTATGGCTGGGCAAAGCAGCTCCTCTGTGCAAGAGGAGATTTTCTACACCACTTCCAGTGCTGGTGAGTATTTCCTTTCACCTCTCACTTTCTCCTTGCACGAGGTTGTGCCTGGACATCTCACATGGCACGGTCCCTAAACCATGCCAGTGGCTCCCTGCTCCCCCGTGGTTTTCATTTGCTTTGTGGTTACTGCAAGTCCCACCAGCAAGGCTGGTGAGGGAAGCCTGGCACACCTTCCCATGGGCTGGCTGGCTCTGGGGGAGCAGAGAGTGGTTCTTTGTGGGGTCCCTTCTGCTGGGGAGGGGCAGCTCACCACCCCAGCCCCCTGTTTATCCAGCAACAGTGGGCTGGCTACCAAAATCTACCTGTAAAAATTAGTTTTTGGCACAAGTATCCCGGGAAAGCCTTTGCCAAGGAAAAATATTGTCGACAGACTCTAGGAAAACAGCATTACTCATCCAGGGGAAAATAACCCAGCCAGGTTGAGCAACCTGCACAGATATATTCGGCACAGCTTTGTCTCCAGCTGGCAGACAGGTGCCTGCAAAAGGATGGTGCTTTTCCTCAGTGTTACCCCATGTCACCCAGTTTGCCTCTCCTTGGGTTGGTGTGGCCTTGAGGGTCCCCACTCCTCACCAAGGGACACATCAGACCAAAGGGGGACATTTGTGGAGTGTAGCTGCCTGGGACAGGGGGTGGTGTCTGTGCCAGGGCTGTGCTGGGATATTCCCAGTGCTCTGCTGTACCAGGGCAAAGCCCAGCCCTGGGGCACTGGCTGGGGGGCAGCTGAGTTTGCTTCCTGCCTTGTTCTTCCCACCATGAAGTCACTTCCCTGTGTGTATGAAGCAATCTGGGGCTCAGTGACATTTTTTTTTTCTTTTAGACATTCAAAACCTCTGTTCTCTTCAAGCCAGAACCAAATTCAACAAGCAACACGCAAAGCTCTGCTAGTTGCTCTGTGATCTTGGCTGTCCTGACGCAGGCTGCAAATAGCTTCCCAATGTTTTACAGCACGTGCCAAAGATCAGAGCCTGAGAGATGGGATTCGAGACTCTTGAAGAAACCCTCCAATACAAACTATGGGCTGCCCTGCAAAGGGTGGAAAGACTTTGTGTGGCTTATGAGGTAGGAGACTCTTCTTCCTCCCCAACACGCAACTACCCTTTGGCTCTGAACACAGCCAGAATGCCAGACGAGATAAAAAGGCTGGTTTGCTTCATCTGATACCAAAACCTGGGAATGGGGTTCCTCTCCCATAAAGCTGAGGTCTCCGTGCCTCGAAGGGGAGATCCCCCCTCACTGCCCCTTGCCTGGGGCAGTGGATGTAGTGAGTTGCATGGTGTTAGCACCATGGCTTGGAGGCCACGCTCGCAGGAAGGGGCATGAGCAGGGGTGTTTCTCAGTGTGATGCTGCAGCAGGCGATAAACATCGGAGTTTGTGATAATTTTAATTTTAGTTTGTGGTAATTCCGGAGTTACTTTCCCCTGGCAAGACTGTGCATAAGGTCCATCCAGGCAGGTCTAGAAAGCACTCCTGGGTCACAGCTGGCTGCTAGTGTAGCACAGGAAGGGTTTGAAAGCCATGGCTAAACCAGTTTCCTGAGCAGTGACCGCCAAAGGGGCCCGTGCACATTCCTGGGGTAGCAAAGGGTTTTGCTGGGCTCCTCATGGCTGCATGGGCAGAGCTGCCCCTCAGTCCATACTGCAGAGCCTGTTCCCACATGCCCTAAATGCTGTCCCATGCTTCCTGTGCCATGGCTTGATGGCTGTACAGGCATTTTACTAATGAAACGCTGGTAGAAGGCCAAGCATTTGTTCCGGTGGGTGAGCAATGGCAGCCCTCCTGCCCACAGTTCATCAAGAGTGCAGCGGGGGAGCCCCTGTTTGAGCTTCCCCAGACAAACAAAATGCCAGCAACCCCAGTCAGGCTTCCCCAGCGCATCCCTGCTGTGCTGGGGGATGCAGCCACAGCAGGAAAGGACCTGCAAGCTTGACCGGAGGGGTGGCACAGGAGCTCAAACATCCCTGGGAAAGGGAGCGGTGAAGTGGCCCCGTAAAGGGAATCAGCTTTTTCCATTCAGACCAGGTACTCCATCAGGGGAGCACAGCCAAGGTGAATTTTTGCTCAAATGTGCTGTGAGGGATAACATCAAACCTTCTCCTGGGCCCCAGCACAGACCAGCTGCCAGCTCAGATGAGAGCAGTGACTACCCCTGAGCAGCTGCTTCCTTAAAACGAAAGTGTGTGAAACCTGGAGTCTGACGCTGAAGAAAACACTGAACTCCAGAGAAGTGGAGGCTGGAATAAGGGGTTACTCCTGCAAATCTGAGTGCCAGTTAGGCATGCCAGTGTTGAGCTCCCTGACTAAAAGGAACAGGTTTCCCACCAACTTCATGATGGAGATGATACAAGGCAAAAATATAACAGGGGCCAGGAGAACTTGTTAGAGAACCACTGTTGACTTGTTTTCCCCCATTCCTTGCAAGATTCTTATTTTTAGGATACCAGATGATAACCTTGCATATGCAGTATCTATACTGCATTGTTGTATCCAATTAATACTAGTCCAAATAGTTTAATATACTTCTTTCAGTCAGTTTGATGTTGCTTCAACAGAACACCTTTGACAGGCCTTTGATGTCCAGTTGGCAGGTCTCAGATGAGCAGTATTTGGGGAAAGATTTGGGATGTCATTTCATGCTTTGCTTAGTCTTCCAGTACATGGTGCTGGATGTAGATGTGGTGTGAGTTTAGAAGTTTTATTTTTTTCAAGCAATGGACCCAAAAGAAGGTAGTTAACATTTGTAACCTGCCCTGTCAAACCAGCTCTTGGTGCAAGCACACCTGAGCCCAGGGCAAGCACGCTGCTGTCACAGAGCACGGGACCAGCATTACCACGGGAACTTGCACATCTCTGTGACAAATAAAGCAGTGACCCAGCCTCAAAAGTTTTCCCTTTTGTATGTTGCCTCCCTGCACAGAGAGCAGGAGTGAAAGCACAAGCCGACTGGCTGTGGAAGCTGAAACCTCCTGCTGCAAACAAACTAACAGCAGGAGCTGGGCTTACTGATCTGAACTGCGTTTTGACGGGGGGAGGTAGAACAGGGGAGATCAGAGCAGAAATAGCAGCTTGCAAAAGAGAAGCCGTAATTTCTATGAATCCTGGGGGTACATGCATGTTCGCTGGGCTCTTACTCTGTCTGGCACCTTTGAGCAGTGCCATGTGGAAGGCGCTGGCCAAGTCCCCACTGCATGAATGAGGCAGCCAAACACGGCAGAGGAGCTCAAGGAAGGGCAGGAGCAACGGGGCCCAAATCCAGAGCACAGGAACATGAGTCAAGCAGGCTGGAAGGGATTAGAGATCTCAAGTGGGCTTCTTCCAGCTTCCTCTACAGTCTTTCCACTGGGAACATAGCAGGAGGTAGAAAGAAAAGGATGGGAATCTCAGGATCTGGTGCTAGAGAGCATCAAGCTGTCAGATAGCAGCCTTCACATTTCTCTATTGGATTAATAAGGCTAATAACTGCCTGAGCTGTCAGCTTTGGAGCTCAACTGGCACTTGGGTGAAGGGCAACTACTTTGCTTCTTTGTACTTTTAAGAGGCCTGTGCAGCCTACTCTTACTCCTCCTAAAGCAACTCCCATAAGTAGGAGGTTAAATTGCTAAACGCTGCCCATTACAGTTACCTCAAAGGTTGCATCCAGCTGCTCTAAATCGCAGTGTCTAATCTGCGACTCACAAAGCAAAGTACAAGGCAGAAAGTGCTAAAAGCCAAGGGGCGGGAAGGAGAGCAAAGAGTATAGGCGAGATAGGCGAGGATAATTTCACAGAGCATACAAGTGCCTTAATTAGCAAGTTGTTTCAATTGCAACTGCTTAAGCCTTCTGGGACAGCAGAGTCAAGGAAGACTGTGCCTCGCTGTCTCCCACACAACTGCCTCGAAGGAACTGCAGAAGTAACATCCATGTTGATGGTGCTTTTGAGAACACCATTTCTAACAATGGCTTGTCCCTCAGATTGTTTAGCTTTCCTCAAAGGACCAGCGTATCTGGAACCGAGCTTCGTGAGCCTGTTTACGTTGCATCACTTGGAGTTACTGGCAGTGACTCAGTTAATTTCAGAAAGTGTTTATGATAACTCTCTTCCACAAGACTGCTGCCTTAAGTGAGCTGCAAGGAGCACAGTGCTTCACTTTTAATTGGAGAAAGGGGAATTTATACATGCATGAGACAGGTAAAATAGACCCAACCGGCGAAGGTTTGCTACTGTAATTACTTTGGCTTTCAATGCAGTTGCACATTTCACATGAAATGAGCTCGTAGCAAATCCAGACTACGGTACATTGAACTTCTCAGCATCTTGCTTCTTATAGCACAGCACTTTTTTTTGTTTTCTCTGAAGAGACTTCTGCTCCTCAGGTGAAAGCTGGGAGCACCAGCTTGAGAGGCTGCCGTCTACAGGGGCAGATGGGGCCACGGACCGAACGAGTGCACAACCTATTTGCTGCCTCAGATCTGGGATAAGCTACTTACCAGCAGCAGGTAAGCAGTAAAGGGTGATTCTGGCCAACAGAAACCTTGGAATAACTTGCCTTTTTGCCTCTAGTCCTCGCTTTTCTTCTTGTTCCGTCTGAACTGTGAATGGTCCTGCCTGTCTTTTGCCCTTTGGGCCAAGTGCTTCCCAGGGCAAAGCACCCAGCCCCTGTTGCCCTCGGGGTCTGGGTCCAGCAAGCCTCAGGGGGAAAGGCAGGCGCTTTTCATCTCAGCAGAAGAGAGCTTACAGGTTCTAGCTGCCCACCTCCAACCCCATTGCTACCCATTCAAACACCAAAGCGACGATGCAGTTCAAGCTGGGCTCTTCCAACACTGTGTGAGAATGTCTCTGGCTCTCTGGATGAGGCCATCTGTCAGAGCCTTTGGCCCGAGCGATTTGGCTGCCAAGACCACAGTGTGAGCATGGTACTGAGCCTTTAAAAATGAGAGGGAAGGTGACAAGCTTATCTTAGCTCAGTAGCCATACACAGCAATGCCAAGGTTTGCAAATTAATAAAAAGCCAACAGCGTTACAGATAAATGTATTTTAATTAGGATTAAATACTATCTCAAGGTATCTTGAAATCGCACTTGTACTGTACTAATCAACAGCCAGAGGCAATAAAAAAAAGTCTGAAAACGTAAAAGTTCTAACATCCAACACATGACAGTAAGTGCTGCCATTTAAAGCGACAAACACCGCTCCCAAGAACAAATATTCTTAGAGGAAAAAGTCGTAACATTTTTGAATGGACAAAAAAAATGTAAATTGAAGACCAGAAGAAATATATTAGTGCCTGCCTTTTTAAAAGGTGGTTTTTTTTTTTTGTTTCTTTTTTTGTGGCATTTTTTTACATTAAATACAGTTTCCTTTAAAAGCAAGGTACTTTCTAAAGTCATGGTTTATATACTGTATGTACACAAGAGCAGAACATTGTACAGTGTTTTTGGATAAAGCAGCACTAACTAGCTATAAGCTGGTACGGTGTTGCTGAACCAAAAGCAAGATGACAAGTTAAGCACTCTAGGAGAAGTATCTCCACGGTTGGTATGAGAAAAGTAAAAGTATCATGTATGTACAAACTGATTATTCAAACAAATCCCGCAAACTCAACGTCATTTGCCGTGAAACTGCACATGCTGCAGCTAATCAATGGAAGTCTTACTGCAAGAGATGATCTGAGACCCAAAGTAACCATTTCCTTTCAGTAACAAAGTGCATTACCCATGCAGAGAGCACTTGCACAAGTCATTATTGCAACACATCACCCCTGGGCCCCGGGGCGGGGTGTGGATTCTTACTGCAGCCTCAAGCCAAATAGCCACCTGCGTTTTTTTCACTATACAAAATACAAAATGCCCCAACCAAACCATATGAAATTAAGATTAAAGCTACGTTAAGTATCTGTATGTGCACTCTGCGTTTCTGCTGACAGTTACAAATTAAAGCAGAAAGTTCACACCCCAGTATGACCAGTTCAGACTAAAATGGAGTGGCAGTGATTTCTGCAATTAGTGCAACATTAACTCCTACTTTATCAAAGTGACTTACTGCTCTTCAGATGCACAACGTGCTTATTCAGGTCTTACAAAACCAAAACAGAACATTGTGCAGAAAACTGGTTTCAAGCCTGTAGGCTTCTTTTTCTTAAAGTCTACCCCATTAAAAACCCAACAAACCCAGAAATAGTTTGTGCCCTTGGTTCTAAGTCAATTGCATCAAAAAGACTTTTTTTATTTTAGGGTTAAGCAGTGGGGCAGAGATTAAGGTTCTTCTTGTAACATATACTTTTAATTGTCATTCAGTTTACACTTTCAGAAGAGGTTATTTGCTGTACTCTCAGGATGCTGTTCATCCTTGCCTTAGACACTACACTGGTTTAAGGAACTGAATGTTTCTTTGATGAAGACAGAAGTGAGACAACTTGTTTCTAAACTGCATCAACTTAAAGTTTCAAGTTTTAATGGTGTAAAAAAATCTGACATTCAATTACAGTTAAGAGAAACTTGCTACACAGCAAACTGCATCCAAATCTACCAGTTATTGATGGGACCTTTAAATTAACTGTTAACAAGTTATTCAAAGCATCCAGACCTGGAAACATCAGATCACCCAGCCAGTGAACCAGCAACTCCCTCCCCTTTTTTCATAAGACTTTAACAAATGCAACTGATGTGACCACTGGAGCCAATGACTTCCACTGGTTAACTCCAATCCCCAAAAAGGTTAGGGAGATCCTGTGTTAAGCCCAATGCAATATGCATTAGTGTCATAGAGCAGGAAGATCCCAGTGTCTACTTGTTAAAAGTTCACACAAACCATACAGATACAGAACAGGATAAAACACAGACTCAAAAGGATCCATTATGCTTGAAGAAAATTCCAAATAAAATGACATCTTCTGCACAGCCGAGCCTCAGACACAGCCACACCTTTATCTAGTATAATAAACTCTGTAGTAAACTGTTTTTGACCTCCATAGAGAATAGGAGTTGTCAAATTTGAGAAGATAAACTCCTCTCCCTGGGTACTGGTGGCTGCCAGCATACACTTCTTCGTGACAGTCTCGTCTGTACACAGGCACTATTTCATCTAGCTGAGGCTTGTTGGCATTCTTTTTGGCTTTTTCTTCACTGCTAGTATTTTCTGCAAGAGAAAAAAAGGGCGTCAGTTAACATGGGTGGATGCTTTATGAGAGAAAGTCAGACTGATCTACAGTGGACAAGGTACTCTTTGTTAGTTTAGAAATCAGATGGGTCGAAGGGATTCGTACCAAGGCTGTGGCTAAAGCACCCAGAAGCAGGAGGAACAGCAAGCACGCTCACTTTATTGTAATTTACACACTTTGATATTAAAACTCACCACATCCATCTCCCCAGGACAGCTGGGTCAGTTTGTAGAGATGCCAAGCTCTAGTTTTCAGTAACACATTACCCCACACAGCCTGCTACTGATCTGACATACTACTAAGTAATCTGTAGCAGTAAGTAATTCCCAGAAAGCCACTGCTTCCTATATCAGGGCAGCTCCTTCTAAGCAAATCACATGCTCACTGCAAAACACTTTTTGTGAAGGCATGCTAGACTCCCCCACAGGCAAAGGCTGTGACCTGTGTCCCAGCCACTGCCAGGAATTGCTCTTTGAAGCTGTTTTGCTGAAGCCTCAAGGAAACTTCCTCCCTAGAAAAATCTTATGAACAGCAGGGCAGGATTTTTCTTAAGGTTTTCAGTGTGCACATCCACTCTGCTCTATTACTGCACAGGTTTCAGTCTAGTTTACTGAGTAGTTGACATAGGAAAAGGAATTCCCCAGACTCAACTCCTTTAACCTATCTCTGATCAAAGGAGGTGACTGAAGGTACTTTCAGAACTGCACTTCCTATTCAAAACCGAAAACATGATTCCAGCTAAATGTAAGCCAGGGAAGCAAGGAAATTACACAAGACAATCAGTTGGGGTTTTCCCTCACAGCAAACACTGACAGTTTGTATAAATCAGCACGCTTACCTTCCTCTTCCTCCTCATCATCACTGGATTCGCTGACATGCACACTGACTGCAGTATTAGGGGAGTCTGTCCATTCAAAATACACCCCAAAACCAATGTCATAATTGTCTGTAGCAAACTCCCAAAAGAGGTAAGACCCCTCTTCATGAGTTGGTACTCTGACTGTAACTACTTCTCCTCGGCCCACTGTGATCACAGAGTCTGCATCCTGACGGATTTTTTCCTTGAAGTCTTTTATCTGAGGTCGTGTCCACATTGATGGGGCAGCTATCACTGGAACAGAATCTGCAGAGAGGGAGGAAATACTCAAGTTAGGGGTTTTTTTCCAGTTATTTATGCTGGATACTTAAGTGTGCCTTGGGAGCACTTGAGGACCACAAGCATGAGAATTGCTTCCAAGTAATTTTTTTTAACTGAAGAAGCAAGTTTCAAAACTGAAAAGATGTATGAAATGCAGTGCAAATTTAGTTATACAACTACTAAATGCTACCAGTTCACCCATCAGTCACATTTAAACCAACAGTGCTTACACAGGAAAGACTCAGAAGACAGATGTACTGCCACAGGTGATGGATTTATACAGCACAGAACCCTCCACTGAAAGGATCTTTAATCAGTTTTGACCTGAGTTCATGCAAGATTGAACATATTTCTGCCCAGAACAGCTTTTGTGCTAGAAATTTTATGCTCCTTTCCTTCAAGTTCAGAGTGAAAGGAGGTTCTGGATCCCATCAGCTTTGCTGAAATGCTTTTTCTGCTTCCTCTTCCCCTCCTCTCCCAAAGCTGAGTTTTGCCTATACAATACTGCTCTGCCTTGAGGGACAGCAGACTCAGGAATCAAACCTAGCTTTTCCATAGCCCAATGAAGACAAGCAAAGAGCCACAGTAACCATGCTTAAGACATCTGAATCATAGGAAGGGCTTTTGCTATTTATTTTTAAGAAATCTAGCTAGTCCTACCTTTTGGTCCATTTTCCAGTGCTTCTTCCAAAGCCTCTGGATCCAACTCTTTTTCGGAGCTGTCTGCATGTGCACTGGCCTGCCCATTAACAGATGGGGTGTCCCCTGGGGCAGGTGTGTTCACCTTGGATGCAGTAGTCAGAGGTGCTCCCGTTGCTGTCACCACTGCCTCCTGCTGCTTTTGTAAGGCTGCCTAAAATGACAGAAATTAAGTCAAGGAAAGCCAAACCCTCACAAGGTGTCAGTTTTGTACCTTCCAGCAGAGGTATAAAGACAAAAGAAAAAAATCTCCCCCTGCATCCCACAAGGGGGCTTGACTCAAAAGATAGAAGCAGCACACATTAACCAGTGATAATTACATCTACTTAAGTATCAAGAGCAGCGAAGCCACTTTGTTCTAGGCTGGTGGATACAATCCGAACCAAAAAAAAAAAAAAAAAGAAATTAATTAGGGTACACAATAAACTCTGCACGTAACTGTGGACCTTCTGCATTCCTATAATATATATTCCTAATAATAACAATGAGATTTTGATGAACACATGGATTATAGGTATCCTGCAGGAGTATGAAGACAATACAGTCAAACATTAGTTAAATTTAAAATCTGAGCACTTGCACAGATGCTGCACAGATCCACTTTCTACTACAGCAAGTTCTGACCCCTGAGAGAAAGTGGTGAGAACTTTTCTAAGACCTTACTGCATACAGCCTTTCCAAAACTAACTGCATCACAAGCCAATCTGTGAGCAACCATGGGAGAACAGCACTTTGTACCAATAGATCCCAATGCAGCCGAGTCACAGACATCCACACAGAAAGCATTCCTCAGAAGTGTTTTGGAAGCTACCTGAGGCTTCAATGGGGTCCAAAGCTGAATTAGATAATTTTAGCTCTGTTACATGCCTCTTTTTCCTCTGTATGAGTTGCCCAAGTAGAGATTTGAAAGATCAGCTTCGTTGCCTGGCAGGATTACTTTGTAAGCCATTATAAAGGAAAGGCTGTTTTGCCTGGGTTTTGGAGGGCATTAAGTCTTCTGTGCATAGAAAGCAGCCAGCCGCGATCCAAAGGAGCAGTGTTCACAGCACTGGAGAAATTTGGCAGGAGCTTCTCCTACACCTCAGTCTCAAGGGAGCAGCATAAACTACAGAAGACATCAAGCCCAAGTCTGATGTAGCCGTAGCTTTTGCTTACCACTACGACACCAAAGCATTGGTACCAAGTGGTCATTAATCTTCAAGAGCAACTAGGACAGGGCAGAAAGTCTCTGCCCTTCCTATACCACTTGGACTCCATCAAATCATGGCTTGGCTTGGAAGGAAGCTTTAAAGATCATCTAGTTCCAAACACCCTGCCATGGGAAGGGACACCTTACACTAGATCAGGCTGCTCAAAGCTCCATCAAACCTGCCTTTAACAGTTCCAGGGATGGGCCTTCCACAGTTCCTCTAGGCAACCTCTGCCAGTGTCTGACCATCCACACTGTAAAAAAATCTAAATTCTTCCTTATGTTCAATCTAGACCTGCACTCTCTCAGACCAAAACAGCTTTGCCCCTTGTCCTGTCACTACAGACCCTGGTAAAAAGGTCTTTTTTCCTGTTTCTAATAAACCCCTTTAGATACTGAAAGCCTGAAACGGGGTTTTCCCTGAGCCTTCCCTTCTCCAGGCTGAAGAACCTCAGCTCTCTCACCCTGTCTCCGCAGCAGAGGCACTTCAGCTCTCTGAGCATCTTCTTGGCCATCCTCTTGACCTGCTCCAACAGGTCCATGTTCTTCTTATGTCTGGGAACCCAGAGCTGGATGCAGCATTCCAGAGTGGGGGTCTCATGCAAGCAGAATAGAGCGGGGAGAACCATCTCCCTCCCTCAGCCTTCTAGCCACACTTGTTTTTATTCATCCCAGGATATGACTGGCTTTCTGGGCTGCAAAAATCCATTGCCAGCTCATATCCAGTGTTTCATTCACCAGCCCATCTCTGCAGGACTACTCTCAATTCATTCACCTCCAAGTCTGTACTGATATTGGAGAGTGCCTTGAACCGTCCCAGGTGCAGGGCCTTGTCGAACTTCATGAGGTTCACATGGCTTCCTTCCTTCAACATTTCTTTGCTGAGGGCATCAGCCTCAACAAAATGCGAATGACTTAACAGGAAATTAGTTACTGAGTTTTTAAGTCCTTAGCTCAAGAACAGACCTCAGGCTGGCAGTTACAGTCAGTCCTCCCACCCAACTTGCAAGCAGCTTATTGCAGGCAAGCAACTTCATCAGACACTGATGTCAGACAATAGATGCAAAAGGAGAGAGAAGTCAGTAGAGCTCAAGCTGGCAGGGAGGAGCAATCTCAAACCCAGTAGTGATGCATCAGTGCTGTACGCTCAGCTGGAAACACAGGGCTGAACAAAGCCTGCTGCTCTGCACAGATCTTCATACCTACAGGGAGAGTTACCTGAGTAGGTGTGTTCACGCTCAGATGCACTGGTATGAACCCCCAATAAATTACACACACACCACCGATGCTGCAGCAGAGCGTTTCACATTTGGTCTCTAACAATAATATCGAACCAAGCCATTAGTAAAGACTGCTTAGAATTTTTTTAATTAACAGCTGCTTCAGAAAACTACTCGAAAAGATTAAATAAAGGGGCTTTGGTGTTTGAATCTGAAGCAGCATTAGTCACTAGCACAGCAGCTCTCCTCACAGCAATTATCTTTTCAAGGAGATAACAGCAGACAAGGCAACGCCTCCCAGTGACAGCCTGGGACACGAAATCCAAGTTTCTCCGGTGGTCAACCATACCTGTTGCTGCGCCAGCTGGACTTGATACAACTGCTGCATGTACTGCTGATAATGCTGCTCCTGGAGCTGCCGAATCAGGATCTGCTGCTGCTCGTAGTTGCCCGGATACTGCTGGGCTGCATATTGCTGGAACTGAATGGCAGTCTGGGAGTTCAGCGCTGCCATTATCTGCTGCCTGGATTGGTGGGAGGAGAGTACCAGATTACAAGCAGCTGAGGGTATTGGGGAAATCCCTGTACTTAAGTGACTTAAGTGGCCTCAAAGATAGTTAATTCTGTTCCTGCAAAACCCAATTAAAATAAATCTACATAATAGAGCAGTGCCCAGATCTAATGCAAACGTGAATTTTGCCTAAAAACTATGCTGAGATTATACAGAAGGAAGCAATAATTTCTACCCAATGTCTGCAAACATCAAACATTAAAACAACAAAGACGCCTTACGTAATTCTCAGTCTGCAGTCTGATAAAGAGGTGCTGCTACAAAAAAATGCATGGCTAAATTTCTCCATCAAGCAAAGAAAAAAATACACATGTGGTTATTCCACAAAACATGCAAAAACCATCCTTCTAGCAGACCTACAAATATTGGTAAGAACAAAACTGCTGTGGTAGAGCATGCCAATGCTTTTTGATAAGTCTAAAAAAAACCATACCACATGACTATCTTAATTTCCCCAGTCAGTATGCAAACGAGTATGAAAAACATGACTGACAGTAGACTAATTGAGGAACAAAAAAAAAATAATGCTGCCAGATAGGGCATCTGCACCTCCACTAAACTCAACTGCTGAAACTTCAGAAGGAACACGTGGGTTACTTATGTACAGATTCTGTTTTAATCCTCTCTCCAAAGGACTAACAGAAACTACAGAATAAAATTACTAGTTAGATCCAGGGTTTGTCTCACATGTTACATCCATCAGTAACCAGCTATCAGTCTTTCAGAGGAAGAAAGAAGTATAACACAAATGTAGAAGTAATTTTTTCCTTCCCACTTGTTTTCTGTCCTAAAGAGCAAGATTTACTACTTTTCAGCAAACTGGGACCAGTTTAGATACACTTGGTTGGTACATAACTATCCACAATCCTTTTCTGTCTGAATTCTTTGTCTCTGTAACTTGCTACAACCACTTAATACACAACTCTTATTCATGTAAAAATCCCTCTTAGCTTCAAGGCATACCACACTTCTTGTTACTTAGCACTGTGCAACACTTTTTATTAGATCTGTTAATTTATGTCTCTCTTTTACACTCTTCTGGCTCTCACAATGTTAAACAAACAGTAAAACTTGTGGATTAATTATTTGCTCCCTGCTCAAAACCACTACATAGCAAGTACAGGATCTACTTCAGAGACACTCCCTGCAAAGACATTTTTATTATGGAAAATGACTGCTGACTGATGTGGAACAGCTTTACTACTCCCTTAAATATTAAATGTGCCAGATCCATGTTTTCAGCATCTGTATGTGATGGGAACAATGAAATATAACTAGAGCTTATATTCTAAGTAAACAATTTAATTCAGGGTATGAACAGTGATTAAGTGCATTTGAATGTGAATTCTGTACTCCCCTGAACTGCGGTTACCCAATTTCCAAGGCTCTGCCTTCTGTGACAAGATAAGAAACTTTCAAGTCACAGTTCAAACAACACTTCCAGCTGGACACAGCTCTGCTCAGCTGAGTGCAGCGTTAATCATTTAAGAAGCAAAACCACAAGTTTTCATGAGGTTCAGCCCTTGAACCCAAAAACCTCCAGAGCTTCTCTTTAAATAAAGCTTCTCTGGCACTTTCATCTGAGAAAGCTGCATACAGTAACACGTTAGGATAATTTTCCTCTGCAAACTGCGTCCCTCTTAACTAAGGATGCAAATGTCACTGCCAGGCTCAAGTGCTCTGACCTTTAGCAGCACCATTTAAACAGAAAAAATTGTCTCAAGTGCAACGCAGTTATTTTAAGTGTTGTTTGCTTCTGCTACTCACTTCTGTTGTTCCATCCGAAGTCGTTCCTCCTCTATTCTCCTCCTCTCCTCTTCTTCCCTTCTCAGTCTTTCCTCTTCTTCTCGCCTACGTTTTTCTTCTTCTTTTTGTAAACGCTCACGCTCCTCCTCTTCACGCCGCCTTCGTTCTTCCTCTTCTCTTCTGCAACATCCACTCAGTAAGATATTTCAGCATTCCTACAGTCCTAGGATGAGTTATTTTCAACATGCTGTAGCCTGCCTTTTGCCTGCCCAATAAGTCTTTTTGTGTGGTACGACCTCCTCCCACTTAAATTGGCCTGGAGAGGTGTCTTATTGGACACATGAAGAAAACACATTATTGTACAGTTTTACTGTGCTCAGCAGCATGACAAGTGTAAATCCTGTGTCACAATTTGATATTCATGCTAACCTGTTACTATGCTATCTGTAGCAGAAAGTAGTAGAAAAAATTGCCTGAAAACCTTATAAACACATCTTCCAAGCTTTAACACATTCAGTAATGATGTGGATACTATAGTTTAACAACCACATGGTATGTAAGCAATACTAAGATAGCCTTTGTCAAGTTGCTAACCCATACTAGGAGTTTAAAACACCTGACAATTCAATCCACAGACATTGGGATAGAGATTTTGTGAAGCATCTCTTCTTAAGCAGATGACAGTATCAGTAAAATTTTTCTAACTCCTTATATTTTAGCAGTCTTCACCTCAGAAACAATCATTCATTACTGACAAAGCAAAAAGGCTTAAAGAGATCAAATGGCACCATGGCCACCTAAACTTCAAGCATTTATCTTCCTAAGACAACTTCAACCTAGCCCAGCTGTGATACTCTCCACAGATCAAGAGTTCACAATAATCACCAACACCAAAGCACTCAAATGTTACCTTTTCTTTTCTTGTTCTTCTTTCTCTATCTTGTGGGAAGTGACATATGTTGAAAACAAGTGGCAGCACCTATGTAGGAGCTTGACAAATTCTGTCATAGCTTTTTGCTTTGACATGTTTCCAAGAGCAGCCCATTCCTTCCTGAGAGAAAGAGAGAAATCGCCTGAAATAACACAAGACTCAACTCTTGTCAAGTCAGTAGTGAATTCTGAGAACAGAGCAAAGAAAAAAAAAGTTGGAAGACCAGGGACCAAACTCGATCACATGCAGCTTCAGAGAACCAACAACTTTGTCCCAAAGACAGTCCTGCGTGCATCAGAACAACTCTTTCAAACTCTTTCAACTCTTTTCTAACTCAGTTCTTACATGATCAAGATTTTACCATCAACTCTACCTTGGATTCTGAACTATGTCAAAAGTGAACCAGCTACAAGTGAACCTGATGTATTTTTTTACCCTTCTCCCCTCTAGTTCATGGAAAAAAAATGTATACATTTTCCTGAACAAACAAACATGGTAACAACTATTGATTACAGCACTTCAGTTAGTTAAAAGCAACAGCTTGGTTCTTCCTAAGGAAAGCTACATCCATTTGTTCTAAAGCAGTGCACGGGGTCCAGCTCAGAGAAGCCACTGCTGTGTTGCACATTGCCTTCACACTAGAAAAAACAACAGTGAACACGAGGAGTGCAGCCTGAACTGCAAGCAATACCAGAAACATACCTGAGACTGCCCAGATCTCATAAAAAATTTACTCAGTGTGAATGCATCAGGCATCTGATTTCAGAAATTATCTTTGGTATTAGGGCAAGCTATGGTGAATGCTTCTACCGCTGGCAAAAGGCTGTAACCTGCTGTAACCTGGCCTGGAGTTGGGATGAAACATGGGCCTGCACATTAATGCAGCCCTAAACTGCTATGAGAAACTGGACTGTCTGCACAGCAGCATCTCCTAATGCGGTTGAAAAAACCCATCTGTTAGTTCCTGTACTGAACTGTGACTCAAGATGCATTTGAAGAGGCCACTTGCACTTTCCATTAGCATACACACACACACTGAGATAACCCACATACTTGTACTCTTCTGGCAGAAATTGGATGATGTTATCTTCAGACAGGAAATGCAGAGTTAAGACTAACAAAAGCACCAGCCCTTTTACCTTCTATCATTCCCCAGCACATCAAAGAATCCAACTTCAGGGCAAGTGTCAGGGTTGTAAGGTCCCAGCAGAACCTGCTTGTGCAGTGCCACAAGTTTGAGCTTTTCTTCATATGTAGGATGAAAGGCTTTCCCATCTTTTTCTGTAGGAAAAAAAAAGAAAATTTCACTGTTGTGATTAATTGATTAAACACAGGACAGGAAAGAGGATTTTGTATAACCATTACCATAATTTCCTCCATAAAAAAAGAATAAGTCAAGTGATAAAAGGTTAGACAAATTAAAACAGTTCTATTCAAATAAAATATAGATCTGTCCAGAAGAAATACATCCATTTCAGCTGCTAAAACTTCATTGTGCTGTGTTTTTCATCATACTATCTACTGTCAATCTTAGCTAATAAGCTACCACAAATATTTATGCTAATTTGTTGAACATCATACCATATGGATCTACATCTCCAAAATATTTAAAAACCTCAACTGAATTCAAGTGTGTCTGCCAAGTCTACTCTAGTGTAGATAGGAAGGATTTTCCACAAAGATGTGATGTTAACTTCACAGACTGCTCTCCTTTCATCCTCTTCACATCGATGAAAGCAGAACAACCAAGGTGGAAGGCAAGGAAAACCGCAGAGACGAAAAATTAGAGTTAAGGAGAGTTCTCCTTGCAGGAATTTGATTGCTGCACTTTCCCAAGGCAGCTGGAATAGCCCGTCCCAATGAAAAGCCTGAGAGCTGACTCCATCAGCACCAAGACGTACAGAGAGCTCTGGACATAAGAAGGTGGCAACATAAGCCTGAACATATTCCAGTGGCTCCACACCAACACCTTCTGAAGCATTCCCAGTAAGATCCCACTGCACATTTACGGGTAAGAAGAGATTGGCATTGATTTAAAATGATATATGAATTAGTCAGCTAGGATTTACCTCAGCACATTTAAACTGTCAAAACAAATCACAAAAACAGGCACCGCTATATGCAACTACACTGCTCATTAAGAAAAGACATTTGTCTTGAACAGGAAAACAAATAAATAAGCGTCATCTCCTTTTGGAAGGGCTGAAATGAGGAAGCTATTACCAGAGGTAAGCGATAGTCACTTCATGACTGTAGTGCTCTCCGTGTAGTCAGGAGCTGGAGGAAGAGCTGCCACTAGTTACCAGTTCTCCTTTGGAGCAAGTTGTTTACAGCACCAAAGTGAACAGTCCACACCTAAATTTCAGAGCTGACACGTACTGCAAAACTGCTTGGCTGAGGCTAGTGAACAGAGTTATCAACAGGAAAAGAAGCAAATCTTAGAACAAGAGGGGATGGAAAATACCTCTACTTACAGCTTATCAAGAAACTGAGAGCAAATACTTCTGGAAATCAGAAACAATCCCAGAGGGAAAGCGTGTGCGGGTCTCAGCAAGAAGCTCTATTTTTGACAGAGAAAGTTCAGTATGTTACTGGACTTACTCAGTTAAAACATCACAAGGAACCACTGCATGTATGCCATTTGTTTTGAAGCCAGAATCAAATGATTAGGAAGGCAAACATTTAGTTACTTATTATCCATTCCTAGAGGTCCACATCACTCTTGCAGAATCTGAAGTATTCGCTCTTGTCCCAGTGTCCCACAACCTTACAGCAAATATAGCTTCCAGCTTCAAAAACAGAAGCCTTTCTCCACAAAAATATCTATTTCCAAAAATAGCTGGAGAGATATCTCCAGCTATAGCTGGTGGAGAAGGGGGGATATAAAAACTGAACCAGAGTCTAACTCAGTGGTCCACAGTGAAAGGACAAGAGGTAGCTGACAGAAACTGAAATATAGGAAATGCCATTTAAGCATTTTTGTTGGGTTTTTTTGTTTGATTGGTTTGGGGGGGGTTGTTGTTGTTGTTTTTGTCGTTTGGTTTTTTTTTAATATTTTGTTTTGATTTTCAACTGAGACTGATTAAGCATTGGAACACATTGCCCAGAGTTTTTAAGTCTCCACGATAGAAGATATTCAAGACCCACACGGAGACAGTCCCAGAAAGCCTGATCTGAAACAGGAGGGCTAAACCTGACAATCCCCAGCAGTCCCTCCCCACCCCAAGTCTGTGATCCTTAAGAGATGCAAATCACCACACGCTAGTAAGCTTTCTCCATGGGTCTCCTGCTCTCAGGCCTCCCCAAGAGCCCTTTGGCTTCTCCTCAATTCTTCACATTTCACATTTAACTTGGAATTTACTTATTAGGTAACAAGCACTTCCATTAGCCCCAATAAACAGCACTCACTTTGAAATAATACTTAATATCCCGGGGCACTGTGCTAAAAAGCATGTCAATTGACAAGGGCACTAAACTGAAATTTTGCCAGGCTTCTGAGCAAAGTATCATTCTCAAGGGGGTCCCTATAGCATGGTTTACCTTGCACAACCTGTGTACCTACAGCCGTCTGCCAAAAAACATAGCTATTTGATGTACTAGACTTCTGCCTAAGCCAGATAACATCATCGGTATTTGAACTCACTTCTGAAGAGAATTAGCGTGAAAAAACCCCATCATTTCCCATGCTATGCACTGCACATCTGCATTTTCATGGCACAGAGAAGTCAGACCTCATGCCCTAATTACTGAGAGAAGCCAAAATCTGCATTTACAAAGAATGGTGACCCATTCAGAAGAAGAACAACAAACAAGTTAAACAAGAGAGGAAAACAGACGGACGAGAAAAGGATGAGAGAGGCATTCAGTGACTTGTAGATAATGCAGATTAGAAGCAAATTATCAGAAAAACAGACAGTAAAGTTGTACACTAGTTATTTTTCAGTTGAATTCTTCAGCACGAACCACACTGTATAATCATCCCAAAGATTTGGAATTGTTGCTGTTTAACTGAACCAGAGGATCTGAACTCACCTGCAGAGTCAAACACGCCAAAAAGAGCATTAGTGCGTCCAGACAAGTAGAAGTGCCAAATTTATTCAAGCATCCGTGAACGTACCACTTAAGTAGGCATTACCCACACACCTAACACAGCTGTCAGGAAGCTGAAGCTCTAGGGAACACACTGAGAAATCCAAAAGATGGGTGTGCACAGCAGTAAAACAGCAACTATACAACACTCCCTACGCCACTGTTATGCCTGACCCAAGAGGGCCTGAGAGAGGCCTCAGCCTGAAAACACAACAGAAAGATGATGCTGTTATAGTAATGAGAGGCTGGTAACAGGGGCTTATGTCACTATGTGGCACTGTAGTATTGACATGAATTGACAAAAGCCTGCAAATTTAGACTCAAAGGAATTTAAGAAATATGCTTAAGAGACTGTATTGTGCAAGACAGTGTTGCTCCTGCGTGAATTCTGACTTTTTTCTCCCTGTAAGAAACACAGCACACAATGTGCTGCACCCTCCTCTCCAGCTTCACCCACTCTAGACGCCTAATTCCTGTGGGATAGCATTCAGTCAAGTCACCTAGAAGAAGCTAGAAAAGCTCGTGAAATGTGGTTTTTCACCTCAGCTCTTAAAAGCAGAAGTCACATATGTTAATTCTATTCACTCGCAAAGTTTTAATGAGCAAGACCAAAACTTGAGAAGTGCGAGGACAAAACTGCTCCTGCAGATCCCAGTATGCCCTTACACTCCTAACTCTCCTCTCCTGAAGGTGTTCTGCATCACCAGAAGAATTACCAACCGGCCCTTCCAATTAAATATGATCAAAGCTCAACTTCACAAATGTAGATAAGGTATAGGGGTTTTCATATTCTTGAAAACAAGAGCCTACTTAACTTACGAATTACAATCATGCCATCAAATTAGCGCTCAAAAAAGAGGTCAAACAATTAATTCAGAATGATGTTCTGCTGAGGTTGAAGATGCATTCTTGTTAGGATAAGAGGAAATAACTTGAGCAGTCAAAGAAAATTGGAGTACTTAACATTCCAGGAGAGCTTTTAGATACCCAAATGATATGGTTTGTGTACCGTCTACTCAGATGTGCTGCACTGCAAATCACTTTAGACAGTGCACGAACACTTCAGGGACTGTCATATATTGAAGGTTGGGTGCAATGGTATTTCAATGACAGGATGTGGAAAACAACAACGCCGGGCTGATACTGGAAGGTATTTGCTGGCAGAATTATGCAAGCCACTGTCTCCTATGCGGGACACAACTTATATCTTGAACAGGCTGCCTTCACTGGCATAGCTCCTACCAGCTCAACAAGCAGAATAAGCCATCAGAGACACTTGTACTCTGCCAGCCGCCCCAGGGCTCACAATTACAGACAGTCCTA
Organism: Cephalopterus ornatus; assembly: GCA_013396775.1. Taxonomy (NCBI): domain Eukaryota; kingdom Metazoa; phylum Chordata; class Aves; order Passeriformes; family Cotingidae; genus Cephalopterus; species Cephalopterus ornatus. The sequence goes on from VZRE01012498.1 coordinate 48,595, forward strand.
GAGACAAAGAAAGGTACGATGACTGTAACATGACTGTGTTCTCCGCTGTAGACTGGATCCAGCACAGTGGAGCGGCTTCTTAATGGCAGCCAAAATGCTGGTCGACCTGCACTAGGCTCAACAGAGCAGTAAGGGAAAGAAGGCTCTTGTTACCCACAGAAAAATGGACTGGAACAATATTACCAGCTATTTTATATGCTTTCTATGTTATTCTGAAAAGCTCTCTTCACGAGCCATTATGAATGCTAAAAAAAGGTAGTGCACATCTCCTGCACAGCCTAAGGCCTGACCGTGGAAGTGACACAGGGTCAAGTGTTTTAGATCTGCTTTAGATCTGTCTTTATCAGAGACAGAATAAAGTAGCTCTTGAGTCTCTTCAATATCCTAGCCTAGCTTCAGCTGCATTTTGCACATTGTTTATATGCACTCCCTCCCTGTCTTGTCTTCAAGCAATTCTGTTCCCTGCAATATGCCACCACAGACAAGTGTTAGCAGTCATTCTAAGAGGCAAATCTGAAGTACTTTCACCACATTCAACTTTTCTAGGAAGAAAGTATATTGTGAGTTACAGACAATTCAGTCTGCACACTGAAGCAGAAAGGAAGCTGCTTAACTAGTGATTTCTGCTTACCCTTTGACCTCACACAAGGCTCCTCTGGCATGCCGACCCAAGCTCCTTCCATCCCAATCACCATAGTTAAACCAGATACTATCATTCTCCCAAACTAATACTGCTCCAAGGCACTTGTTTATTCCATGGAACTTTTTCAGAGCCACCTCTGTCTCCAAATCAGCACAGTTTTAGAAGAATGATGACGAACAAGGTCTCAGCTTTGACCTATTAACATCGGGGAATCTTCAGATGCCTCATATGCTGCTGCTTGAAGTACAGGAGGAATCCATATTTGCTCCTTGGCATGTACAAGGCTGCTAAACAAGCGTGCCCACTCCCACAGTTGTTTTGACAGCGGATGCATGAAAATCATTTGGAAACGAGACCAATTATTTTCGGAGCCGTGCAGATATAGAACAAGCTGGCAGAATCAGTTACCCAAGTAATACAAGCTCCTGTAACTCACCATCACATCTATAAATAAAAATCCTCGTGTTATGCCACTTTCAGGAAAAAAGCTACAGATGCAATGATGGGCAATGACTTCGTGTGAGTTATTCCAGCCATAAGGATAGAGAAATAAGGTCTTTATTGGAAAGTCTGACAACTCAATACAACATGGAAAATTCTCCTCTTCTAAATAAAACCATGAGTTACAAGAAATTGCAGAAGACTAAAAGAGGAGCAGCAATAAGTCGAAACATGTTGATATTTAGTTTTGATTAAAAGGACAGCAACAAAAAAACCCACTGCTGAGACAAGACAATGCAAGGAACTGGAACCTACACACAAGTAACACTACACTGACTTTTCACCACCCAGGAGGAGGTAAACTTGAGTATAGCTTCCATTAAAATGTGATATAACAGATACAGGTTATTGCTTATCTACATACCAATAATGTAAATACGCTCACTCACAGTGTGTAATTTTTACCCTGTAAATATAGGCTCCAGTAGAATATTCAACCCAAGACAGAGTAAGACCACAGTTGACTGAGACAAGGAATTTGCTGCGGCAGAGATGTTTCTTTCTCTATCATGTTTTAAGAATAAACACTCATTAAACCAAACCAGAATTCTTCTAAGCAATTCATTTTACAGAAAGGACAGAAGGTACAACGCTTCCTGAGAACCAGTTTTAGCAGCTTCTGATACAAGGGAAAAATAAATTGGGGGGGGGGGGAAATCAAGATTTTAGGATCTCTTATGAGTTTTTACACAGCTTAAAAAAATATCATCTCTGTATATTAGCATGCTAACAAAATGCTTTGTGGAAGGGCACTAGAACAGGGTCAAAGAACCAGGGCTCAAGAAACTGCTTAAAGCCTTACATGCGCCTAACAACTCAACCAATGTGAAGAAAACAGACAACTTTGTCCTTCCAGCAGAGCTTCCACCTGCCAGCAATGCTCGCCCTCAGAAGAGAGAACCTTCCTGGGAGGTCATCTAACAACTGACTGCTGCAAGACTGACCTTTCCAAGTACAGAGCTGGCTTCCCTAGTGCAGGCATGTCGCTGGGCACCCTGCTCTGCGCCCCACATGAAGCAGCAGCTGCCTGAAATCCTCTGGAGCGACACATCACTACACGTGCTGAACACAGTGCTACAGCAAACACAGCTCTTCTCTAAACCACACAGCTGATTTCCTTCTCCTAAAGAAACCAAGATTGGCAAGGTACCTCCGTCTTCCTGCAGATGCGAATCTGTCTACCGGGAATCCCAAGAAAAATGCTCCAGGTCTACACCCTGGGTATTCCACTGCTGCCTCATGGAGCTGCCTGCGGGAGTCATGACGGCGCACAGAATCAATTCGGTCGGAAAAGACCTCTCGGATCCTCGTGTCCAACCTATGGCCGAACACCACCATGTCAACCAGACCATGGCATCAAGTGCCACCTCCAGTCTTTCCTTCAACACCTCCAGGGAGGGTGACTCCGCCACCTCCCTGGGCAGTCCGTTCCAACGTTTAATCACCCCTTCTATGAAGAAATTCTTCCTAACGTCCAACCTAGACCTCCCCGGCCGCAGCTAAAGACCACGTCCTCTCGTCCTGAAGCAGCAAAGCCAGCCCCGGAGCTGGCGTCCTGCGGGGAGACGGCCCGACACCTCCCGCCGGGATCCGGGCTGTCGGCAGGCGCGGCACCGCTCACAGCGAGCGCTCCTCGCCCACGTCTGCGAGCTTTGCCTCCCCCTGCCACCAGCAAGGACCTCTGTAGCTGCGTTTTTAGGTCGGGCGCTGCAAAACCCCGGCAGTGCCCTGCCGGCCCCGCCGAGCGGGCACCCCGCGGCCCGGGGCAGCCTCTCCCGGCTCTTCTGCCGCCGCCTGCCTCGGCTCGCGTCCCGAGGAACCAGGAAAAGCGCATCCCGAGGAGCGGCCTCGGACGCCGGCACACCGAGCCCGGCACACCGAGCCCCCCCTGGGCCGCCCC
>VZRE01012498.1:51978-76627 GCA_013396775.1 Cephalopterus ornatus
CGCCATCCTCCACCTCCTCCGCCGCCGCCTCCCGCCCGCCCTCCGCCTTCTGCTCCGCCGCGGCGGCCACGTCCCGACTTCCCGTCCCCTCCGACCCGGATCTTCCGGGGCCGCCCACGGCCCCGCCCCGCGCGGGCCCGCTCCCGGGGAACGGGGTGCGCCCGGGAACGGGGGTGGGAGCGAGCTCCATCCCTGCCCTCGGGGTCACTGCCCTCACCAGCGGTCTGGGGAGCTGCCGGCACACGTCCACAGGCCTGCGCCTCCCGCAAATGCCGGGAGACGGGAGTGTCTCGGGGAGCCGCCGCTGGACACCTTGTCAGCGCTTTTTGGTTGCTGAGTAGAAGGGAGAATGATTTTTCAACAGCTTTATGTCACAGACTGAAAGCACAGGAAAGGCAAGGAGCTACTGGAGAGGGTCCAGCGAAGGACCACAAAGATGATTAGGGGTCTGGAGCATCTCTCGTGAGGGAACTGGGCCTGTGTAGTCGAGAGAAGACTGAGAGGGAATCTCATTAATGCGTATATTAATGCAATCTCAAAGGCAGGTGCCAAGGTGCCAGACTTTTCAGTGGTGCTAGCAACAGGACAAGGAGACATAACCATAAACTAAAACACAAGAAGTTCCACCTCAACATGAGGAAGAACTTCTTTACACTGAGGGTGGCAGAGCACTGGGACAGGCTGCCCAGGGAGGTTGTGGAGTCTCTCTCTGGAGACATTCAGAACCCACCTGGATGAGTTCCTGTGTCACCTGCTGTAGGTCACCCTGCCTTGGCAGGAAGTTTGGACTGGATGATCTCCGGCGTCCCTTCCAACCCCATTTATTCTGTTACCCTGTTATGCCACAGACTGAAATCCTTTTTTTCCAGGAAGAGGATGGTGTGGGGTCTGTTGCTGACCTTTCTTCCTCCTTTTCCAGGAATCGTGCTTCAGGCCTCACACAGGAAAGGAAAGAAATGAGCCAGAGAAAGGAAAAAAGAGCACAAGGCAGTTTTTTCTCCAAGAGCTGTATCTGCAATTAGCTCACTCCCTTGTGACCATGAAACACCGCTCACAATACTACTATTATAATGTGCTGTGTAAGGGGAGAGAGTTGCTCCTATGCACGGCTGAGGAGGTTTATTCCCAGCACAAGCAATCCTCCTCGCAGGATTTCAAGAGGAACTGCGTTAGCATGGAGTGCTTTTGGTCACGTTTCTCACCCAAACCGAGATGCAGGCTGCACTCCTGGGAAGTGGCGCATCCCTGTCTGGTGGTTCATGAAGCCAATGCAGAGGAAGAGAACAGCACAGCTCTGCAGCCTCTTGAAACTCAGGTGTTTGGGGGTGTGGGAGTCCCTCCTGTCCCCAGGTTTTGCCAAATCCTGTGCCCCTTTCTGGGGTTATGCCTTTGAAGTCCATCACATTGCCTAGTCTAATTCAAGGTAGATTTGGATCCATCTGTTTCTCTCTCAGGAATGTTGAAGAGATTTTATGTCACACCTATTAAGTGCTGTGAAGCCTTTGGAAGGTGAAAGGGAGAAGAAATGTAAAGTACTTAATTTCCAGTTAGTATTTCTTGAGAGATTGAATGCCACACAGGGCGCTGTTTACAACACGAGGTAGAATTTGACTTACATGATAAGTCACCTAAGCTTCCAAAGAAATTTTGTAACTAATTGGAAATCCTTTGTAGCTCCTTCACTAGCGTTTTTTTCTTATTGAGGATCAAATGTAACACCATATTGTTTGCTTTTTTCCTGCCAAAGACTGGAAAACAGGGGTGTACTGTCCTCTTTTGATGGAGCTCTCCAGAGCACACAGTTCTCTGTATTGACCATTTGGTGCTACCTCATAGACCAGACTAACAACAGAACAGATGATTTTATCTCCTCATACAAGCCTGCACCATGCCTTAGAAGTCCGTCACTTCAGCATCCAACTTCACTTTAACATTTAATAGTTCATTTATAAAATCACTTGTATTGAAATATCTGGTTTCAAAGTTTGATCTGGCACATTTCCTGCTTGTCTTGAGGAGTTGACACTTCATAAATATTTTTTAATAGCATAAATTCTACACTTCAATCCAAAGTTCCTGCTTTAAGAAACTCTATGGTCTTAATCCTTAAAATGCATCCTTGGAGTAAAAGAAACTGAACGTCCGACTGATCCCTATTGACTTGCTGTGTTTCACCCATATGGAAGAAAATTCTCATTTTATTTACTGTTAAAACCAGAGGTGTTTCTGCCTCATGGTAGGAGACTGGTCTGAAACCAGGCAGTCCTTGGTTTGTGTGTTTGGAGGTCAAGCTAAATCCAGGATGCTGAAAAGCTGATTTTGGGAATAATTACAGGAAACTGATTTATCTCCTGACAGGCTGTCTCCCGTAGCAAATGTTTGGTATGCTTAGCAAATGTGAGACTATGCCTCTCTTCTTGTGCCAGCTTTGCTATTCTGTGCAAGAGGCATGTGAGCTGGCAGCAGTGGAGCAGGTTCCTTCATGAAGGGCAGCATAAACTCTTGGAAGGATCCCAGCTGGAGAGTGTAAGCAAGATGTCTTTGCTTTGCCTCCAGTCAGAGCCAGCAAGCAGCACAGAGCTGCCCTCAGTGCCTCTCAGCCTGCCTTCCCCATTGCACAGCTGCTCTGGAGAGCGTGGAATGGACACGTTACATTCACATTCCTCTGTTTCATGGTGCTTCCAAGTCAGATTTATAGATACGGAAACTTGCTGTTACACTCTGGTGTCAGTAAATGCTGTGATGTGCAACAAGCTGAGTGCCTGATCAGGTGTAGGAAGGGGATTAGCTATGAGATGATACATTAGAAAAAAACGGAAATTCAAATTTTGACAGGAGTCAGGAAGTCCTGGTCTGTGATAATTTAACAACGAATTATGGTATATTTTTCCAGAAGGAAATTTTGCATTTTCAGAGATGGTTATCTGTTACAGCGTAGAATCCTGGCTCATATGGCATAAAATGAACATTTATCCAAAGCCCCGTAACCAGGCAGAGACTGGGGCCCTGAGCATGTCCTCCTCACTGCTGGAGGTCTGGCTGCCAGGGCTCAGGACCTGCCCATGGCCACGGGGAGCACACCCAGGCAGCTTGGTTGGGAGGCCACTGCCAGAACTGACACTGGCTCCCTGGCCCTTGGGAGCCCCTTCAGCTGAAGCTCTTGGCCCTCACCTGAACTATGGCCACAGGCCCCCAAGTCCTCACCTGATCTTGCACTCCCAAGCCCCCTCGGCTCCCTGGCCCTCAGGGAGCAGCTGGCCCTGGCTGTTCCCTGCCAGGCAGCCAGTATGACTTCCAATGCCTTCAGTGAATTGCTCATCAATCCTGTAAATGAAGACCTGTTTCCCAAATGATTATAACAAGTTCCTAATAATTTATGTATTTGAGAAAACCCTTAGCTTAATTCACAGATAAGATGAATATGCTAAGTTCAGCCAGTAAATTATTTGTTTCTTGGAACACCGGGTGCCGCGTGGCAAAGGAAACACAGAAGAAATACAAGTCCCAGAGAGGCAGTTTAGTCTAGCAACAGTGCCCTCCAGTAAGAAATGTAGACCTAGAAACTTTATAGAGAATAAATCAACTATTTAATTCAAGATGCAGAATGTTTTGACAGTTAAAAATACCAAGCTGCTTGCTGTAATTATACAATGAAGCATTAAAACATTCATAGGGCATTAGCCTCATGTAAACAAACAGCTCTTCCCCTCTTCCTGCTGCAAGAGTGAGGAACCTACCTCTTGTAGGTACCAGACCACCAGCCCTTCCTCCCAGACACCCCTGGGTGAAACCTGTGTGCGTCCTGTGGCTTTGGCTGTCCTTTGGAAGAGTTCCACTTGCCCAGTGGTGTCTAACAGAGAAAGGAGCCCCAGTTTGAAAGATATGGCCTAACGCTGTGTTTGCTACAGCAATGGCTACTAAATATTTGATTATCTCAAATGAACATCTCTGAGCAGCCGGGTCTGGCACTGTGCTGTGGGCTCAGAAATGCAAATCACTCACTGTGGAAATATGGTTATCAGCTTCTCAGGAATGGCTGTGTTAAATAAACTGGGTGTGAACATCACTCCCAGCCCTAGTGCTATTGTACCAGCCCAGAGCTCCCATAGCTGGGAAGGAGTGCAGCGTCTGGGAAGAAAGGCTACGTGTACCTCTGGGAAGGTGGCCAGGTTAATGGATGAATTAAATTCTCCAACATTTGGCAACTGAATAGCATTTGTGAGTATTAACAGGATTGACCTTTTTCCACAACATGACAGTTCTGTTCCTCTTTCTATTGTCTTCACTTTCTATTCATGACAGTTGTACTTGCTGAACAGACCAAGACCAGAAGGAAGAAAGTGTTCAAGTTCTTTTACTTTAATTACAGGCTTCCTCTGTCTGTCTGCCTTTCCTTACAGGACAGATACAAGCTGTTTGGTTAGGAGCTGATCTGACACTGTAAAACCACCCAGGGAGGCGCTGTTACAGTGTAGTGGACTCCCAACTCTGCTCGCAACACAAAAGAAAACAAATTTGGTTTGTGCTTATGTCTGATATAATCTAGAATAAGAGTATATGTAAATATTTTTGTTTTCCCCTTATGGTTTTCTTGATCACAGTCATTTTATAGAAATTGATTTTTTTTTTTTTTGGAAGCGTGCTGGAAAATATCTTTGTCCCAGAACTTACAATGAATCATAGAATCATCATTATCATCTGCCAGTGTCGCCCATTTTGGTGACCACCAAGCTGGGTTTTTTTGTGTCTGCTTGTTGGTTTGCCTTAAGTTTAAGAGGTCACAGTTACCCTAATGTACATATGACAGACAGCAGATGTTCTCAGTAACTTTTTAGATGTTCAGGACATGTTAAACTCAAGGATAACACTCCAACCATTCATGTGTGCACAGTAAATTGGGTTTGGACCTATTGCGACTGGCAGGTGTGGAACAACAAAGGCACAACAGGATTCACAGAGAGAAAATTCTCTAAGTCATTTATATGTCCTTTTTCATTACTTGTTTATTCAAATGTCATATGTCTGTGGAGGAAAATAAGCTAACTCAAGACTTTAATTTCCTGCTTTTCAGTGAAGCAAGAGAGCTCTCTGAATCCAATTCTGCAAGACCTGCACCGCAGTCTCCTCTGGATTGAATATTTTCGGTTTTTCTAGGAACTAATCACAGAATAACAGAATAAATAGGGTTGGAAGGGACCTGTGGAGGTCATCCAGACCCCTGCCAAGGCAGGAGCACCTACAGGAGGTGACACAGGAACATGTGCAGGTGGGTTTTGAATGTGTCCAGAGAGGAAGACTTCACAACCTCCCTGGGCAGCCTGTCCCAGTGCTCTGCCACCCGCAATGTAAAGAAGTTGTTCTTCATGTTGAGGTGGAACTTCTTGTGTTTTAGTTTATGGCCACTGCTCCTCCCCCTGTTGCTAAACACCACCAAAAAGAGTGGCACCAACCTCTTGGCACCCGTCTTTGACGTAGTTATATGCATTAATGAGGTCCCCTCTCATATCCAGACTAAACAGGCCCAGCTCCCGCAGTCTCTCCTCATAAGAGAGATGCATGTATAAGAACTAAAAACCTGAGAGAGAAGGGGAAAAAAAGGAGAAAGGTAATTTTCCAAGTAGAAACCTGCATGCAATTTCTGAGTGAAAACCTGTGTGCAGTTTGTGTCAATGCCTGAAAATAACTGCAATTCCATTTCTTTGTTCCTTCGGGAGGTCTCCTTTAAAGCACGGTCTCATGTTGCCTGGCAAACAGAAGCAAAGAGTGCCATGTGCTGCATGTCCTGTTGGACAGCTGTGAAAGATGACAGTAAAGCTGCAAGTTTGGAAATGACTTGTGGTTCCTTCTGGGGCCTCTCTACAGCAGGTGGATAATAGTTGTCTCTGCTTTGAAGCCAACACTGTTCACTGCGCTGCAGCCTTGCAATTATGTAGTTATTTATGGTGATGTTCACACTGATTTCTCTAATTTACTATATGAGGTGTAGAATAACAGGCAATCAGATGTAGGATCTGGCAATACCTTTTTAGCTATGTCAGCAAATACTGCTGAAATGGCATTTATTGACAGAGTGCTAGAGTGACTCCTGAGGGAACATACACAGGCTGAAGTCCATCTTCACTAAATATTTTCATTTTGACAGACAGCAAACATCCTGTAGCATGGACACAGTAATACCGGCTACAGGTGACCAAAAAAGAACAGCTCAGTCTAATAAATGAGGTGATAACTTGTTTAATTATCTTAGCCTGATATGATTGCATCTGCTGCAGCGTAACTGTGTAAACAGTCACGCCTTCCACAGGCACATGAGCTACCAGAAGTACTACAGCACTTTTATATCAGTAAGTCTTTGCCAAACAAGATACGGCTGGGAATTTGAGCACTTCCTGAATTTAACCAACTCCTCTTAATAAAGTGATTTTACAGAAGAGAGAACAGGGAAATTGATGCAATTAGCAATTGCATTTTTGGCTATCTGCCCAGAAAAAACTGTGAACTAACAGCCAGATGAATGATTTCTATCCATGGAAATTCAGAGCACCTATGGATGCTCTTTTAAAACACTTCCAGAAAGCGAGTTGTACCTCTGTGTCAGAGTCTGACCCCAAATAGCACGTGTCCCCAAAGGGGACAGGAATGACACATGCCCCTGACCTCTGATGCTCCAGACATGTCCTCCTCACAGCCCTGTGCTATGTACCAGCTTCTTCTCTCCTGTGTCCTTTCCTTTTGGCTTTATTTTCAAATGAGCTATACCTATCTTTGGGACTCCAAGCTGTCCAGTGGCACAGGAAATGATAGGCAGGGAGATTTCTTAGCAAAACTGCTGACCCTCCTGTCTCTCTCTTGGGAAGAGCAAGGCTATGCATGCAATACATGGCATTATCCGTGTCACTCCTTCCATTCAGCAAACAGAAGGATAACACACCTTTCAAAAGCATGCATTAAACCCATCTCTCTTCTTCTAATTATCGGATGCAGTCTTTAATGGAGAGCATGCAGCTGGTTCCCATCTGCTCAGCTGTGGCTCACTTTTGTATGTTATCATTTGGGGTTGTTTCTCCTGCTTTGGGTTAAATTAAGAATGAGGTTTCAGAAATGGCTGCAACCCTGGCCTGCTCCCAGCCCCCCACCACACAGTCCCATCAACATCCTGGTTGCCAGCTCTTACGCTCATCGGACCTCTCAGCAATCCCTCTCACATTATCATGCAGACAGGAAATTATTTGCTCCCTAGGTTGGTTCTCTGCTGGCTTGGAAAGCAGGCCTGGTTCACCAAAGGGTCAGGAAAGCGCTGGCAGCAACAAGAACATGCTGCCAGGGGCAGGGAAGCGAGGATGGGTTGTCCCTTTGGGGACAGCTTGCAGTTAGAGCTGTGAATTAATGCCAAATAGTGGTGGTCGCACTCCACCACTGCTCCCAGCTGCATTTCCTGCCCTTTCCTTTGCACTGAATCTACTGTTGGAGTGGCTTCGGGGTGAGTTGATTCAGCTGGCTGATCTGGCTGAAAACTACTCATTTTTATGGCATGATTGGTTTGCCGCTGTTGTCAGCCAGATGAACAGATTCACCCTGTGACCACACAGCCACTAGATGCAGTGGAAGGAAAGCAATACAAACAGGAAACACAGACAGAAACCAGGTTGTAGATACCTCAGCTGCAATACCAAACTGCAACCTAAAGAGCAGCCACACCGATCAGCCATCCTGCTGTTCCTGCAATAGGCAGATCACTAGATAGTTTGCTTCCCTACCTGTGCTCTTCTGCTCTAATGAACATCTTTTCAGTACAGGAAGTGTATTTTCATCTCCTTTATTCTGTGTGAGTAGAATTGCACTCCAGCAGGCAATTTCAACCTCTTCTGATTTGTGGACTGCTAGTGGAGAGGCAGGTCCTGCACAGCAGGACTAAATCTATTGACTTCCATTCTTTTGTGGACTTCGGAAGTTACTCACAGTGGCAACAACCACAGACTGAAATGTACTGTGAAGCAGAACTGCTGAGAATCACTCGGGTCCCACCAGACTGGCAATAGTCTTGTGACATCTTTTTCTTCTTTGATTTCTTTTTATTTTCTCATCAAGGTTAATAAAATCAGAGCAAATTACCAGAGCGAGGCTGGTGAACAAAACCAGAAACTTTGAGCTAAAACCTCCTCAGTCCAGTTTCCTAATGGATAGCACAGAACAAATGACTGAGACAGGACTTCCCATTCTATCTGTGAGGCTGTCCTCACAGGAGATAAGCAGTAAGGTCCTTTTTTACAAAAGTAGCGCAGGATCTTTTGTTGCAAGGCAGAGTCACAAAGCTGAGTCTGTGTAGGGACTGCATTAGTAACTAACTCTGCCTCCTCTTGGCTTATAGATGCTCCTCTTCACAAAACTGTGTCTCCTCTCACTGCAGAAGGCTGTCTTTTGGTATTGAGGGGGTTTCAGTGGTAATGGCTTGTAGTAAAATGCAGCCTCCTTCCTTTTATACTTCTCTCACTCTTTCTCCTGGCTTTATTCCCAGATCTGGTTCACTGCCCAGCCCTGTAAAGTGAGTCAGTACAATTGTCAAGGGTGAAGGGCTGCAAGGAGAGGAGTGAGAATGAGGAAGATGGCAAAGGGGGAAGAAGGCAAGATCTCCTTAAGCTGCCAAACCCTCACTTTTCACCAACCCAGAGTTGAAGACTGGCACATTTAGTACATCCATAATCTCACCCAGCCCCTTTGGCTTAAATTGTCTGTAGTTTATTTACACACCTTCTGGTCTCTATCTTGCTGATGATTGAGAGGAATTGCTGCTGAAGAGGTCATATGATTTCTTCTTAAATACGGGGAAACTTGAGTCCTCTTCCTTTCATGTGCTTTGCTGCAAGATAATGAAATCTTTGAATGAGGAGGGGAACAACATATTAACATATAATTTAAAGCAGTCGTGAAGTCATCCATTGGGGATCTCATCAGGTATCTTTTGTTAAATGGGTTCTGGGATGGCTGGCATGTGTGGGAAAAACCGGACAAGAGTTCTCAAAGGGAAAGTTTAACCAAGGTGATTACATCTCACCAACCCGTTTCCTGAACCCTATTCCCAGAAGAGAAGTATCTGAATGCCTGTTTCAGTGGTGACGCAGTCCTACACACCAGTCCTAAAACAGCAGAGGTTAACAACATTCAAAGTATCAGCACTGCCCCCGAGATAAAACATTATCATGATGAAAGGAGCAATTCTCTGCCGTCCTTCTGCCTGCAGAATCTGTGTAAGCTGGGCTCCACTAAAGGAGCATTACCAGTGCAATTATGTGAGTTAAGAGCTCGGTCTTTTGGTGATAAGAGCCCTCATTTAGGTGTAGCTATAACACACATAGGCAGGAAGAGTGTGTCTTTAACCTCACTGAGATACAGCAAAAAACCCCATATCTCTAGTATAGACAAGCCCTTAGGATCAAAAACACATGAATATCGTATCTCCTTTTGTGTGTGGCTTATATTATAGGCCTCCATAGAGTGCCCATCATCGTAATCCTTGAGTAACAAACAACAATATTTTCCAGCAAGGGAACAGGCTCTGTTATTCACAACAGCAACTGGCATTTCTTTCCAAATCAAAACCTGTGGAAGGAAATTCCTTGCCACATGGAGTCCCAAGCATCACTAGTAGTGTGCCCAGAAACCTGTTATCCATGACAGACAGCCGGTTCTTGCTAATCCTCTCTATTCAAAAAGAGGGCAGTAGCAATCTTTGCCCGTTGAACCTTATCACTGTGGTGTGAAATGTCACTTGCAGATCAGTGGCTGTTTGTTCTGACCCCCTCACTACATTTTACTGCAAAATGTAACTATCTCACTGTCTGATCCAGTCCCCCAGCTTTAGTGGTCATGTTAGGAAGGGGCTGGTCCTGAGTAGAATTCCCAAATCCCACAAAAATAAGTAAGAGTATCCAATATGACTGGTTTGATGAAAATAACACTTACTTAGAGGCAACTAATTTAATGCACCAATTATCTAGTAATTTTGATCTTTTTAACTGCCATCTACGAGTCAGGAGAAAATTCCTTCGGGAGGGCTGGAAAGTCCTGAAGATCTGAAGAAGGAAATTTCTCTAACCTCATGTAAAAGAAGGAAGATGTTTGCTTTAGCACCACATTCATTGCAAAAAGATCCAAATTTTTGATTAATTTTATTTTTTGAAAAAGCTTGTTTTCCTGAAATGGTAAAATATATTAGAGGGAACACATCTGTTTTGAAAGAAAATCCTTTTTTTTTTCCCAGTGGCACATTACAAGATCTTCCTTTCTAATGTGTTGAAGGAGGTGGTTTGATGATTCCTTCTGACACCTCAGAGAGCCAAGACTCTGCAAAGAGGTAGCGAAAGGATTAAATAAATCACTTGGTCACTGTGGAAAATCATAGCCAGGAAATCAGAACACCGGGAGCCTGAGGTTTCCATGGCTATTGTATGAGACAGACACCTTCATCTTGTAACCCGTCTAGGATTGCAGTGCTATTTTCTTCTCTTCTTTGAACAAATGGGATCATGGCCAATGATTTACCAGTCTCAATTCTAGAAGTGTGGAAGCCACTCAGTTGTCTCAAAGCCTCAAACAGAGGTAGACAAAAGCTTTGCAAAAAGTCTCATCTGTCCCTACTTAGAATGGAGACTGCTCAATAGCTGAAGAACTGAGCTCTTAGTTATCAAGGGATATAGTGAAATCCCAAATAATCTGCAGACTGTTAGAGGACCAGTAAAGCCTCTGGCTGGGAAGTTATTGAATGTTCAAGGATTTCCAGTATCCTGTTTCCTAGGTGCCATTAAAAACCCACAATCTTTAATTCCACAGCAACTCGGCTCCCTCTGTGACACCATTATGTGTACATGGCTGGACGCAACAATTGTGCCAGCTCTCGCCTGACAGCACATTGCTACACACTGTAGCATGTAAATTAGCGTCTGTGTGTTGACACAAGTCACCCTTCTTCAGTGTCACTTTATTTAAACAACCATACACTATGTATTTGCATGTGTATCTGTACGTAGAAGAAACCATCTCCCCAGTCAGCTCCTCATCCTGCTCACACTCCTTGTGCCCACAGCACAGCGAACAGCCGAGGGCCCTGGCAAAGTAGGGGAGCCTGAGGGGTTTCCAGAGAGCTGTTAGGGAAGGGTGGGGACTGCGGCTACTCCTGGGCTCCCTCCCAAGCTTCCCATCTCACTGGAGGATGCTTGCTTTCATTTCGGGGTGCCTCTGATTTCCTTGTGGATAAAATATTCCTGCTTGGGATCTGGGTGCAGCCAGTGCTCAGAGACACATCCAAGCCCATCCTGTGGTGTGCGTGTTTCCATCCCAATGGCTTTGCCTGGTGGCAAATCGTTCCTCACGTTGCCTGACTGTCCTGTCACCTCTGGTAACAGTCATGTTTGGCTGCCAACCATTTCCTCACAGACTGGTGAGCTCACGACTGCTTCAAACCCGTGTCAGAGAAGTTTACACGTCCCTTGGAACAGGCTGTTCCTCACCCACACTACAAAAGGCCCTATCTGCACTACAAACCACACAAAATCAACCTGCCTGCAACACTGTGGCCACTTGGCACTGCTTAGTCCTGTCAAGGATGGAGAAAGGAGCTGGAGCTCAGGCTGATCCATTCAGCTCTGTGAGACTGGAGGGTATTGTCCTCCCTCAACCTGTCCGGTCCCCATGCTACACCCCATCAAACCAGGGCTCAGCCCAGCAGGATTTCAAGCAACCACTACAGCAAACTGGGCACCCCTGGAATTTTTTCTCAAACTTTCCCTGTCTTTTTTATGTAGCTGTTGCTTCCTTGGACTCCTACCATTTGAGCTGTCTCGTGTGGTTGCAGAAAATGGAACTGGATGGACCACTGGTAGTGTCAGCTCACCATCTATCAGGCCAGTGACTCAAGGGAAGGGGGGAAGCAGAACCCAAACAGTCAGTCTCCCTTTCTTGCTCTGCCACTCACTGGCTTTCGCATAACTTTGAGCAGGCTGCTCAACCTTTCCATGTTCTAGTAAAGCAGAGACACATCCCTGGAAAATGTATCAAGGCCCTCAACAGAAGGAGTTCTGCAGAGTGAAATGCAGGGATTACTCCTAAATGCTTATTGCTCAGATTTTGGAAAAGCATTGGCTTTATTACAGCATCTACCATTTCAGGGCTGTCCTTAACAGGCCTGAAAGCCAAACCCCCTCTCCAGTGCTAGCACAATTCTGCAGTCATTCACTTCTCTCTATTAACTCTAGGTTAACAAATCACAATTTCTTAAATAGTCCTGCTTTCATGGGAAGTTTTGGCCTGGTGTTTTTTGAAATAAATGTGGCCTCACCCAGTTAACGAAAAAAAATAGGTTTCATATGTTGGATAATATATTGCTGGACTTAGCCCATGCAAGAGGTCAGTTTATCCAGCAAAACTGCCAGAAGGTTTGCTGCTCTGTTGTCACTTTGTAGGAATCACTGATAGCACATAGTCAGGTGCGAGGTAGAAGTCAGGCTATGTTGCAAAACCAGATAAAATTACCTTTCTGTTAACTAACTATGTAAAATTACCCAGTTTGTCTAACCTTGAATTCCTCCTGGTTTCTGGGGAGATTTTGTCCCGAATTTCTTGAACTATATAATGATTGCTATCTTATTTTATTTTGGTTGTGTGCACATGAAGTAGGGCGGACTTGTAATACACCAGGGACTGTGCAGAGCAGCAGCTGTTACACTTTCAAAGAGCATTACTGAGCTTTTTATAGTTGGCTGCAGTTGACATCACGGCTAAATTGAGTCTCACACTAAAATATATTCCACCCAGCCTGTGCAACCTTAAAGCCATGCATTGCTGGGGGAAGAGAGGGTCGCAGGAAGCAATGCAATGCCACCGTGGAAGTAAAAGCCTGGGGATGTGTTTGCTTCTTTTTCTTGTATCCACTAGAAATAGTCTTGAAATATTTCTCCAGGAAGAGCAGCCGCCTCTGGAGAAGACAGGGTGAAACCTCTCATCTCTGGATCAGCAATCAAATCTGGCCCAGGTGAACAGTGACTGACAGCTGGAGTGACCTTGCTGTAGGAAGCTCTCTTAGTGCCTCACAGAGGCATGTCCAAACTGAAAGAGGCTAAGTGCTTTTACACTGTTATCACTGGTGCCACTGTGATGCTGCTGGGATCTGGGTAAAAGCTGCTGTGCAGTAAAAGTCATCGGTGAGGAGCATCACACACCCAAGCTCCTTTCCAGACAGGACCAGCAGCTTCCAGAGCTCTTGGGAGAGAGCTCTGCACCATACTTCACTACTAAGAAAATAACAAAGCTAAGTTTGGGGAAAACTTATCCAGAACTCAAAGGTCCCTTAGGATGGCACCTGCTGCAGCACAGATTTCCTAGATGTAATCTCTGCGTTGCTTTAAATCCTTGCAGGATGGAAAACTGCTGCTGAGGACCTTCTGCAGTAGCATGAGGGAGAACAGCTGTGAACAAGTCCCATAAACCTGAAGATGAGGACTCACCACACAGATTCAGAGGAACTCAAACCTGGCCTGTACTCTGCAATCCCTGTAGCTAACAAAACAGATTTAGGGACTGAGGAAAGTGGGCAAGGGTGGCCCTCCGCACTGCAATGCTCCGTGAACTCACCTGGGTTACTACAGCATATAAAAAGCCACACACTTCTCCTGCCTGCTAGAGAGATATGGGGTGAAACACATTATGTGCTTCCTCCCTGTACTTGCCTGGCATTTCTGGTCAGCTAGCAATGATGCCAGCCCCTAGAGCTGAAGTCACACTGGAGTCACACATAATAATCAAGTATTTTTCCCCAAAACATCCAAAGTGTTGCCCAGACTCCTTCCAGGCTCCCTTTTCTCTTTCCACCATCACAGCTGTCAGCCAAAATCAAAGATCATTATACAAGAAGAGGAGCAGCTGCTCTGACTGCTGCATGCAACTGGTTTTCTTCCCACGGAATATTCAAGGGATACTTCTCATTCAATTTCTTCCAAGGGTGACTGCCCACGGGGTATAGGACATGCAAACTAGGGTACAATAAAATAGGGTTGGCTGAAACACTGCTGAATAAAGGTTTAGTGCAGAGGTTTCACCAGTGCTGATTGGATGAGGTCTAGCGCCCAAAATGTCTAAACCCACTCTGTACTTGTCTATCTATATTACTGTATTGTTGGATGTACTCCATGTGAATGTCCTGGGTTTCCTGGGGTACCTTTCATGGGTTTACAAGCACTGCAACTCCTCTCCAAGTCTGTGACTGAGGATTGTTTGGGTTTTAGCTATGGTTTCTTCTGAGATCCTAAAAGGTCCTATGGGGGAATGTCACTGTCCTACTCTTTGCCTGATCTGTTCTGTTGCATCTTGCAGGGAGCCACCATCCTAGGAAGAAGTCCTTTTAAAAGGCCAATGCAGGGATATATAGCCTCCCAGGAAAGGCTGCAAAATGCAAGGAGACAGTGCATCACCCGTCTGAGAGCCTTCCCTGGGCGTTGGCGAGATGGCCTGCCAAAAATGTCACAGGTAAGAGTTACTGGTACAGCCCTTTTCACAATCTGACACTTGTTTACTGTCTCAAGGGTGTGATGGCACAATTTCTCCTTAAAACTACATGGACACAAGCCTCCTCTGTGCTGCAAAATACATCATCCTCATAGCCAAGTGAATCGGCACGTACCCAGTGCAGCAGCCAGGAATGATCAGCACTGCCTTCCCCCTTCCAAGATGTAAAATTAATTTCTGCTTAAGCAGATGACACCAGCAACCACAGAAGTCTCCCAGCCTCACCCCAAGGTTGTTGCTGTCCTCGTTATGCTGTGCTCTCCTTCCTATTCTACGTTCAATCATCAATTGAACAGTCAATTCCCAAATGGCTTGAACTCCACCCAGAACAAGAAGAAAAAAAAAAGCCATTATCTAAACTATGGCTATTCTGCAAGTGCTCCAATGAGCACCTCCTTACTCCTTTTTTTTTCACAATTCATGATTTCTACATCCCTACATGGAGAAAACCAGCAACCCAGACCCACAGAGACGATTTCACAGGAGTGCCTCTCCTTCTGTCATGAAGAAAAAGTGAATAAGGCTCTCCTATTGTGTGATGTGGTCCATGGTTTCTGCAGCTGCTGAACACCAGCCAGAGTTTGAGAACTGACCCTGGGAAGTGTGGAGAGAGAAAGAGTTCAGTCAGACCTGGAATGAATGACCTGATCCTCTGCAGCTCTTTCTGCATACACATTTCATACAGTCCTAAGTAAAATTCCCACCTGCAACCAGCTTTGAAACTTCAGTTAGCCAAAGGAATCTGTTGAAGCTGCACTGCTGCAAGATTATTGAAGGCCTGGAGAGCAGGAAACAGGCATTAATCTAGCTCTGGAACAGGGATCTTCTAGGAACAGCCCCGTGTGTCTCTGCCAGCATGCCATGCACCTTCCCTTCGGCAGTGGAGCCACAGGCAAGTTACAGTGGCATTTGATGTGTATGTTTGGACAGCCCAGACTCGGTTTTTCACTGTAAACAGCAGCTTGCTGCTGTGCAAAGCTGAAATGCAAAGATCTGTTTGAGGTGAAGGAGGTCAGGTTGATCTGATGAGGAGAGTACAAGACGCAGGGGTTTGCTCGCTCGGGCAACTGTATGGCTCTCTGCACCTCAGTTAGAAATTATCCTGGTCCCTCAGGCAGAAACCTGCTCCATGCAGCCCATACAGATGACCATTTGGCTGAAGAGATGTAAAATCAAACTCTGTGGGCAGGGAGGATCAGTCTTTGGTCTGTCAAGATCTTCAGTGGTAGCAGGTGCCCTGTTTCTCTCAGACTGCTCTGTACATGCCAGGAGTCCTGCTGCCTTGCCTGATAAGAAATACAAACCATGGAGGAAGGACAGTTCGACCAGGAGAGCTTAATCAGAGGAAATTCCTTATCTCCTCACTTCTACCCTTATCCTAGCAAGATTTGAGAGAAATACAGCTTTTTTGAAATGCTAGAAAGTCACGAGTGCTGCTATGCTGACACTGACCAAGACACACACACACTGTGAAACACCGAGGTGATGCTGTGATTGATGTGATATCGTGCCCACTTTTGCAATTTCCAGCCAGTGTCACGAAGACTTTGTCTACATCCATACTTCAGGCAGCGTCAGTGAGCCCAAGGGTGATGACACAGCAGCGGTGGAACTGTAAATAGAAACCTACACTGTGATGCTGCTGCACCCTTTTTTAATCACTCAGCCTTGCAGCAAACTCTCATCTCTCCTTTATGCCTTCTCTTACCTCAAATACCTTAGGACAGCCTCCCACATGTGAAAATATGGCTGCAAAAGAGGAAAAATGTGGTCTCATAAAGATATGGGGGATGGCTAAGATGTCAGTAGAGAGCTGCTGTGATCACTGCCACCTGGAGTCACTCTCCATCTTGGATTGCAGTTGTCTCATTTGGAATAATAACTTTATTTGCTCTTTGGCATGAGTCCAGCAGCACAGAGAACCTTCCGGGGCAGGGAAGAAAAGCTGTGTAGGAGACAAGTCTTAAATCCCTCAAGTAACATGCGTAAGACAAGCTTGGTCACATGCAAAAGAGAGGGGTAAGAATCAAGGGGACTAAAAGATAGTGGAGAAAGAGATAAAAGTACCGATAAAAGGAAAGAGAGGAAGACCTTTAGACAACAAAGGAGAGGATTTGAATATGGAGGTGACAAGGGTGCGCCCTTGGCAAACAGGGCCAAAGTCAAGTAGAAAAATAACCCTGCCAGAAGTGAAAGCAGAGGAGCTGAGCTTGAATAATAGGGGAAGAAAAACAGCTGTCATGTAAAATGGGAATGAGAAAACAAGGCATTTTGAATGTCTGGGGCAGGAGCTGCCTGAGCAGGGCATCCTAGGGGGTGTTGGGTGGAGGGCAGGGATGTCTCAGAGAGCCTGTTTGCAGAGAGGAGTGAGGCAATGTGCAGGATGCTATCAGACAGCTTATCTGGGATGGTTGAGGCAGGAGGATGGATAGTGGGGGAGGAAGATGGAGATACTTTTCTATGCTAATATATGGTGCTTCTGTGTGAGTCAGACACCAGAAAATTGTGCTGTGGGCTTACGAAAGTCAGGATAACCCACAGAAATAATGTCTACCAAGTTTGTTGCATGGCATTTTCTTTTACTTTTCTTCAGTGTGACTTTAAATAGGAAAGAAATGGGAGTCAATTCATGCATAGAAGAGAATTACTTCATCAAATGGCATAGTAACCACTGCACTCCCCAGCTATGATCACCCGAAACTGCTGATTTAATAATCAACTAGAAATGCCCAGCTCAGGTGGAACTTCCCATCTTCCATCTACATGTTCAACCTGAAAATCTACCAAACTGTACAGAGGCTTGAAATTCTTTGAAATGAAAGAGCCCAGAAAAAATGCAAGAGCAAACCAAAATTTTTTTTTTTTTTGGCAAATGCCATGATACACAAGAGGCTAAGAATCTCTCATCTCCAAAACTAATCAGAAAAGAGGATGGGAAACATGTAGAATGGATGATAAGTCTGAAGCCAGAGCACTGACCTTGGCACGTGCCTGAGAAGCAGCAGGGAAGCACAGAGAAACCAGCTGAAGAAATCTCCGGTCAGTATCACTCAGAGAGGGAAGACTTGTGGGGTTTAACAGCACCAGGGCAGATAAGGGCAGAGACAGACAGCAAATCCGTGTTCATACTGTAACAGGCATCTGACCTTACTGGGAAAGTTCAGATGTTTTGCTTTCTGGTTTTGAAACATTGGAGTAAAATTTGCTTCACACTTGAATCCTTTTCTCAATAACCATGAGACACAAGCTTTAACAACAACAACAACAACAAAAAAAGGGAAAATTCTCATAAAAATCCTTTAATTTCAGCAGCTCAGGCACTCAGATACCAAAAACTGCAAGATAGAAACAGAGAATCTTGTGACTATCATTTGCTAAGCTGGAGTAGAAGGAAGAGCTCACCACATGCAGGGGATCATGATAAGGGTTTAGGAGTCTGCCAAGAAAAGGTTCAAAACAATATCTTAACACTGCTTGCTGAGGCCAAGGAGCCTGAAAAGGGAAGAGAGGGGACTGTTTGGAGTTTTTTTGGTGTTAGAAGAGGATGTGGCCTCTCTGCTATCAATCACGCTGCCTCCTCCTGCCCACCCTGCTGTGTGTGAGTATTCTGGATGCACCCTGGAAGGCTGCCTCTCCTAAGTAGGTGTTGTACAAAAAGGAGGTAAACAGGGTCCTGTCTTTTTCCTTAGTGTTTCTGTTCTTATCTTCTTTCTTCTTTCGTTCATCTGCAGAGATAGAGTTTCTTCCTTTGCTTGCACAGTGAATTAACGAAAGATTACTGAGAGTTCAGATAACCCAGGTATTTTATACATACAACCACTTGCATCAACACTTCCTCATAAAATTCTTCATTAAGGAAAATATCTCTAAGAGAGGGGTATGACCTTGTTCAGAGCATGCAATAGCAATATGATAAACTCGATTAAATAGAGGCTTTAGGTTCCCTCACAGTACCACATGTTACAAAATCAGAGAGGGCATAGAGAGAAACAGCAACAAGGATTTGTTTAAGCCTAGGGCTTGCTGCTATAGCAAGCTGTGGGATTGCCCACTCACTGCAGAAGCACCAGTGAGAGTCAGGTACACACATCCTGTCATTCTCAAGGTTTCTCAAAACCCAATGGTTGAGGTTTAAGTGTGTCTAAATTCAACACTAAATATCCCCTGCTCTTTCAGCCAGCCTTTCCTCTCTCCAGGTCGCTTCTTCCCTATTGCCCTTTCCCTCATCCCACCCTCACAATTTGCTCTTATCTCCCTTCCACTCCCAAATCCTTGATCTTCCTCTCCCTCCTAAGGTAGGGAGCCAGGTGCCAGCCATCAGACATACTCTGCTCTTGCCCTGTTGCTGTGTCTGGGTCTTCTCTGAACCTGGGCATCTTGCCCCAAGTCTGTTCCTGTTGGGATTTAGCAAATGCAGCCCCTTGATCTTTTCATATGCATTTATCAGGTTCTTACGCCTCCCCCACTGCCGCTTTCTTCAAGGCTCTCTGTGTGTCTGAGGCTCTTATCAACTCCTTGGAGCAGAATACACGAACAGCACCACCAGGTCTTGAAGTCTTGTCTCACACCTCTCAGGAAATGGCTTAACCCACCGAGTCACATCCCCCTCCTAAGCACAGGGCTAAAGACACAAGATACTATTAGCTTCTTGTTGCCAAAACCAAAGAGAGACAGCAGTTTCATTTTCAAAGGAAAACAGATCATGCATATATAGAGGGCATCAGGTCTGAGCCAAGTACAGGCATTTTTCAGAGAGGGCACAACCACTTGTCACACTGCATTTATTTTAACCCCATGGAAGATCTGTGCACAGAGCTGCTGGGCAAGCCTGGCCCTTTGCTCTGGGATCTGAAATAACTGGTGGCACTGCACTGGGCTGGGCAGCATGAACAGTGTCCTGTGCTGGGGATTGAGGTCACCAGGCTCTGACATCCTTCTGGTTCTCCAGTGCAAGGGGCTCCATCACATATTTCTTACCCGTTGGTACAAAAGCCCTGAAAGGGGTTCAGCCCAGCCCCTTGGTCACAGGCCACATTCAGGACACCCCGGCTGCACCACCACAGGTCACACTGTCAGACAGAAAATAGGGACAGCACTGCTCTCCTTGTCACTCTCCAGCCCCAGTATCCAAGCACCCACCACCAACTGGACAGTCTGGGGAAGCCTGGAGTGTGGCCAAGTCACACTTCTGATCTTGAAGTAAGATGCTGGCTGTATCCACCTCATTGTCTCCCAGGTGGAGGCAAATACACTTCCTGGGCTGACCAGAAGGGCAAAACTCCTCTTCTCTGTAGAGGGCTCTGGCAAGGAAAGGCTCTCAGGGGCACAGCTGAACATCCGCGATGGACAGGCAGCTCAGGTCTCTCAAGAATACGTCTCAAGCCATCTGCAAACTATTGCCAGAGCAAGGACTATAAACAGACAACCTGCTCAAGCTCTTCCTTGTTACAGTCATGAGGGATAGAAAAATGACAGCTGTAAATTAAAAACATGACATCACTGTGAGATCTCAGAACTCTACCTAAAAGCCTCAATATATAGATCTTGGTGTCTGTACATTGGGAAGACCTGATAATCCCCTAAAAGCATTTGGAGGCTGCAAAGAGCTTTGTCACAATGACTAGAAGCCATCAAAGGGCAATCAAGTATTCATCCAAAGATTTGCTCTTAGGCATAATGAAAAAACCTCGAAACCTAAGTCTAACACACGTTAACAATTTCTACTATCAGGACCCTGCTAGAGAAGGGGGAAATCATATGGCATTTTCATGCCAGCAGAAGCTGTGAGGCAAATGCAGTTATGTGTGCAACCATACAAATGTCTCTGGTCTACAGTTCATTTTATTTGTGAGATAACTATCCAGGGATTGCTTCTTCAATATAGCTTAAGCTTAAGCTAAGTCTTAACAGCAGAGAAGTGGGTTTGTTCTTTCTTAAACTTTCTCTAAGTTAATGAAATCAGGTTTGTGTGGCCACCATTCCTTTTATTTTGGTCAGTCTCCTAATACAGGGAGAGGAACTTTTTACAAAGGCATGTAGTGACAGGACAGGATGGCTCTAAGTGGAAAGAGAGCAGATTTAGACTGGATATTAGCAAGAAATTCTTTTCTGTAAAGGTGGTGAGGCACTGGCAGAGGTTGCCCAGAGAAGCTGTGGATGTCCCATCCCAGAAGTGTTCAAGGCCAGGCTCGATGGAGCTCTGAGCAACTTGGTCTAGTGGAAGGTGTCCCTGCCTATGGCAGGGGGCTTGGAACTAGATGATCTTTAAGGTCCCTTCCAACCCAAACCGTTCTGTGATTCTGTGATAAGATTTGAGCCCGTTGGCGTGTTCCACTGTAGATGTAGAAATTGAGATCTCCGAGATACCAAGTCTTTGCAAGTTTAGTCAGGTTGACAAGATACTGCTAAGTCTGCACTACTGAAAATTTCAGCCTCAGGTTTAGAGACCAGAAGATTCATGTTAAAGACAGCCACCAAAAAGAAAAAAACCCCAAACAATAAGCTTTGCTGGGATGACAAAATCCCACGCAAGAGCTATCCTTGAAGAGTCCTAGAAGGACCAAGGTGATGTGAGAAGCCAGAGGAGTTTGAACACATCAAAGCCTGCACTAGCAGTTACAAACAACTGCATGGTAAAACTCATCATGTCCCATCCCCTCCAGGACAGAGCAGCAGAACTGCTCATGTGTGTTAGTTATCTAAAGGGGTGTGTTTGTTTTGTCAACAAAGTCTCAACTGGATGTCACACTACTGCATGCTCTTGTCATACATTCTGGGTTGCTTCCCAGGCTCCAGTTCCGTAGCAACACAAGGCAGTTTGCTCTTCCCTCAGAGATAGCTCTCTCAGTTTTAGCCATCCTAATTTCAAAAAGCAAGGGACTTCTGGACTTACATCATACCTTCTGCATCTGGGGAGAAGAAGTAAAATCCCCATAGTATCTAGATAGGACACAAATAAAAGCAAGTAGGCAGAACAGGAAGCGAGGAAACTCTGAGTGTCTTCCTAAATGCTTCCAGCCCTTGCCTAGGTATGACTCCATGCAGATATTGGCACCTACAAGGTGGTGTCAGACCTTGTCAGACTACCAGGGGCACAGCAGGACGCAAAACTACTTGTTAGGGAAAGGAAACTCCACTGAATCCACAGTGCTTTTTCCTTGCTGCAGGAGGCATGCTACAGTACTCCACAGGCACAGCTTTTAGGACATCAGTGGGATGACACTGTAGGAGCTGTGAAGTGTGCCAACGTTGGGAGGGAGAGAATGGACAGAAAGAAGCAAGCAGATGTCTTTCTGACACCCTGCTTGTCTAGGAGAAGGCAAAAGCCTCCTACTCTGATCTCCACCTAACAGCACACACCTTTACAATCAGAGCACCCTTGCCTTTCTTCAATTGGAGATCCCTTTTAAACCAAGCCAATACAGAAGGGTGGCCACCAGGATCCCATGGAGGAAATTAGTCTGTGATGCTCTCAGCAACAGGAAAGAAAAAATACGATTCCTGGGCTGTGGCCCCAGAATTGCTGTGCTTTGCATCCAATACATACTGCTGGTAAGCAAACACAAACTCGTCACGAAGATATATCATCATGCTGGTTGGTGTTAGCCCAGAAAGGGAAACTGAGGCAGGCTAGAAGTAAACAGAGGTCAGCACCAAAGGTGTGCAGCCAAGCAACGCAGCCTGATCTGCTCACAGCAGCCTCAGCCCTCACAGGTACATCTGCTAGAAAAGGCAGTTGTCTGCAGACAGGTAATGCAGAGCCTGAGCATGAACCCCATACCCTGGAGCCTGCGTGTGTAAACCTGGGCTGCATGAAAGGCGCTGACTGCTTTGCCCACAATTCAGTCACGCAGGCTTCCTATTCCACACCGCAGAGCCAGCGGTTACCCTGCACTCGTGTGCAACATACATTGCAACAACATTTACTGTGTAAAAGTTACCGTTCTTCTGCTGTAACAAAGTAGACTTTTTTAATACTCTAAAAATGTTACATCTGTATCTCCTAATGAAAGCTTTCAGGCCTGGGAAACCTCACCATTTATTTCCTCATCGGGGAAACATATCAGCTGCTGTCACAACACAGCTATTGGAACACCTCTGAAACCATAAGCAGCAAGGGAACTGAGAAGGCTTTTGGCCTGAAGGATGTCACAGCAGTCAGAGATCAAAGAGTCAGCCCATTTCCAGATTTATGAGTTGGGAACAGGTCTATTAGCTCCCAGTACTCACTCTTTCCTGAGTATGTTTTCAATATACATTGATAGTTGTCTTAATGGGAAGTCTGACACTGAAAACCACCACAGTCCTGGATAGTCTGTCTCAGTTCTGTTCTCTTCTAGCTCAGCATTAGATGCAGGTAGTGGCAGTCCTAGAAGCACCCCAGATGGGATCCACTCATTTCCCTCTTGCTCCATCTGGCAGTGTGCTCTCACTTGCACAGCTGTCCCAGGGGCTGCTGGTAACCCACAGGTGGGAATTCCAGATCTGGATTAACACCCCCCACCCCCAACTGCTGTTACTGTACAGTTAATTTAACTTGGATTAATTCCTTGACTGTACTATGTGGACTGACGCACAGCTTAGACACATGCTCAGCTAAAGGGAAGGCATCAGGATGGGGGTGAACAGTGGGGTGCCTGTGGTTCCAGCAGCTCCTTAAGCCTGGGCTGTTGCTGAAAAAAACCAAAACGTGTATGTGTGTGAAAAAAAACACATTTCCTCACAAATCTGTTTTCTTTGTCTGGCAAACTTAATCAACCTTAACCAAATCCTTGAAACTTAAGTCAGTGTTCCTATAAGGGCATAATTCAAAGCAGGATTAAACCCTTCAGAAACCCAAAGGATGTCACATGTCTACTCTTTTTTTCAGCAGAAAAAAACCTTCTG
This sequence comes from Cephalopterus ornatus, assembly GCA_013396775.1. Taxonomy (NCBI): domain Eukaryota; kingdom Metazoa; phylum Chordata; class Aves; order Passeriformes; family Cotingidae; genus Cephalopterus; species Cephalopterus ornatus. The sequence goes on from VZRE01012498.1 coordinate 75,418, forward strand.
CTGTTTTTCAGCAAATATAATTATATGTAAAATAGGATAAAATATTCATCATGTAAATGTATTACAAAGTAATTTCCCTTTTGGTGCCACCTGTGGCATCTTCTAAATCTGCACAGAATCTGCATAGTAATTTAACACTTCTTCAGTAAAAATGTAAAATAATGCCATCTGAGCTTTCTGGATCACCACTCACCGTGTCCTTTCTCACCACTGTGCCCTCTCATTACTCCATTAATTGAGAACACTGTACAAGTCTCATGTTCCTGACTGCTGTCTGCAGACTACAGGCCATGATTTTGGGAACAACCTAGAAACTTCTGTGATGAAAGCACCTGGATTGCTGCATGTGCAAAAGCAAAATGTACAAGAGCTTTAGGAATAAAACTACCAGAAATGGCTTTTAACAGTCAAACCACAGTTTTCCATACAAAGTCACTTTTTTCAGGAGACAATCATGTAGAGCAAAATGATGGCAAACCATTTATAAGTGCCTTGGTGTTGGTTGGAGTGCACAGGCTGGGAAACAGTGATGCCAGAACTGTGTGATGAGCAGGAGTACACAGGCATTAGCAAGTGGGTGGGAAAGGCGATGACACCCGTGTCTGCCTCTGCCCCGTCTGGCTCTGGCTCTCCAGGTGCATTTAACTTGCATCTTAAAAAGAAAGAGATGTTTTTGCAGCAGCAGGCACAGCAGGAGGCCATACACCAGTGCACAGCTGGCAGCAAAGCACTGCAAGCAGAGCAGCCGCAGCCACGGGAAGAGATAATTTATGTTTGCTTTATGCCTCACACTATGAAAGATCCATCACTCGCCAAAGCAAACAGGTGCTGGAGGACACCTACCTCCATACCAGTAGATGGAGGGAGTGAACTCCATAACCCTATCAGCCCAGATGTTTTATCAGAAATAACCCAGATGGGGGACAGTCCTATGGGGGGTGCCAACCTCCCAACACCAAGTTGTTTTGCCCACGAAGGACAGATGCAAAGCTCCCTCTCCCCTCTCCTGTCCATATTCAGTGCAGGGAGCCGAGGGCTGCCAGCCATCACCCACCCCGTCGGGCAGGCCTAGGGCTGCGGTGCCCGGCCACCGCCGACTCCTCCGGGCTGAGCGAGGCAGGGACCGCCCCAGGCGGGCACCTCCCGGACCCCAGCCCGGCGGGGCCCCGACGCTCACCTTCGCCGCGGGGCAGTGCCGCCCCCTCGAACC
>VZRE01012498.1:77095-119129 GCA_013396775.1 Cephalopterus ornatus
CCCCTACGAGTGGCCGCCGGCCGCCGCCTTCCCCCCTTGTCCCGGCTTCGAGGGCTTCCCGCCCGGCCAGCCCGGCGGGGCCGAGCCCGCCCCGTTCGCGGGGAGCGCCGCCGGCCCCTTCGCGCCGGCCCGCGCCTTCTGCGGGCAGTACTCGCCCGTGTCGGACGCCGAGGACACCAGCGGCTACTCGGAGTCGGGCTCGGAGTGGGAAGAGAACGCGCTCGGCGCCTTCCGCACCCTCTGAGCGCCGCCCCGGCGGGACGCGGCCCGGCCTGGGCAGAGGGTTAACCCACAGCCCAACCCGCCAAACCCCGTCCCGGGGGGCGCTGCTCGGGCGGGCGGCAGCCGCACGGCGCGCTACCTCACCCCTGCTGCTCTGCCACTGTTGCACTTTATCCGGTAGTAACTGATTTTACCTATTTATTTAAGAAAGATACGGGTCGGCTCCAGCAGCTGAGGACATCTTTTTACACTGTACTTAGAGCTCTCTGATAGCATGTTTTGTATTTCTATTTAACCTTCTTTAGCCAAAAAGCTAACCAAATCCACTGTGTTTTGGGGGTGGGGACTGGTCTTAGAAGAGAGTGGGATGGTCTGTCGGGGTTTTTTGAAATAAAAAAAAAATAAAGATTTACACATTTTTGCTCCGCTTGCGTGTGTTTTAGCAGGATGTCTTACCTTGGCTGACGTGCGGTAGAAAAGTGGTAGATATTCCAGCTACAGCTTTTCTCTTCCCTGGTCCTGGAGAGCCACAGCTGCAGTTCAGATGCCAATGAGAGACCTAAGGGGCCTGAAGGATGGGTTAGAGAAACTGCCTTGAACCTTCTCTGTCAGTATTTGTCTTAAATCTGCTCTAAACACCCCCATCCCTGAACAAAAACGTGAATTTATGGACTAAGTAATATAAAACTCCAAATCTCAAGTGCTCAGACCAAGGGCCTCCAGTCTGCCACTTGTGGACACTGTAAAGGTGCTTCAGCTTTGAATTCTAGCAACTCCACAGAAGCTGTTCAGTGATGAGTTGTGGGCTGAATGGCTCTGCACTGAGAACACCAAAATTAGTAGTAACAAAAGCCTCTCCTGTAATTCAATTTATTGAGGAAGGATATATTACTGCGTATGTATTCTCAGGATAAGGTCACCTCTTCCTGCTTACAAAGTAGTACTTCAGAAGCCTACTAGAGCGAGTGGTAAGACTACCATTATGGAAGAGCACCTGAATGCCATGAGGTTCAGAAGCACAGGAAACATTTACCCATGTACTGGTGGAAGAAATACCCTATGTCAGGAATCACGCTCCTGCTAGAATAAGGCTACCAATGCACAAAATCCCTCAGTGCCACCCCATAACATACCTGTGCTTGTGAGATCTGGTACAGCTGAACCCTGGCTCAACTGCAAGCTTGTAAGGGAAGTGGTATAGCAGGATTGCTGATTGATATTCTCCCTCCAAAAAACACAGCTGCCCTTGAAAAAACATGAAGCGAAAACCAATCAACCTCAGGACACCACCTGTCCCAAGTGGACTTGGGTGCAAAAGGAGCTGCTATGTTGGGGGTCGGGAAGACCCCTGAAGAGAAGCACTCACAAGGAAGGAGACCATCATTTCTTGGAGGCTCAGGGTAAATTCAAGTTTACCAATTACAAGAAATGCAAGTAACTTGTTCTGCTCCTGCAGACTTCAGTTACAGTAATTGCAGTGAATTCTTGAGACTCCTGCTATGCTTAGGGCACATTCAGCAAAAACAGTCATATTTGTTACTGTCACCAAAATTAAACATTAGCTCTAACCCAACATATTGGTACCCAAGGAGAAATGCAGCCTCTCAAAGAAGAGAAGAGATGTGTATATTCACATTGCCAGCATAAGTGGGACAAGTTACATGTGAAAGTACACAGATACGCTTATCACAAATGGTGTATCTTCCTATTACCCTGCAATAATTAAAGAAACCCCACATCAACACAAAACATGTTGGAGAGTAAATTTAAGAATCCACATGTAAAAAACATCATACTTATGGAATCAAAGTCTGGAGCATGCTGGTTATGCACTGTTTTTTGTGTCCACTAAGACACAAAACCTTAGTTAAGGTGGCCATGAAAAGCAGGTTCAGCAAATACCATTCTTGGTAGTGGTATCCACCAGTGTCTACAACTTCTCTCTCTCTCAGTTTGGGATGCTTGTTATCAACCGGGCCAAGTTACCTGCTGGTAGTTAGTACTGGGAAGTCCTGCTTACTGTGCATGCACTGAACATGAGTCCCAAGAGGTAAGGCTTGCAAAGGTGTGCACAGGGAGCAGCTGGCTGCTGCTGCTGCCGCAAGAGGCAGTCCTTGCTGCTGCCTTGTGCCAGCACCAGCACCCGTCGCCCCAGGCAGCGAGTTCAGTGGCACAGGGGCAGAAAACCCCAACAGAAACAGTTCCTCAGCAGTGTGGCTCCCTGAACAGCAGGATAGCGGGTTTTATGAGCACCAGAAGACAAGGACGGGGTGCAAGGGGATGGTTCCTTTTGCCCAAGTTAGCTGTAGATGAGATTAGTTCCTGTCTGACTAAACCTATGTTACCTTAAGTTAGGCTTTGGCACCTTTCTCTGTTTAAATGAAAAGGGTGGTGGGATAAGACACCTTTCTGTCTTCTTTACCAAAACAGATGGTAACATCACAAAATAATGGGTAACATAATTACAAAAGCAATTGCAGGGACCACCATAATGTTCTATTGCGTTATGAGAGGTAAGTTTCCAGGTGTAATTCAGCTAAATGTCTGTTTAGCATTATTTTGTAATATTTCTTGTAAAGTTTCTAAGTACCTTTTAAAACAGCTAATCCTTGTCCTCATAACATTTCATTTTCAGCAATTAACTTCTCTTAAAAAAATGACCTGAGACCATCTGCAAAAAAGTTTGCATTTTTGTGAAATATATCAACTCTCATAGCTCAATTTATTCAGTTACAAATTTCATTGAGAATAAAAGATTTATGCATTTCTCTTAATTAACAGAACAAGTTTAGCTAAATATAAACTCTGCACTAAAGTTTTGCAGTGGCACAATACCAACACAGAATACAGAAGCATCTTTAAACTATACAAAATTTTTAAATTGAAAATAATCCTGTTTACATATTCTTTATACATTAACATATAAAAGACCTTATTTAATGAGGCATCTAAAAGAATCAAAAACATCTCTACAGCTATCTCTGAAAATTCAAATCTGGAAACAATTCATTACACAGAAGCTTTACAAGACTATTTAAACAAACCAATACACACTTTTTACAAGATTAACATTCCAAAAGGTTAATTCCAATTCCTAGGCAGGTTGTCACTTTTTATTTTTGTAGTTTACCTCACTGGTTATATTTCATTATAAAAATCTTCATATTTATATATGTTGGGTATTGTCGAATAACCAGTAATCTAATTTAAAACTTGTGCAAAACAAACAGAAATTTGGAAAAACAATACGTTTAACCAGTCATTTATATAAAATACCAACCACAGCACTTCTTTTGCCTCGTGTGGAGGGAAAAAGCCATAACCAATTTCTTTCTGGAAAGTTACTGGTTACGTTTTTATATTCCTTCATTAGACTCCTTCTATAAGTTACGATAAATTAAGAGCTCCAACAAGACATTGACTGATCGACAGACCTGCCCAACATCCTCACGTTTACAGCTTATGTTTGCTGCCCCTATCCCGCTGCTGCTTTCTTAGATCAGGGACGGTGCTACCTACCGGAGGGCTGAACCGGCAGTTCTCAAGGCCTACACAGAGGCGTAGCTTTACACAACAAAGACCTGCCATGTGGCCACTAAACTGAACCATTTCCTCTTCCTCACTTCTAAAATACCAGGAGACCCAACAGCAAGAGGTGCACAGAATTCATCTGAACTTTTAAAAACTAAGTTCAAATTATATGAAAGTATGTTTTCAAGTTTACTATAATAAATGCAATTACTAAGAGATTACCAGTTAGCAAAACTACTGCATGTGAATAACAAAATGGAGAAATCTAATGTAACGCTGGCCAGTAATGCTGGTTTTCTTAAGAAGCGGATATAATAGATTCAAAAGGGTCCTTTCTGAGAGGTTTTCTTTTCCCTTATCTTCTGGCAGTTAGGATATTTGGTGAAGCCTATAGAAAGGAAGGTTTTCCAGAACTACTTGCTGTACACTCGAGAGGAAGTTTTCAGTCTCTGTTGGTGTTATTAGCTGCAAAAGCATGTAAATTTCCCATCTGGCTCAGACCACTCTGAATATGTGCAACATGGATCTCAACGTTATTCTGAAAACAACTATGGAGAGAAAAGAAGAAGGAAATAAATAAAAGTGTCAAACCCCATATTTAAAGAGTTGTGTCTGAATATTTCTACAGTGAAAACCAAGATGTGAACACAGCCAGTATAAAAATTCAGATGAATTGGAGAAGAGCACAAACAAATGCAACCTGATAGAGAAATATGTGGAAAACAGCATTTGCACAAAGTGCGGCATGAAATCAAGAGTTACTGACTTGGGTACTTGCAATAAGGCTTTAACGTGACCAGAGCTAGTGAAATTAAAATATTATGAAGACATGCTAAAAAGCCCAAAATAAGTGCAATGAAATGGAAACATCATCACCTTCTTCGCTGGGTATATCAACCTTTAGTTGAATCCATTCCAATGTGTAATTTGCAGTGTTGATCATAGAGAAGTTTCACTAATGCTTGGGGTTTTTGTTTTTACTAATGAAAAATGCTATAAAACAGCATTTCTCAATAATTGCTTTGAAATAAAAGGCTATCCTACTATCTTTGGGAAAAAACCCTAAAAATTTAAAGACTCGCATGCAGCCTTCCTGTTTAAATGCAGCAATACAAGTAATAAGAGTATAAGAAAATACTTAGCACTTAGGTATATTTTCTAAGTGATGTAATTTAGCAACATTTAAATTATTTAAGAAATGCTGGTCACAAATTGCTGGAGGCTGCAGTGTACTCCAGACAAGTATCACCACATTCTTGCTATTTTTATAATGCCTCCTCATGCACCTGCTTGTGACAACTGTTGAAAAATGGCCCATCAAGACTAGATGGGCCTTTGATCTGGCACACTACTGCTGTTCTTCTGTTTCTTGGCTTAAAATCTTTCTAAAGGAAGCTGGTCAGAACCTCTAATTGCCTCATGTGCCAGCTTTTGGTATTTACAGACAAGAGAGTGAATATGCTAAAAGAACACTGAAATTGTACTGTTCTGTGGTTTAAAGAACTTGTATTACCAGTGGGATTTCAAAATCTGAAAGTGTTCTAAAATAACTTTTTAGTTGTCATTAATGAATAAAGAACAAGAAAGTCTAGTGGTTGCTGCATCAATTTAGCACTTTTTTACTTTTTTTTTTAACAGGTTACTTCACTGTTAGGTTCAAACAGAAAACTGCTCATTTCACATACCCTGTAAGAAGCCCTCTTTTGGATGGTACCCTTCCTGTTAAGTAAAAGTTACCAGATTAAACCCCTGAATTATAATCAAATGTTCATCTCTAAAATATAGTAAGAACTGCCTGCTGGCACAAAATGTGTCATTAAGAGTTAAATATTCAAAAAATAATACCTGATATTTGAGGAGTCTATTGAATTCTTAATGTCATTTAATGAATCTGTTAGTGATTTAAATTCAAAGGAATTCAGATCACCTCCTTCTGCTAGACACTGTAGGAGAAGAAAACAAAAATGTTCTCACAGTTCAGCACAAAGAAACAGGCAGAGCTTTAATACTATGTATTTTATGGGAGACGCTATTTTTTGCAAACACTGTACCTTGATTTGCAGTAATATTGCTGTAAGCCTAGAGATAAGATCAGTTAAATTTTCACTCTCAACACAAAGTTGTCCTGTCGATGAGGTATTCGCTTGCCTGACGACCTCCTGAGCTTCCTCTTCACACCTACGCCTCAGATCCGTGGGTTGGTCAGCAGGCTGGAGGCCCTGGTCAGGAGCAAGCTGCATAGACAGAACAGAGAGAAATTAAAAACGTCCTTTGCATTTGGTGGATGTGTGAAATGAAATTATTTCAAAGAAAGTTCACAGGTATATAATACAGAGTATTTTTTCTTCAGATATGTGTATTTAAAAACAGGCCTCTGGTATCAGCAAAAGTGTCTTTTGCTCAGACAAAGGCAGTGACAGAGAAGGAATCCAACACAGCTACTAGCAGTTTATTTCAAAGTGACCCCCAACTATGCCCTATTCCCAAGGAATTCTGTTTTTTACTGAGATTAAGCAAAACCAACAAGTACATACAGATTTCAGCAAAATCTTACCTCATAACAATACTGCTGAACTTTATGCAAGACTTTATTTAAGTCTTTGTTGAGTTGTTCTAGATCTAGAACAATAGTTGCATATCTCCTCTGAAACTCAATGCTTATTGGCATGGAATAGGATTTCTGTGGAAAACACAAAGCACATTAAAAAGTTAATGCAGTACTGAACATTTATAGATTTGGAACTCATCAAAAGGAATTTTCACTGGAAAATAATACTGAGATACTTGAAATCCCAGCGTTTAATAGAAAAATGTTAACATACAAAATATTAAAAATGCAGTATTACTATTTATAATTCCAAGTGACAAGTGTGCAGGCAACAACCACGCTTCTATTCTCTTCTTAAAAGTGCTGTGATAATCTATGGTGGTAAATGCTACAGAAGATGACTGTGGTCTGACCTGCTTATTTCTCCAATAGCTGGGCATGGCTTCTCTCTACTGGTTCAACAGAAAACTATCCTGTCAGCAAGAGAACAGTACAGGACAATGTGGCCTCGACCACCTCTGCTGCAGGATGGGAGGCACATTTGGCTAGTAAGTTAGTGGTCACTTGAGGATGACCCAGTGCTACACACCTTCTGTTACAGCTAAGAGTTCTGCCAAAAAAGAGAGTTCCTAGAGCTTTTATTTGGTATATTAAGCACAATTTCCCACAAAAAGAATAAATCCCAGAATACAGTACTTTTTTTCTTATACTCTTTTCAGAATATAGCTTGACATTGTCTGGGTGATATTTACGAAATTGAAACAAAACATACAATATATTATAAAAATTCCTCCAAAAAATGGCCCCTTGCAAGATAAGATGGATGTACTTCCAGCCACAAGTCTGAGATACAGGTACCTGATACAATCAAACCTGTAGCTATAGATTTTACAGGCACAGGATAAGCCAAACTGCAAAGCCAAGAGCCTTCATCAGGAGGATCCTTGTCAAAAACTCCAAATCAAGGTCTCACTTATCAGTTCAGTTCAAAGTTAAACAATCACTGAAACAATCTCCAGGGATTTACAAGTCTGAATACCAAATCAACAGGGCTTTAAACTAACACCATAATTTCTGAATTCACCACAAACTAGCAAAAATTTGACACGTCTTCTGCAGCTCTGGAACACAGGATAAAAATTGTGACTTTCAGACCTTCTCCAGTGACCAGCTTCCCTAGAGCAGACTACTCCAGGTTAGCTGTGAAAGCTGCAGACAGTTGTGAATTCCCTATCAGGAAGGGCTAAGGGCATTCTATGCTAGTGATGGTGAAAGGAATATTCCTCAGCACCAGCACTGGAAACAGGGACAAACAGCTGAACCATCAGACAAATGATGGATGGCTTTCAGTATATGGAAGCAGGTAACACCTCTGTCTGTCACATCTAGATGCTTCTCTGAAACAACCAGCATTACCTCCACCTTGTCTTTATTTGCAGATCAAGTGAAAAAATGAACTACCCGTTCTTTTATTTGTATTTGTTTATCCAAATGTTTACTGTTTTATGTACATGGTAATTTGTTTATAGCCTGCAACCCAGACTAGTGTAGTCAAAAAAAAATGTAATAGAAAATGTGCCCTTTTATGCATTGATAGCTCCTCTGAAGATACCTCATGAGTTGTGTAGATTTATTATTATTGCCAAATAATAATGGACTACATTCAGTACCTGTTCTAATTTTGGTCAGTTCCATTTATTTCTATATTGAATCAGTCATTAAAAAAAAAAGTCTTAATAAAAGGATTACTTTAAACCAAACAATGGTTTTACTCTAACAATTATCAAATCACAATTGTATGAATTATTATCAAAGTCTGACAATTAAAATGTACACCTGAATGAACTCAAAGGATTTGATTTTATTCACTTTCAGGTATGCTATTGATGTTGAAGTGTATTTGGGCCAGAAAAAGATTCTTGTTCAAAGGAAACATATTTTAAAGGAGAAACAACACATATACAGTGGCACAAACGTAGATGGGATTGCCAAGGGACAAAGAGGATTAGAAGACAGGCTAAGAATATGGCCCAATAGGAAGGTATCACATCCTCTATTTTTATCAGTGCAGCCTTGAATAGTAACGGAGGTTGCTTTATGATTGCCGGTTTACAAAGGAAATAGAGCAGGGAAGAATTTCAAAAGTATCTCATAGTCCTTATCCAGGCTACAACGAAGCTAAAATATATAAAATTTAATGTTTATTTCTAGATTCCCTTCTTCCCCGTTGCTTTTTTGCTCTCTCAGTTTTGTGGAATAAGAAGACCAAGAAAAACAACTATACAGTTAATTTATGCCTTAGTAACTGAAAGATGTGTTAACATCTGGGTTCTTATCAGAGGAAGGCTACTGTCATTCCAATGATTTCCTTATCTATGCAAAAGTACCAATATCTAAGAAAAAAGCAAAAATTTTTTTATTTTGACGAGAGTTGGTAATTTTTCATTCTCACGGTTACAGGTTGCAATGGTATGTTTTAATCTTCTCTTTGCATCTGCTTTAGTTACTAATACACAAAATTACAATACAAAACATTTGATACACAAGAAAAATAATGTAGTAACTGAAATGACGACAAGGTTCTGAAGGGCTTCATCACAGCACAAAAGAAGATAATTACAGAGACATGGGGATGGGGCAGTAGGAGGCAGAGTAACAACGCACACATGCACATGACCATTGAAGGGACAAAAAGAGAAATCTTACCACAATAAATCAAAACCTTCAACATTCAAATATTTTACATGAAAAAAGAAGTCATGGGTTTGGTTTCAAGAAATAAAAGGGACTCCTCTTCCTCTCCACAAACCTTTAGCCTTCTGTCTGCACGCTGCAGAGACAACAGCCTGAACGGATGCTGGCAGAAGGTTGAGACTGATATCTCTCTGCTTTCAAGTTGATTTATAGCCATGGGTGGTAGACGAGGCATTCTTATCATTTTGATTTACTGACTGCTGATTAGATAAAGTTAGCAAGAAAAACTATTCTGCTGCTGCTGCTAATTATGCTGTAGCCGCTCTGGTACTGTAATTTTAAATGCCGGTCAAGGGCACTCAGAGCTTTACATAGAAAATCTCTGAAATGAATAATTGTTTTTGTCAGAAAGCTAAGAAAATAAGCACCTAAGATCTGCAAATTAATATTATGATGAATGTCTTACCAGATAAACTTGTACCCCATGTTCTCAAAGTACAGTGTTTCCTTACTTTATGTGTCAACTGACATGTGCTATCCTGATATTAACATTAATCAGTCTCCGAATGCTTTCAAAGGAGACTCATATTTGAAACTACTGACCTCTCTGACTTGTCTTTAAAAAAAAATAAGAAAAAATTTCACACTATAGAAAGCAATAAAATACAGATCTTATCTAGACTCTATTTCTAATTGTATCTATTTGCATCAGCTGTTAAAGCATATCCTGTTTTAAGAATTGAAAAGAAAACATTCTCACCAGCTTTTCTGCTTCTGTATTCATCTCTCTCAATTGTTTGATGTGTTCCTTCTTGATCATAAGGATTTTCGATAACCTGGTCTAAAACAAAGGAACTATTTTTAGAATGAATAGGTCCTTAAGCAGTTTTGAAATGCCATAGAAATTAAAGATAAAAAACCATATGTGTTTCTTTCATAATTTAAAATTTATTTCTCAGTTGTTCATCAAGATGCAGAAATTAAAATTAATCAGAATTAAATGATGGATTTTCTAGATATTTTTAAAGCATTTCCAAGTGCCCTAAATTGATGAGTGCTAAAATCCATCTGCTGAAATTCCCCATAGGAAGACTAATACAATTTATGGCCAGCAAGAGGCTGAAGAACCTTCTTTTTTTGGTGTTTTTTTTTTTTTCAGCCTGAAGGAGAGCAAAAGGTGTTATGTCCATGTACTACAGTTAACATCACTCACCTTATCACACCTTTTTTCACACAGTTCTCAGCCTGTTCTCAGCTGTGCCCTCTTACTGAGCACCCAGCCCTTTGTGTAAACTCCTGCAGTAAAACCTGGTATAGAGCTTGGATCTGTTTTATACAGAACAACTCTGGGCTTTCCATTTCCCTCTTTCATAATGCGAATACCCTGTTTCCCCCTGCCCTTGGGACCTAGTAGGCTGAAGTGCAAATCACTGTGAGGGCTCTCAAACACACACATCACTCCTAGAACTATTCATACTTGAGGGCCCTGAGAGAAATCCTCGCTCCACTACAACCAGCAACAGTTTTATTACTGATGTAAACAGAGCCAAGATTTCAGGTTTCATAAATTCTAAACGGGTTAAACTGCATCCTAGTAGTAAAACACATGACTGGGAGAAATAGGAACCTCTAGTTCAACATATATCTGACTCACATATAATCCCTTTTGTTGATTTTCAAGTTCAGTCTTAACACAGCCAGGTTGCTTGCCCTCACAAATTGTAATAGAAAATCGTTCCAGGACCTCTTTCAGCTGTTGAGGAATATTCTGGGAATTTCCATGCTAAATGCATTCTTTTTCACTTCATAGCAATTTGTTCCAAATTGCCAAACAGCCAAAGCTGGTTTTCAGCTAAATATAGCTCTCACTCCATATATTTATCCCTGTTTATTCAGAGACAATAAATAAAAGCATCTCTTCTCCACTGTTCTTCCACTAGAGCAATTGCAACACAATCCTTTCCAGACTCCAACCCCATGCCTCTTCACCTCCTAAACTTTTGTGGCCCTTTCTGTATATTTTTTTCCATTCACCGTCACCTTTCCTGGGTGTGAGCACAGGAAGCCCGTACCAGTATTCTAAATAACACACCTGTAAACTAAATCTGTAAAATGGCATCAGTACTTCTCTCTTTCTACCACAAATATTTTGTTAGATGCATCTGAAGAACTGATGATGAGCCATGGTCAGAGTCACAGACAATACCGCATTGGTTGTCACCCTCCCAAATTATAGCTGCTCATTTCTGTCCTTGTGCTGTCCCCCAATGTCTGTGCTGAGCCATCACCTGCATTTTAGGCACTTTGACTTTTGCATGAAGAACCCAATCACGGAACCAATAATGACAAACCAATAAATTTAGAAAAGGCAAGAAAGGTTTAAAATTGTTACTTGTGAGATGGATTATCTCTCTCAATAAGTTTCTAACACATCAGACAAGTGCTCATGTTGCTAATAAAGCACCTGGGAGGAAGGAAAGCACTGTTCACCATCTGCCACTGCTGCCAAAAGTTACTTGTCAAGCTTTGCTGTTGTCACCCTCCAGCAATTGCCTAGCACGTTTTCTCCTTCGTGAAGTTGTTGAGTCCCCAAATTAAGCAGAATATATTATTTGCTCCCCAAATTTGCAAGGCATTTGATGCTTCACTTCTACTTTGAGGTCCAGACATACTCAAGGATGCACAGCCCTAGTTGCCCAGCTGATGAGCTTGGATTTTATATTATATTCATCCTATTCCCAGATACACTCCAGTAAGCAATCAAGATAATCTGATTCTTTCTACAAGAAACTCTGACCTTTCACTGTATCTATCATATCCACCAACTTTCTCTCAGAAGTACATTTTATTAATTAGACCTCCATTTTCATTTGCCAGTGTCATCTGTGAATGCTTTCCATCTATCCTCATTTTCCTTGAGAAATTCTTCTGTAACAGCTCTATTTTCAGCATAACTCATCCTGTTTACTCTTGTAAATAAAGAGTACTTTATTTACTCAATAAACCAGAAACAAGATTTTAGTACAATGCTTTTCCACATTAAGAAAGATGAAGGAACAATCCTACCAGTACGTTTAGATTTGTACTTGAGATTTCATTTTTTAAGTCAGAAAACACAAGCATTTCAAAGTGAAGTGTGTGATAACTTACTGTGGAATATTTTTAAAATTTTCATGAGCAGAAAACAGTCAAAAATCCAGTACCAATTTTCAAACTGTTCCTCCTGCATTTAAGTTGGGAAGATCCCTCCTTTCCCCACAGTGATCAGGCAGACAACAGGTCACTGTTCTGCCCGTGCTGCATTAAAACACTCCCTCTACTGGACACGCAGCGACCCTGTGAATATCTGTTTTATCCTAGAGCGCTTCCTTCCAAACCGAATTTTTTGCCCCAAGACAAAAAAAAGGAAGGAGGCAAGAACAGGAAGAAAAATCCCAAAACCGAAATCAAAAAAACCTTCAGCTGAGCGCTTGGAAAAACATCCTCCAAATTTGCTGACTAGAATGTAAGAACGTAATCTATTGATTTTGACCTGCCCATATAGCCTCTGAAATATTTAAGGATACATTATATATTGAACTAAGCATGAAAGACTTTTTTTTTTTCTAAATTTACTGCTCATTTATTGTTGAGTTCATTCTTAATATCAAAATGTTAATTTTTGAGCCAATCTTCTCCTAGCACACATCTGTCCACAGTAAAACCCAGAAACTCAGTCTCTGATACCAAACTGTAAACATGTAGGAATTAATATAAAGATTTAGAAAAACTAAGAGTAGAACAATGATTAAAATAGTTGTTACAAGTCCCAATATTTGCTTACAATTGCAAGTTATATGTAAAGACAATATCCCTAACATTAATTTGTCAGTGTCTGCACATGATTTTGGATACACTTGTTTTTCTTCCAAATTAATTTCAAATCCTGAAAAAGAGAACTAAAGGGCTGAGTTGAAACCTTATTAAAGGTGTGCTGCATTTTTTCTGTTTTGTCCAAAATTTTTCCCATAAAATTGTTTCTTTGTGGTCTCATAAATAACTACCTGGCAATAGTTCTCCAGTAGTTCTTCAAATCAAACATTTTCTGATCATTTACTTCCTGAATCACCACTAAATCAGAAAAAGGGCTTGAATTTTTTTGAGGTACCAGTATATAACAAAGGCTGGAACATCCTTATCAGTAGCCTTTAACATAAAAATACATCTAGTCTGGTGAATGCAGTGCAATCAATAATCAATATTCACCAGTCTCACATACTTCACAACATCAAATTTCAGTACCTCCTCAAACTTCTAACAAAAAAAATTGATGCTTAAAAATGATGCTTCAAGTCCTTCCATAAATGTTTAAGCCTTAGGATTCTTTGTCAAAAAGCTGTCTCAAGTTGCTCAAATAAACAAATACCAAAAATCCGTGGATTGACTTTGTTCAAAACATTTTGTAAATCTTCAAGCAAAAATACATTTTAATGTGGTATATTTGTAAAAGGCCACCATTTGTAATACAAGCAAGAGGACTGTATTTAGAAAACTCAGATTTCCTTATAATGAGTAAAATATACAATCAAACGTGACTGAGGAAACACATTTTCACATTTAAAACACATAAAGTAATCGTAAAGCTCAATACACCTTAGTTACCCAGTTTCACTGATCACAGTGACTCAAGCAGGATAGCTGCACATAGTCTTTGTTTATGCTGCTAAATTGTATCTTTTGTGTATTTCAATTTTTATGAAATAATTAACATCAAAGCAATTATGTCTATTTTAAATTTTCTTCGCTAAGCTAGATGCCAAGCCACATTTTTCAAAATGAGCTTCATAGAAGTTTTACCTAAAAAAAAATTAATAGATGATTCTGTCAAATAAAATTCACTATGCTCAATGACACAAATATTGATGTGTCATGTGAGCTACACACACTTTATTCTTTTGACCAGTTACACAGACTTTAAAATCTGAGAGGCATTTAGCAATATTATTTCTCAGTTCTGAGTATTTTAAACATGGGTCATTTCAATCTCCCTTGGCATGTTCAAAACTGCTTTCATTGTAACGGAATTCAATCACTTGAGCTAAGCCAACCCGAGCAATTACATTCTTCTATTATCCCGGAAAGTAACTTGCTTCAACGAATTTTGACATTCAATGAACCTCAGCTTGCTAACATTACTTGTCTGTGCTCTTCTGAACTGGTGTACAAAAATCATGGAGGATTTATTTCATTAAGGTGAAGACAAAAAAGTGTTTTCTTATCTATAGCTTGTTTACTTGCAGGGAAATGAGTGCTGCTTTTGTTCTCCAACAGGGCAGGACGTTACATGACATAAAATACCACATTATACAATAAATGATAATGCACACGGGCAAATGTTCTTTGCACAAGGCCAGTATATTTTAAATAAATAAAAAAGTCTAAACACAGTACAAAGTTCGCAGGTAGAAAGAATGTCTTTTTTTTTTTTTTTTCAGACCAAGTGGAAGAGCTGGGAAAAATAAGACACACTTTTGCAGACCCCTGTGGTCTGAAGAGTGGCTTATTTCCAAGGTTATGAACAAGTGACAAAATTAAGAAGGGGCCAAGGGGGGAATAAAAACAAATATTATTAGCATGTCTTCAAAAGTTAATTTGGATATTACTGTAACTGTCATAAATCAACAGAAGGTCATTTAACTGCAGAAGAATTGGCAGAATAAATACAAAAGGACAATACTACTTACCACTTGAATGAGGAATTCTACTGGAAAACCTCCTAGTGTTTCACTATCTGTGCCTGAAATTTTGCTTTTCCATGAAGATTGTCCTAATAAAGGATCACTGTCCTGTACAGGAAAAAACATTTAAATTAAAAGCTTAGTTTTAGAAGGTTTTGCTAACATTTTTATCTTGCTGAATAACCTCAGAAAATTAATTTCAAACTGTTGAAGGTAACAGTTTCAACACGTATCAAAAAATCTTCAATGATTAATACTATACGAAAAAAGTAACTTACTGTGATTGGAGACTGGAGTGAAGGTGTGTATGGCAATCGGGGAGGAGTCATAAAGAACCTTGAAGGCCGTTGTTTCTGTCCGAAGGCAGCAATTGGCATGGTTTCATGAGGCTCGTTACTCTGGCAGACAGGAAAAGGAAGGATATACCTCAGGTGTCAGATTAATTAATTTTACACACCTTTCAAATCTGGATGAGCCATGCCCACCTGCACCTCAACCCAACAACATAAAAAGATTAACATTTTGCTTTTGGTCTAGGCAGGAGCTTCAAAATCCTACTCCACTGCTGGAGTTTTCAAAGTGTTCCAGCATCACATCAAACAAAACCTGTAAGAATATTTCCTAGAATTCTACTGGCAAGTTGCAGACAAATCACAACTGAACAGGAGTTCAGTAGAGGTTCCAAACTGAGATCATGACAGGGACTAGAGACTCTAAATTATGCAGATTCAACACTACACAAGATACAAAAGAACATGAGGTCCTCCTAAAAGCTTTCAGTCTAGACCAGACTCTTTGGCCTGAACAATTCCTAGAGCTCATAAACTGGTACAAAAGCCTATGAGCCAGGAAATCATCCCAAATTGTTTGACCAAAACAACATCCTCCCAGGTAGCTTCATTAGCACAAGAAGTTTCAAAATTAGGTTCAATCAACTCCTAATAGTTGCTTGCAACTAACGCAGGCCTTTCCTGACTTTGGCAAATTAAAAACGGCCAGGTTTTCTTGAACATTTTCTGCAAATCCTGGCCAGATCCCATTGCAGAATTTTCTTTGGGATCTTACACTTCACATATTTCTTCATATTGGACTCAGGCTAATAAAATAGCACATAATAGTAGGTCTAGCAAATTATTCCAGCCTAAGCCATTACGTTTTTATCAATAGGGTTATCCTGTTCTGTAAAACCATAAACAGAAGCTCATTATCCTGGAATTTCCCATGCATCTGTTATGCTTGTTTCTACTTTATGACAATACCACCTGGGTGTAATAATTTTAATTAAAGCATACCACTGTAGATTTTTTTTTTTTTTTTTTTTTTACAGCTACTCTGAGAACATGCCATTAATACTTACAAGAACTTCATAATCTGGGACTGTGTGTGTTCCAAGACCTGCCCTGTCAAAAGTCACTCTGTATGTAGCATTAAGGGTGTCCACAGCATCTATTTGTCCAGTGAACAGACCGTCATGGACACCTCGCAAACGTGCTTAAAAACACAACAAGAAACCAAACGTTAAAATGTTCTGACACCATCAAGAAAAATAGACTTAATACACCTTTTGCAAGGGATCCTTCATATGTATAGTTAAAACCCACAGATTAAAAGGGGGGAAAAAAGAAAAGCAAAAGCAAACCCAGAAAAAACCCCCATACGCAATAGAAATATTACCTGAATTTTTGTCAAATTTAAGTTTGCGGGTCACCTATTTCCCAAATTTAATCCTTAGCACTACACTTATGTCTAAGAAACCCCCACTGTTTAATACTCAATACCTTCTGACAGACAGATTTTGCAGGCAAAAGTCAATTTCCGGATGATTTTGCATAGCACTTCTCTCTGATCACCTCCTCTGATGGCTGCATACTTAGCAAAAGACAATGTGGAACCCAGCTCAAGGATACAGCTCTAGGAGAGTGGGGAGAGGCAGTGTTGTGCACTCCTGCTCTTGGGTAAGAATCAAGGGCAACGTTGTTGAACACAGAAAAAGCAATGAACAGGTACTGGCCTGAGTGGGAGATGCTTATGTTGTTTTCAACATCTCGACCATAATCAGACAGGAGGGAGGAATTCAAGTTTTTATAAAATTAGACCAAACTTTAAGAATGTTTTAACAATATTCCTTCCTCAGCTTTGTGTAAATTTTTTCAGTAAGGCAATATCATGTCTAGCATACATGTCCAACTACAATGCAGTGTCAATTGTATATCTGTTTCAAACCAGGTGTTTTTATATTTACAGAAAACAAAGTTCAAGTTTTATATTAGGTCAGATTTTAAACTCTCAGGTAGCACTCAGTATTTAAGCATCTCTCTCTCTCTAAAATTTCGTAGATATATCAGACAATCAAAAACCCCACAGTCTGAACAGCAGAAATAATAAACCCTACTAAGTTTGTACCTCAAAACCATATCACTGTTTTACTAACACTAGCTAATCCTCACAAGCACCTTCTCAATGAACTAACAAAAAATCCATGCAATTTTTCATGTCCTACACTAAATTTAATTATGTGCACAAAGTGTATTATGGCATACTAAAAATCTTTGCACAACACTTGGCTGCTTTTTTTGTTCGTTTTTAAGAAATTACCTGTAACTTTTGTTCCTATTACAAGCGGTAATGGAATTTCTTCTGGAAGATCTTTGAACTGTGAAAGATCTGCAACTTTCCGCTGCTGCAAAAGTCTTATTTTCTGCCGTTTCTGTTTCAACGCTGACCTCTCTTCCTCAAAGAATGCAGAGGAACACCTGCAATACAATTAGGTAAAACTGTACTTAACTTCAGCACTGAAAACGTACATATGTTGAAGGCACATCACATAAATAGGCACAGTTCACAAATCAGTGAGAGAAAATGAAAAAACATGGGGCTATGTGTTCAAGGGAAAAGAGTTTCGTTGAATGTGTTTAGACAGTGTTACTCCCCACAGTTATCACTCCTAAAATAAGAGTTTATTTAAAAATAATACTCATGAATACTAGCTGTTGCATCAGTATATCTGAAGAGTACAACTTTTCCGACTTTTTCTGCTTATTGGGATCTACCTGGTCTCACAACAAAGCTAAAGCAGGTCTCACACCCAATCTACTCTGGATGCCAGCTCAGTGCACATGAGGAGGGCGGACTGCAAGATCCCTGGCTGTCAACACTTACTGGTACACAGGAGATCCCTTCCATATGTGCTTATTAGCTCAATTAAACTGACTTAGTATGAAAGGATAGCGGACTCAGCACATAAAGGGGCACTTCTCTGTCTCATCTCCTTGCACCTGTGCAGAGTTTAACTCAGCCTCAAAATCTCTATAATGCAGATCAGCTGTTCTGAGACTGATAGTAGTAAAAGTACAATTTTTTTTGATCTTGGGTAAAATCAGATAATCTCTAGCTGTCCCCTTCTCCATTTTGGGGAGGGAGGGTTGTTCTTAAAATGCAACGTAAAAGATGGAAGACTCATTCCCAAGGCCCTTACTTGGTTTTATTCATTTTCACTTTTAACCCATTGAATAGGAATGATGCATGAAGGAGATACTGAAAGCATACAGACATTAAGGATTCAATCTTATCTCTCATTCCATATTAAAAAAAGGTTTTTCATTCCTGTGTCAATAAAAGAAGTAATTTTAAAGAGGCAGACAGATGCTATTGTAGGTCTGCTTAATTGCAGAAGCAGTTATTTATCAAATAATTTGCTATCTTTGTTAATTGCTTTACTGCAGTCAAATGCAATTCAAACATTTTCTGTGGAAGTCATGCAGTTATATATTGATTACTGATCAATAAGAAATTCTATTTTATGAGGTTATTTTAGAAGACACTTCTAGAAGACATGAGACTCTGCTCATTTCCCCTTCTACACTGCAAATTATTTTCTGATTTAAACCCCTTTAAGATCTTCCTTAGTTATCTCCCACTCAGTACTAAGCAGTCAGCTCCTATTTTCAAGTCTGCTTCTATTAGTCTCTTAATATATACTGAAACAAACATCCTTATGTTTTCTTCTGTGTACCCCTCATCGGCAGAGTTCCAGAAAGCCACAGTTGCTCTTCCTTGCAGTGTGTATAAGAAGACTGTAAGCACTAAGCCACCAGGATCCTGGGACCGTTTTCTTTCATACTGGCCAGCAGTTTCACACTATATGCAGACATCAATTGCCTTTTATCTTATACATGTTTTCTAAGTTATAAGCTGAGTAGGCCATCTGTTTTGTCCAGAGTGTCCGGTGTTAACGCAATGAGATCCTAGTCCTAAGCAAGACATGGAAAAAAAATAAGCAAGAATGAATTGAAGCTGTGTGGTACTTTTGTCAGGTATATGCAGTAACGCACTGCACTGAAGGTTCCTGTACCAGGCTTTCCAATCACAATCACCACAGAAGTCATCACTAGTCTTTGTATAGCCTAGAAACTGTGTTGTAGATTGAGCAACCACAGATGTGTGTCCCACTCACCAGTTCACCACTGAAGAGCAGAATGTGTTTACCTGAAATTGTGTATTGCCTACTGGTCCTCATTAGGAATTTAAAATATCTAGAAAGTGATATGGCAGAGAGAGAGAGAGGGATGGTGGTTGGGAGACTTATGCAGAGCTTACTTGGATATTCTCATTTAACAATGCTATTTGCTTCATATTTACCACTGGGGAGGACCAGGTGTGAAATAACGCTCGCTGTGGGCTGTGAATATCAAGTTGCAAAATGCAGGTCAGAGCTTTTCAATTCCATTGGCTAACCACAGCAAGACAACAAAAAAGGCAAAAAAAAAAAAAGAAAAAAAAAGAAAAAGGCAACATAAACTTTAATATTAGTCCTCCTAATCACATCCAGGGTCTTGCATCAGAAACACCAGATATCATCTGATGTTCTTTGACCCGTGCTCTTAGAAATACAAATTCAAACGTTGATTCTAATCACTGACCTTGGGAGGTCCCTACAACAGCAACTACTGTTTTACTGCTAGCTCAAATGTTCTTAACAAGTCTCTGTTCCCAGTGCTGTAGACTACGGATGTAGAAAGTATTGCAATGTAGTTCTGGCTTCTCTTAAAGGAAACCTCCAACTCCACATTCCCCAAATGCATCTAATAAAGGTTATCCCACCTTCATGCCGTCCTATGAAAAAATGAATATTAAAACTATGGTACAGATCAAAATTGCAATCTCATTAATTTTCTGTAGACACTTTCTAAGAGGTTGATCATTCTTCTCAGTTTTTACTTCAGTTGTGAGAATTTGAACTAATAGAGGAATAATCATGCAGGACAAGCAAATCTGAGCTTCATTCGTATCCACTGCTATTTTACAAGCCCAATTAAGTTTAAACAGAGTACACAAGACTAACTATTACCTCTTCCTTTTCTTGGAGCATACCTTTCCCCACAGTCTACTGGAATCTTACTAGCTTTGCAGGCTCTCATGATGAATACTGGTGTGCCAATCAAACACACTGCTGGTGTGTGATAGGACGTTTAAAGTAGTAGCAGACAAAAGAAAATACTACAATATATTTAAAACAAAATTAAAAAAAAAAAAGAAAAAAAAAGAGGACAACCATGTGGACAACTGTTACAGAGACACTATTATCCTCCGCCATCAACACTGTGGATGCAAAATGTCTTAATTTTTTATACCTCATGGGGAGATATCAGTATTGAAATGGTATTTACCTTACCTCCATATGATGAGGACAGATAGAAGAAATTTCTAAAGTCACAATAACGTAAAAAAACTTTTGTTCTAGAGGTAGATGAAAACTGTCTTGAAAAAGGATTCAAATGATTAAGGATAATCCAAATATTTTAAAACTAAGGCCAAAGCCCACTCACAACATCTTAAAAACGAGTCCCAGTAGTGGGTTTTTTCAATTAGTAAAGAAATAAAAAGCAAAAAGGAATGCTTATTTTATGTTGCTAAAAAGCAAGAACTCATGAAGTTTTGGTTAACAATCGAACTCTTTATCCAGTCAAAAACTCCTACTTCAGAATTCAGACCAAACACCTTCCTGCCCATTTAGACCTGTGGTTTCTTCATCATGAATCTCTCTTTTTAAAGAACTAACTGTATGACAGCTAAGCAAAAAAAAAAAACTAAACAACCAATCAAAACAAAAAACACTCTGCCCCACAGCAAAAAAAAATTAAAAAAAGGAAAAAAAACAACCAAGGAAAAAACCACAACAAAAGAAACTCAAAACCAGAAGGAAGTTTTCAACCCAATCATGTCAGATGAGACTTTGAGCAATCTGATCTAGTGGAAGGTGTCCCTTCCCATGGCACTTCCTGCCCCCAGCCCTTGTTAGAACTACATGATCTTTAAGGTCCCTCCCAATGCAAACCATTCTAAGATTCTATGAAGTTTTATCAATGATCCAACAGACTGCTGAATGAGGTGAGCTAACCTTTTACAGAGGTACCCACTTTTGGCAAAAGAAAATTACTTAAAAATTACTCAAATGAGTAAGTGATGATTTAACCTCTAAATACACCATTTCCCTCTAAGAGGGAAGAATGAAAAGCTATTTCAAATAAGCTCAAATGACATGAACATCTGTTGCCTTCCTGTGACTGACAATTTTTACTTCCGTCAAGTTGTTTACAGGTACAGATGATGAAATGGTCTTCATCAGGCAAAATATTATCTGATTCAGTACAGTGATCTATGAAATGGATTCAGTGCTTTAGTGTTTGCATTTACAGAAATAAAAGGCTAGTTTATTTATGGAACACTACTTACACAATTTTCTCCCGATCTTACACAATGACAGGGATGATTGAGCTTGGAAGGACCTCTGGAGGTCACCTGCTCCAACCTCTCCAGCAGAATCACTTACAGGAGGCTTCTCATGATGATGTCTAGAAAGCCTTGGAGTATCTCTAAGGATGGAGATCCTACCACCTCACTTGTGTCCATTGCCTCTCGTCCTATCTCCACATAATGCTGAAAATAGCCTGGCCCTGTCTTCTCTATGTTCCCTTCAGACACTCATGCACAAAGATGAGATCGTCCCTTAGCCTTCTCTTCTCTAGGCTAAATAGCACAGATTCTGTGAAAAGGCTGAACTGAATAAGTGGGTTTCAGAACTAAAAGTTCTAAATTAGAGAAAAAGCTATGCCCTTCTGTCAATTCTAGCTTCTTCTCTACAACGCACAATATTTTATAGGTGACTTTACACTCTCTCTATTTTGGTATGCAAGCCAGGAAAAGCTGAGGATCTACAAAAGGGTTTAAAAATAATAATAAAATCATTGAGATGAAAACATGCACTTGTTTTCCCCATGAAGAGCTAGTTATAGGCAGAACAAAACCTTAGTGAAAAATTAGCTCATCTTCCATGCCAGGAAGCAGTGCAGCATAGAAGATAGAATAACAACTTTAACACATCCTAGCTTGGGCACTCTAAGTGGGCACATCTAGAATGGGAAGAGAACATTTCAAATCCAGGTTCCTGAGAACTTCATGGACTGGATACGTGCCTACAAGAAATGGGGCAGGGAGGAGCGGGGTGCTCAGAAAACATTTCCATAAAATAAGTATGTTTTACTACTCTTAAGCTATTGTTTTATTACTTGAATGCAAAATTATTTTAAAAGGAACAATTCTAGTAACATCAAAACCACATGCAGTAATTTGAAAAGAAAGAAAGAAAAAGTTACCTCCGTGGTTTTCCCATTAATCGTCTGATTTTCCCCCATTCTACTCTTGTCAATTTTCTGGTTTTCAAAGTTGGAAAAGATTCTTTCAAGCATATACAGAAGTCATTATCTCCTTCAAATAGTGGCCTGTTGAAACATAATTGGTCGTATCTTAACTGCACTTAGTAAACTTTTGTCACGAGATTCCAAAAAACACCCATCATTGAAACACATTGAAAACAAATAGTATAAATTAGTTCTATATACAAGACACTCCTACCCAAAGAACAATTTTAATATGAAATAAATTCAACTGAAAACAAAACCAGAAAGTTTCCAGGACAACTGGTCTCTTCCAGCATTATCACTGATGTTTAAAAATGCTCCTATCTCTTGTTACTAAAAGGAAACATACGTATTCATCCTGCTTTGTTACATCCATAAAGGCACCAAATGAAACTTCAGCAAAGCCAATGCAGTGTGATGGGGATACTGCAGCACACTGAAGAAAACCATAAAGAAGTAGTGAAATACTGAGAATAAAGGGGAGAACAATGTGATACTGAGAAATAGAAAGACCGTACCTTTTTTCATCAATTCATTCAATTGTAACCCAGATACTCAACAGAGGGTTCCAAAACACAGAAAATTGAACCAACTCGTCATTCTCTGGAGCTATACAGGTGAGACTTCTATTGTATCATACCATGACTCCATGATGAAGCAGAGGATCAATATTAGAGAAGTGACAGTTCAGAGAACACACCTACACAACTCATGAATTTCTCTTTGATGCTATGACCTGCCTGTGCCTCTGTTTTATGACTGCCTTTTACTGTGTAGTACCACATCCTTCCTAGGCTGAAGAGACAAGGGAGCAGCAATGGATATGCCCATCTAATAGAAGGTTAATCATTAAAGACTACGTGCAACTGAAATAGATCTCACCTGCAGAGAACAAAAGAATAACTGAATCCAAGATAAAGCCACTTTTCTCCACTCTCTGCAGGGCGCAGGGGTTTGGAGGGAAATATCCCCAAGCACAGAACAAAGAGGATCTTGGAAGCAACACAGCTTTCAAGTGAGTGTCTGGGGTGGCAGGAGAGAGAAGAAGTTCATGAAGATAAGGAGACTTGGGCAAGAATGGAAGAGAATAGTTTTGCACTAGAAGGATCTGCATGAAGTGAAAAGGAAACCACAAAGAATGATCAATGAGGCTCAGGAAACAGACAAGGAAGCATATATACAAGGGTTTCATTTGATCCGTATTTACTGTTGCTACCATAAGATATCTGTATAAAAACTAACTGTTTCATTTGAGTTTTTTCTTCTTTGAGAAAGATAATCTCATTTGACTGTTTTTACTATTGCTTGTCCCTAAGGAGGCAAACTGTAAACCCACAGCATCCACAAGATTGGAAGCTCTGGAAAATGTGGTGTAAGCAAGGCACAGGTGCATCTGCTTCCGACGGCCACTGTAGTAGTATGTCCTAAGAAATCTCTGCGTGTCTGAAGTCAATGGGACTTTACAGAAAAGAGTCCTTTGCAGCAGCATAGAGAGAATCCTACTGAAACAGCTTCAATAATCTAATACCCACAGATGATAGACAGAGAGATATTATATTTCAAAAACTTAGAGTAGACATGGCACTTAAATTGATTATTTCAATTTTGGATGAGACCAATTCAATTAAAATATTCTGAGACTTGTACAGTGAGCCATATTTTGTCAGCTGACAGCTCTATGATTTAAACTTTAAGTTTTTCATTAAGTCTGGATCATATCACTCAAAACAACATATACCAAAGTTTTTCTTCCAAAGATATGGAGTCTCTTAGTAAACAATATTATAACACCTTAACACGGTCATATCTTACAAGTACTACAAGCTGTATTTGGTTTGTGTGGCAAGGTTTTGGTAGAGGGAGGCTGCAGGGGTGGCTTCTCTGAGAAGCTGTCAGAAGGTTCTCCTATATCCAACAGAACCAATGCTAGCTGGCTCACAAATGGACCCACCGCTGGTCAAGGCTGAACCAAGCCATGCTAGTGGTAGAACCTCTGTGATAACAGTTAGGAAGAGGAAAAAAAGCCTGCACAATTGCAGCAGGAGAGAGGAGTAAGAATATCTGAGAGAAACAGCTCTGCAGACACCAAGCCAATGTCAGTGAAGGTGGTGCTCCAGGTGCTGGAGCAGAGAAGACCATGGTGAGGCAGCTCTGCCCCTGCAGCCCATGGAGATCCACGATGGAGCCACCTGCAGCCCCTGGAGGGCCCCACATCAGAGCAAGTGGATGCCCTAAGGAGGCTGTGAACCCTGGGAAGCCCACACTAGAGCAGGTCCTGCCATGACCTGGGGACCCATGGAGAGGAGCCCACACTGGAGCAGGTTTTCTGGCAGGACTTGTGACCCCATGGCGGACCCATGGTGGAGCAGTCCATTACTGAAGGAGTGCACCTCATGAGTGTGAAGATTCCTCCCTCTGAGCAGGAAGGAGCAGCAGAGATAACATGTGATCAGCTGACCACAACCTCCATTCCCTTTTCCCCTGTGCTTCTGGGGAATAGGAGATAGAGAACTGAGAATAGAGCTCAAGAAGAAGGGAGGAGTGAGGGGAAGGTGTTTTTAAGATTTGGTTTTACTTCTCATTATCCTACTCTGATTTGACTGATAAACTAATTTCCCCAAGTCGAGTCCGTTTTTTGCATGACGGTAAGTGGTGAGTGATCTCTCCCTGTCCTTACCTCAACCTATGACCCTCCTATCCCCTGTCCACCTGAGGAGGGGAGTGATAGAGCAGCTTTGATAAGAACCTGGTGTTCAGCCAAGGTCAACCCACCACACAAGCACACACTGATAACTCTCAAAGAGGTTTTCAGAACTACCAGCTAAACTCAATTTCTGGTCTATGACATGCCTAGAGTTTCACAGACAATTATTTAAGAATAAACTAAAGGTTCTCGAACCGTTGTAAAAATCATAATTAAAAATGTCACACATTAAAATTACTGCTAGAATTAAGTAGGGCTTGGGGTTTCTTTTATTTTTCTTCAAATAAGGGGGGAAAACGGCATGTAAAGAGTACTTTTTTCAAAGGAATTAAACTCTACAGATGATGAATTTAAAACTAACTAAAATGGACATGTAATTTTTCCACTTCTGATGAACATATGCCAAAACGTTTTTCTGTTGCTATGACTGCCTTCCCAGTTAAGGAAAACAGCTACAGCAATTGTGATTAAAATAGGAAGGAAAAATAGTAATTATTTTGTTTGTACATTCTGGAAAATAATGCTTGTTAACTCTGAAGCCATTCTTTAGAATATTAATTACTAGTGCTTCATTCATTAGTCAATCAGTGTAAATTTTAAGATTCCATTCATCAATAATGATTTTTACATTTCAGAATTTTTAGTTTTTCATAACTATGATAAATTAAAATGGTTCTTTTAAATAATTTACACCGCTGCGCAAGTGCCCTTAAGAGAAAAAATGCCAAAGATTCTGAGGCACAAATTGCAGAAACAGTCTAGGAAATACATTAAGAGATCGAAGAAGGATGCTGATATCTAGATAAAAGCTGAATAGTCACAGTCTGGAGCTCTGTTAGTGATCACAGTAAAAACAGGATGATTGGGAAGAAATATCCAATATCAGCATTTACCCCTTTTAGGGAAGCAGCATCTTATGAAGAAGCAGACACTTTCCTATTTCCCCTGTATAACACTGATCCAATGGTTCAAAGAGGTCTGTGTTCTGATAACTTCATGCTTCAGATACTAAAAACATTATGAATAAAATCTTGTATCAGGTAGAGGCAGATGTGACAAAAAAGAAAATTATATCTATGAAAGAAGGCTTTCCACAGACAACTTTCCAAAGTCGGTAGTTCCAAAGAACTACCCACATACGTTGTTCATGATAAAAAAGACTAAAAAAACCCAACATCAAAACAATGAGATAATTTTCAGTAACTAATAATTTAGAATAAACTTTGGAGTATCTAACCAATATATGGAACTATGCAGCTCAATTTCAGAAAATTACTTTTTTCTGTACTAATAAGAGAGAATTAAATAAAGCAGACATACTTATCTATATTTGAATAGAACCATTCATATATGCACCACTTGTGAGCTTTGGGAAGTTTCAGCAGGTTGCGAAGCCGTAAACCAATCTTCTGTGATACTTTCTTTTCCGGTGTTGACATTGTTGTACTAAACTTCTACGTTGGAAAAAAAAAAAAAGGAGACAGTTAAAACCAGCCTAATATTTTTCAGTATTGAAATAATCAAGACATACTTTCTTGATAAAAGTTTTCACATTAATAATTGCTACATTTTAATAGCACATACTGTTTCATGACAACTTTTCTGTTGCAGATCTATAACAACCCTTACTGCATTGTATCAGCAACACAATTAAACAGAACAGACAGCAAACTTTAGCAGGATCAATACAATCGATGATCTCTACAGAAGGCTCTTTTAACAGAAACATTTTCCAGCACTGAAAACTACATTATTGCTAACAATAGCATGGCACTAAAATACCTACAGACTTCAGGCACCACTGAACACTGTCTCAGGTGAGCATACATGATGTTGCTCAGATGCCAGCAACAGCAACTGCCTCATTTGCACTGGGGCTTCTACTCTTCCTCACTCTTCTCAAGCCAAGTATGAAGCTAGCACAGGAATGTAATACAGCCAAAGCTCTGAGTGGAGCGTCTGCTTTTTAAAAAACTGCAAGAGAAACTAGCACGGACATAAGTAATTCAGTTTAAACTACATTTGGAAGCTATTTTATAGACTGTAGAAAAGACACTATCTTAGATTGCATGCATAATACATAGGCCTGTGTTTAAACAAGACCACAGAAAAATAATCGTGTAATTTTGTTCCAGCAATGGTTGTCTTAACTGACAGAAAGAAAAACTTGCAAAAAACATCAGCTTTTTGATACTATTAGTTTAACTGGGTCCCCATGCCAACATCAGTTGTTATTCTTTCCCAAACACTCAAAAGCATTTTAGCCTTTAATAGCAGCAATGATAGGATAAAGCAAAAGGTAGGCACCTTGCTGGCTCCTACTGCACTAGATACACGTCCCCTTTCTCCCACTGGAACGCCAGGAAACAAAGCCTAGTGGGACAGCAAGATCTGCGAACTACGGCAGCTGCAGTCCCTCGCAAATATTTATCCAGCAATCATTGGATCTCCTGAACTAGATATTCAAGCACAAACCAGCTGGGTTTAGACCATTATCCAAGTCTTCCTACTCTTATAAAATCATGGTAATGGAGAGAAATGTCATAGTCCTCCTCTGTGGAAAAATGGACCCAGCAAAATGGTGAGCGCTAAGTCTTCCCCATTCGACACTGCACATACAGATCAGAAGGCAAATACCACCAGTGTTCAAAGTGATTTTTAGTAAGGTAAATTCAGGCCCGTAAGGTGATAGTACAGAGAAGTGATTAGTGATTTGCATGACAAAGGTACTACAGAGCCAATTCACCGAGACTGAGAGATGCTGCCCTGTCCAACATAGCGAATAAAGGCTGAGAGAGATTACAGCTGTTCTTTCGTGTTATCAGCAGAGAATCAAGTGGAGTAGTAGTAAAACAAACTGTTTGAACTGGAGTACGTTATCATTACAGGTTTCTATAAGGTATAGTGGTATAGATGGCGATAAATATTCTTAGGCTACTAATCTAGAGCAAGTTCCTAACTGCTGGGATGCATTAAGTTCTATAGCAGCCTTCTAAATGATGTAGTCAGTGCAAGAAACATAGTCAGTTTTTAACTTAAGCTGAATAAATTTATGTTGACTACAGGATACTACTGTTCGCAGGAGCATGATGGGCAATTAGTCTGGAAACCTTTCTAGCCCTGCATGTTTATATCCAGGATCACAAAGAACAGGTAGTCCCAAAAACAAACGGAGGAAACCAGTTTTAAGGAAGAAAAATATTCATCTGTTTTGAATTGTGGCTTACTCCTAGCAACAGCTTTCCTCACGAGAACATTTATAAACCAAAAATGTAACTTGAAAAACAAATCCATTCTAATTTTCAACTAACACAGATAGGCTTGTTCCCTTTTTTGGTAAAAATATCTCCATACATGTAGGTACCTGTGGAACCATCGCAACCTTCTGATTTCTTTTGGGTGACCTTGTGTTTATTTGTCTGTCATCTTCTTCGCAGAAGAGTCGACTCCGTTTTGAATTTCTGAAGGGCTGTATGTATCAAAATTAAGAATGAATTACAAGAAAAAAAAAACCCAATTTCTCTGTTCATGCACAGAATTCATAGTGAGAGAGACAAAATGCCTTTTCTCTTGCCATCTATTGGTTTTAAAGCACATGGTACCCAATAAATAGTGCCTCCCAAGAGTTAGAGATCTCTAGATTGAGAGAAGGAGTTCAAGACTCCAGGCTTTCCGAACCTAACTATAACCCATTACTATACTGCTGGCCCAGTTTCATGGAAGTATTCAGAACTTAACTCCCACTTGTTTCCATTAGAGTTAGGTGTCTAAACACTTGTGTATACAAGCTTGCTTTGGTTATAAGTACATCTGTTTGTTCTAAATTTCGGGTCAAAACCACTATTTATTCCAACAGTGGATTTTGTTTTATATGTTTTCAGTAAAAACATTAGCTGCATATAACTTCTTGCAAGGATTTCTAATATGCTTAGTAAAGTGATGTGGGTTTCTTCTATTTTTAACTCATTGAAGGTGCCTTCACTGCAAAATATTAAGAAGCTGAAGTCTGAAGAAACTAAAGCTTGAATAAGTTATGTGAAAATATCAGAAAAGAGAAGAATTTAGAATTTAAATTTTGCTAACTGAAATTAACTTGTGTGCTAAGATGTTACAACTCAGAGAGAATTAGAAGGCTGAGTGAAAACAAGAAACCATACTGTAAATGTGCCATAAAAAATACGTTTAGTTATTCCTCAACATTTTACCCTATAACAAAAACCTTGCGCCTTCAGTGAGGACAAAAGAGTAACCTATGGCTGGCTGTTAGCGCTGAGGGGAAGCAGCTTTTCCTTCCAGGGCTTTGTGGCCCAGCACAGGAGACAGCCACCACTGAAATGGGTCTCCTTTACAGAATCCCAGAACTGTACCCTGTGGCATTCCTTGCACTCCGAACTACTTACAAGGGTGACAAGTAAAGGCAGAACAAATGTAGATTTGACTTCTTTCAATACAGAGGTTCAAATTGCTACAAATTGTTACAGGGTATGAAAACCGTAACACCAACAAGGTGAAGAATACTGACGGCAAATATAAGCCCCTCACAGGAGTCAGAAACAAAATAAATCAACAAAGTGAAAGAAAACTTCACTATTAAGAAAGATACTTATTAAGTTTGTAACCAAATCATTATGATCCAGGTCAAGCAAACCGTTTTACAACCCTCAACAGGAACCACCAAATTCTATTCCAATAAACTCTCCAAGATGGTAAGAGTGTTTCATCATTCTGGACTGTCTGTGCCTCACACAAGAGCAAAATAACAAGCCTGGCAAAGAGGCATCATCTACGTTAGCTAAATAGGTCAGACATTTTTGGAAAGATTTTTCAACCAACAGTACAACATCTCTGCAAAGCTTTCAGCATTCAGGGAACTCAAACTACTCCATCACATCTCAGCAATGTGGGCCATTGCTAACACGCCAGACTCTACTCAGATCTTTCCCCAGTTTTCTACAGAATACTGAGCTACATTCAGAGTTTGACTCCATATTTTTAATACCTACACACCTAAAGACTGACAAAGCTTTTATACAAATGTTATGGCTAGTGACTTTGGTTCTTTATACACGTGGTAAGGCTTGTTTCTGTGAGAAGATGGGGATTCCTGGGAAACAGCTGAAAACTGACACGAACTGCAGAAACTAAGGGCCATCACAAAGTTCTGATCTCTGTCTGGAACTGCATTTTGTAGACCTTATGTCTCTAGCACAAACACATAGCAACATGTGTGCATATATGTATCTGTGTGAATCCCACCAAAATACATACCAGGGAGAAGACTGCAGAATGAACTACATATGACAGATGTTAGTCACATCACTTAATGCACTACTAGATGCTACTCAGATACTTTGATTACGTGCAGAGCAAGCAAGCATGATAGTTTTCAAATATAATATTTCCCTTGAAATAAACAAACATTTTTAAAAAATCATTTCAATAAAAAAAACAGGTGATAGTTGGCAAGTTGGTCTCAAATACTGTAGTAGAAGGTGGCACCAGGAGTATGGGGGAACAATTTGCCTTGCAATTGAGATGGTACTTCATATACTCTCCAGAGTGTAAAAATGAAAGCACGCACTGTTACACATGTAGACAAACCAGCTGCAATAAAGCTGGTGGCAAAGCCAAACCAAAATCACATCATTTTCTAAGGAACAGAAGGTTGAGAACAGCCAAGAAAAGCTTGACTGTGATTCAACAGGGAAAGAATATTTCAAAATATTTCAAGAAGAGAGAGGGAAATTGTCAACCCAAACACATTCTTGGAAGCTGCAGGCTCATTTCATACCCCCACCCCAAGCCTGTTCTTTAATGTAAGGCCCTCTATGAGACTTCTCAGAAAGCCACACACCTCACTGACATTCCTCTACTTTTATTAAAATCTGCTCCCCAGAAGGCACAATGATGGAAGTGCATTATGATGTTTTCCTTTCCTTTACGTGTCAGTTCTCAGCCATAATTAGAAGTTAGATATTTATTGAGATGCAAAAACATTTGATCAGAATTGGTGATTCCTAAGCTCAAGGTGGTAGATACAGTACAAATACTTCACACAGCACTTGCTTTACAAAAAACACAGAGAAAATTAGTACAAGCTACCTTGAACAAGGTCAGCAATTTAATTTGTTCAATTATTCATTTATAAAACATGTTTGTCTCTCATATTCAAACTGTGCAGAGTGCTTGTGAAGGACATAGTTTAACACTCGGGTATTATGAAACTATAAATCTCAGCCAAATTTTGTGATCCTTAAATTTCATTCACTCTATGATATTTTACTAATTCTGAAGCTGCCTTTTTTTACTTCTTACCATTTCCACTGCGGAACCAGCATTCTTGCTTTTCCAAATGTGCGTTTTCTGCAGAGAATTGTACTTTTCATTCCACGAACTTGATAAGCTTCCCTCTGTTGTGAAGAAAGTATGTCATTAATATATGTATACACATGTGTATGTTTCAACATAACCACTATCCAAAAGCTAGTATAACATCAACTAATAAAATATTTTTTTTTACTTGCAACATCTTTGAATTCAATTACAAATGCATTTTAGATTTCAATATTTTCATTAAATTGTTCTGAACAATAATTAAAAAAAATTGAAGGAGGTTTTCAGTACAAGGAGAAACATGAACAAAACATATTTTACTTGTCACTATGTTTAGGTTTCTTGAAACCTCCTTTGCTGGAATCAGATAGTTCCACTGTCAGGTTGACACACGTTTAGACAGCTGTATTGTGGCTGTAACAAACCTGCAGAAGGTAAAGCTCTACAAGACCTGGCCACCTTCTGGTTCTAAAAACGTATGAAGAAGGTGCAGACCAACAAGTAAAACAAATTTTATTGCAACAAACCTGTATTAGTTACAACATATTCAACAGACCATGCCTTCTTCCTTATGTAACAGAAGCCTTGTAATACATAAAGAAGCTTCTATTATTGGGCAAACTATAAGTATTCAAAATTTGTATGAATGCTCCTGGAGACAATTTCAAAGAAAAAAATACAAGCAGCAGCAGATTTTTGGTTTAGCCCACAGCTTGCTGACAGAGAATACAACGAAATTGTGAAATGCCTTCCTAATGTAAATTCTGTCACATGTACAGGTCTTGCTAAGAATCCTTCTCACATCTCATCCTCAAGAGAGGAAAGATTATCCCAATCTTCTCATCAAACCTGACACCTTGGCAGTACTTACAAAGAAAGAAATACATTTCAGGAATTTCATCCAGAAGAGCAGTGTCTAAATACACCACAACATATGTAGTTTCAACTGCCAAGGAATATTAGTCTAGAGCACTAACAAATACCTGCAACAAACCAAATCATATTTCAACAAAAAACTTTCTTAGGTGGCATTTTCTTGAACTTTGTGAAGCCAGAAACTAAGTACACCTGAAATGCAGATTAGGTACAAGTAAATAGCACATTAATTTCTTACCTTTCAAGCTCACAAGTGCTTTTGCGGAAGAACCTGCAATATATCAAGAGGTCAACATAAATCATCAGCTATTTCAAGCCATACAACCTATGCAGGGTCTACTCATTCTTAATTAATTCTTAGGCAGAAAGTGGAATTTATTAAATCTTTCACAGCTGAAAAAGTGAACCCAGTGCGCCTTCCATGGCACAAGTACAGCATTATACGTCTATTATCAATAAATCTCGAAAGCATATTCGTGCTTTGTTTTTTCCTTTAGTTTCACATCTAGAAAACAACTTTAGATGTTAAGCACTTATATTTAACACAGCAAATTCTGAACAAGCTTTATGTCTACACTACATACCTCCATTTGGCTGCTTGTTTGCTGCAGTTGCAAATATATTTTATAGCTGACAAGGAAACTAATTAACACTTTTCTTTTGTAATGATTTCTACCAATACAAAGTTCTTCAATGCCCAAAATTTCCACGAAAGGAGTAGTTTATGCTCAGAAGTAGGAAGATGGATAGTTAGTTGCCCCCTGGTGGTACCACTTTATTCAGAAAAGCAGCAGATTCAGATCTCATAAATGCAGACATGATCACTAGTTTGCTCAAACTGTTCAAATGATGTCACAAATACATCAGAACTTCACTGTTCCCCTTCCACTGCATCTTTAGGACCTCTGCAATGCTCCTGGGACAGAAAAAACAAACCTGGGCCTGACTACACTGGCCATTCATGCCCAGGAATTTTCAAATCTCTCTCGAAGAAAGAGCTGTTTGAAGCAGCTGCATTTAGCAGAGGGGAAAGATATTTCTCCATGACAATACAGATTCATGCTTTTCCCTCAAGTCAGCTTTATCTTTCCAGTTATGTTTCAGTAGGGTAAACATTTTTTCCTCTCACTGTCTCCACCCCTTCCTTCAGCTCCTCTTTGAAACTGACATTCCAAGAACTTTCTGACTTCAAAGGTCCAGAAATTCCTTTTCTTGTGGCTGCCCTTTATCTAGCTCCTAACCCCACTAACCTCACAGTGTCAGAGATACTTGCCTCTTAGAGGATCCCTTCCAGGGAATATCACAGAGCCAAAAGAAGAAATACTGTCCCTTTCCGAGGAACTGAGCATTTTGGGTAGGGCTGGACTGTTGAAGAGAATACAGGAGGCAGCAACAGCAAAAAACACCCCTACATTCCTTATTTCTTCATCATAGTATTTTGTTTGCTGCTAACTTATTATGCCATGTGTTAACAAAAAAACCCCAAACCAAACTTCAGTTGAAAACAGAAAGTTTCTATTTTTATTTTTTTTCTAAAGATTAAAAAAAGAGTTTAAGATATGAAATGGAACTAGCTTTGACTCCCTGGTGGTTTAGAGGGCCTCCACCCCAGTATCTCCCAAGCAGTTCAAGTCTACAGCCAACACATATGGGCTTACATGTCAAAATCAAGGTGACACACTTGGGCTATACTGTTGCTCTTCTTGCACATTTCTTTTCTATGTATCACCTTTGTTGGGCTGCAGACCTATCAGCTACAGGTACAGGAACGTGCTTCTATGATGATCTGATTCACAGTGAATTCAGATTTTGAAACTAAGCTGTATGTTAAAGGTACCACAAGATTTTTTTTTAATTGCATGTTAGAAATCCACCACAGTACACCATGCTTGCACATGGGTACTCTGCTACCAACCAAGAATAAACAGCGCTCAACTGTAACAGTAAGAACAGTAAAGAACTACTGTGTCCCCTAAATTTATATAGGGGATGGTGGGAAATGTGTGCAGAGATAAGTAAGTATACGCAGTGTAAGACCATGGGAAAAGTACATTCCAATTGGGGGTGGAATAGGCAGGAGCAGGGTCATCAGGACTGTCAAATGGAGGAGATGCTGCCTCTCCAGGACAGGTCACTACTCTGAAACATCTCAGGCATTTCATTTGTAAGACCAAACATAAGTCATTTTCCTCTTTTTCTCACTATCTTCCTCATGTGAATCAAGTACCATCAATTCAGTCCAGGGTGAGTATGCCAACAATGCAAAAGAGAAAACTCAGCAACAGGCAGCAAAGCTTTAATTGGGGGTGGTGTCAATCTCACAGCTGAAGTGTCTGAGATGCTTCACCCGTGAGGCCGATGACGGGCCAGCAGAGCAGGACACGAGACCGCTGGCATCAGAAACAACATGTAAAGAGGTGATGAACACAGAAGGTTATGTGCCACCTTATAGCTTTATAAGATTACCACTCCAAAACAGCTTTAGTTGCCAAGGAGTTTTCCACATGCGATAGTTAATCTTCCACAGACATCAAGAGACATGCTAGAATAGGGCTGCTCATCTGTTTTCATTTAACCTGCAATTAAAGTAATGCAACCAGGGCATATATATTTAGGAATACAAGTGTCCAAATAAGAAATTCCCGATCCGTGGAAGTTCAAAAGTTAAACTAAGCTATTTTAATGTAAGAAGGTGCAGAAAATTAACACCAACACTTCTGTAGCTTAAAAATACATGTAGGACATCAAAATGACAATGGAGAGGTCCAGAAGCTTAATTTTACCTGAAAGGCTTGGAATACAGTACCTCTCCCTACTTTTTCCATTTGGTTTGGCAGTACTGTACATACTACCAGGGCCACAAAACCAGCAAGTAGGATGATGATCTAAGTATCATATGTTACAACAAACAACCACCAATGTTTAATACAGATAGAGGCATTTCAGAAACTATAAAAATTGTGAAGTGATGCAGGATAGATTTATTAAGCTTACTAAGTTTTATTGTTTATTAAAACTCTCCAATATTTTAGTTAAAATAATGATTACATTTAAAATATCTCAGCCTCACATTAAATGCCACTAGTCATGTATACTCCTATTCTGAATAACAAATACATAATCACAGGCAGTCTTTTTAACCTGCATTTTAATTATAAACAGAGATCAAATTAAAATACACACACACACTTGAATGTAAATACCTATTATGACAATGACACAGATTTCATTTCCAGAAACACTTCAAAAAACAAACGGGTGGAAAGGAAGAAATCAGGCCTATGAATCATTCGGGGTCTTACAACCAAAATCTACTTCCAGCTCCTCCTGGCTCAAAGGATCGTGGAGATGACTTTCTTAACACTGAGAATAAAAAACCTCTCAACCTAGAGAGGAAGTACAGCCAGCTCAGCACAGCAGTGGCTCAGGAATTAGAAGGCCTGCTTTCAGTAGGCTACACTGGCACACTGTTCCAGTGTGAACTGCACAATTGGCTTAGTCTCGTCTCAGTTCCCTACTGAGTATTGCTTGGCATATGTTGTTAGTAAATTAATTACCTGAATATAGTAGTCACATTTGACTAAGCCTGAAAAATTAGGAAAGGATTCAGAAGAGATCTAAGAAAAAAATTTCAAGATCTAAAAACATGCCTTATTGCAAGAAAGTTAAGACACTCCAACCTTGTTCTTCCCAGAGAAGGTCAAGATCGGCACTGATCACAAGTATCCACAAAGAAGATAATTCAGACGGGTAAATAGTTCTACACCCTACAGGAAAGACACAACTAGACTTGTTTGTTTAAAAAATGACACTGGATAAGTTCAGGTTAGCAATAAATGCAAAGTTTAACAGATTTTATATAACTACACCAAGAAAGGGTATGTTGAGCTCCCTATAATTCAAAATCCTAAACACCAATTTCACATATATTTTTAAAGAGAAAACTATAGCTAAAAAGGAAGCATGGAACTGGTGCACAGAAATTCCAAACAAGTATCGTAGCATGCTTAATGTAGAATCTAAGATGATTATAATGGCCTTTCCTGGCCACTATAAACCCCCAACGATTCTGTAAAATATGTGCACCACAGATGTGGTGCAATAAAAAAAACTGTGCTAGATTATGAGGTATTAAATAGTATGATAACAGGAAGCTCATCAGTAAGTAAGAGTCAGGAACAAGTGTATTTATGTGTTTTATAACACTTGCAAGAAGTGATTTTCAGGAAGTCCATGTAAAACCAAATTGGAAAAAAAAAAATCAACATTAAAATAACCCCAGCTTTGCCAAGCCTCGTGTGATAAGGGCCCTGATGTTTTCACACTTGGCTGGTTAGAAACCAATGGGCTTCAGCAGCAGCCAGCGTGGGTTCCTGCAGATGGACAGCTCCTCCAGTCCTGAACCACCGCTCCCTCCGAGCGCACACAGTCACCAGGAATCCTTCCTCCAGCCCTGGCCTCCTCCTCCCAGCACAGGGGAGGATGTACAGAGCGTTGCTATGAAGAGAACTTAAAAAAACCTCCTCTAACTGCTTTAGAAGCCTTATGAACAGACTTTAAAAGGATCTCTGATATTTCGCCCTCCAAAAAGTATTTCTGATGTGGACATAGGCTTTGAGGCACGGGAGAAAAGCACAAAAGCTTTCACCTTTTTCAAAGATTAAAGTCAGTTTTAAGTTTAAAAACAAGTACCTATTGCTGTTCATTTGAAAACACCATAACTGAACAACAGGGGAGGAGTTCAACCACAATTCAATATGGGCAGTTGCCGATGCCCTGATGTATATTTTCAGTACTAACATGAAGCAAAGCAGTTTAAATACGGCTTCTCAACTGTTGATTCCAAAGGCTAAAACAGGAACACAAAAAATTACATTTTTGAAAATGTTTTCATGTTTTTTAACAAGAAACTTGTAACAACTGCTATAACTTTGATAATAAATGCTACAAGTAACCACAGGGATGTTCCATAGCTACTGATTTTACTAATGTGTGGGGACAAAGGGGAATATCTAATTCAATACAGAAAATTCTAGGATCCAGATAAGCAATTACATAATGTAAAGCCTTTCCTCTCCAGATCATTACGCTCCTTTGTCTAAATTTGCACAGGTGAGCAGATATTTTAACACTGGTTGCATGACTACCTCAAAAACCTATGTAATTAAACTACATTGACAGCACTAAAAATGGTGTGACAGAGGAAACTCATGGAGAAGAAGGGAAAAACATGAGCCTTTATTATAGACTGAGTCATTAACCCTCGAAGAGATCATTCATCTACACAAGCACAGCACAAGCTGTTTCAAAAGAGGAAGCATCTCAAATGATTGGACACTATAAGGATAGCTTATTCAGGAAAACTTAGGAAAAAAAAAAAAGCACACATCTGAGGGAAAAGGGGCTTTGGGGAGCTTTTAAATCTTCCCTGAAACTTTGTGTTTGTTGAAAAGGTAAATAAATAATAACTTTTTGCTTCAAGCATGAGTCAGTATTTCCCTCACTTTATGAGTCCACTAACAAACTGACACATGTGTATTTCCAAATCCTGATTTAACTGGATGGAAGTAAATTTTTCAGCCACGTAAACCCTTGTACAGGACTTGTGCAGACAATAACCACAGTAACAAAGCCCTCTTTTTGAAACAGTGTGTTCTCATAAGGGACAATATGCTGATACCATGGTAACATACAATTTTAAAGGTATGCAGTACAAATAATCCTGTAAAATATTCACTTTGGATACTATATGAGAGCCACAAAACTAACCTGGAGCTTTCTCCCAAATGCTGTGATCTCACACAGTTCTGCTGACTTTTTGCCTCAAACATCCAGAGCACAGTAGTGCTCATGGCCCCTTGGGACTGGAAAACCAAAGTGGCAAGAGGTGTGCCATATCCTTCCTGCAGCCATCCAGGAATGCATCAGAACATAGCCAGAGCACCTGGTTATGTCGGTGCAGGGTGCCTGTGAAGCACAGCATAAAGTTGTGCTGGGGGTAAAGACAACAACTTATGCATGAAGTGCCGCTCTTATGCTGCAGCCCCTGCCCATGGGATAAAAGGCCACGCAGAAAGATCCTTATCCCCCTTCCCTTCTTCTGTCCTAAAACACAAACCCCTAGAAACAGTACCAGTGATGTCTCAGCAATACATGGTATTTGGCAGTATGCTACTGTTTGCAGTATTTGTACTGTAAAAGCTGAACACTTCGACACCCATCCCCTCCGCAGCCTGGCTCCTTTCTCCGATTCACCTGCCGATCGTTGGTGTTTGCCCACACACAGCGCAGATACACTGTGCTCCGTGGTTCTCTGCTGGCCCTGCACTCCTGATCCCTGAGCTGGCTAAGCATCCTTTCACTTCTGTCAAAAATGGCAGCTCACCCTCACTTTTACAGAGCCAATTCCAGGCATTCTCTTCCCTCTGACCGGCTCGTGCCAAAGGATGCACCACGACAAAGCTTTGCCTGTGCTGTGTCTGCAGAGCTCTGACTCCACCGGGACCAGGACAATCTTCCAGTCACATCTGCTTTATCAGAGCCCCACCTCAGCTCCACTGGGTGAACTTCATAACCAAGTAATTCACAAATAAGACTGTTATTATGAGGAGTAAGAGACAGGGCAACATTATGTACACTCCAATACAATCAACTGTTTCCCTCTTCTGACACAGAGAGAAAAAGCCATCTGGTTTGCAGCAGTAAGGCTGCCCACCATTTACCTCAGCTGAAAAGTTACCAGGAGATAAGAAGAGGGAAAAAAATGCATTGACTAAAATTAGTCACTCGTTGGGCACCGACCCAACAGTCTGCAGAATCAAATTTTGTCTTCAAAATATGAATCCAGTTATTAGTATTGGAAGTACTTCTGCAGTTGAGACCTTTAATATTGTGGAATTTTTCAGGTAGAGGATTTGCCACAGAACTGTTCTTTCTTCACAGCACTTCGTTGCATCCCGAGTTACTACATCCCTCTTCCTCGGCAGCCCTACTAAGAAAAGGCCTCAACTACCAGAAACACATGTAGAAATATGCACTGCCATCTTCATTTTTTAGGCTGTCAGTGTGAACCCTCTTCTTGTTTCAAAAGGTCAGAATATCAGCTTTAGAGAAGAATGGGACAACACTAAAAGTTGAACACTTGGACACCCATCACCTCTGCAGTCTGGCAGAGACAACTATGTGCATTATATTCATCTCCTTCCTCAGTTAAGGAATAGTCACTGCCCAGCTGCATTACAGAACCTGACAAGAGGGCAAGTAAGTGCTATTAAAATACTCTGGGACAAATTCCACTTCATCAGATATCCAATCTGAAAGTGAAACTGTGTCATTCTCACCATAACAGCAAAATTTCAGTTTTCTTGTTGCTGAGTACACTGTGTTTACTTATAATTCTTTTTACATGAAAACTCAGTTATGGTCTACTATAAATTATGCTGGAGAAAATTCACAGGTATGATACACAAATCTGAAAATCTGTTAGCCATGAACTATTCTAACTTTTTTAGGAACTTATTTTTACACCACTATAGAAGATTCCAAAACCAATTTTACAGTGCTAACTATTACGATCCCTTATAAATTAAGCTGCAGATTGAAGTTAGCATTAAGAAAGTCAGGACTAAGTTTACATCCTTGTTTTAAGTATAGGACTGGAAATGAAACAAGTATGTGTGGCGACAGTGTCATTTGAAAACATCCAGATCACCAAAACTGGATAGGATAGGATTGAAAGCACGAGGCAAACACTCTTTGAAACTTTCACATTTCTAGCAGTTCACCACACTACAGAAAACATGAAGCTCCCTATCTGACAGAAAACATTCCCTACTTGCACCAGACTTTGGTAAATACAAACCTTAGGGTCAAGTCAACACAGCAGAAGCTTATTACCTTCACAAATACACACACTGTCTGCTTCACCTGCTGAGTAGAGACTGTACCAGTGATACTGCTGGCAAGGGTCTCCAGTACAGCCCAATCCTAAGGGAAACTGAGTCACACTGTTACAGGATCTACTACAGGTGAAGCAACAGACCTGTCAAATCTTCCTGGTGCCACTGTAGGCAACATAAAGGTGGCAGAGACAAAAAAGTTATTTTTTATACTTCACTTAACTTCTTGAAACGCACAGTGCCCTTCCCTGGAAAATGGGTGGACCAGTAACTTAAACACTTTTCATTCTAGTGAAGAAGGAAACTTCATTCAATAAGCAACAAACTGCTGCTAATTACTAACTATGGTCTTGTCAACTGGTCCTTGACTTGTATGCTGTACCATGTTTAGAATCTGATTGATATGTGACTGAGCTACACTAAGTCAAGAGTGCCAGTTCTATCCTTAATTTATGATCCTTCATAAATCTGTTCTGTTAACACAGTGACACTAGCCACATGGGCACACTAACCAATTTTTCTCCTGACAGTTGTTGGAGTTGTAACAAAGACCGACACAGAGTAGCCAGAAGCAAGATTTCCACTCTGAGTCACTTCCCTCTGAGAATCTTTGGATATGGCTAGAGTTGGCATGTTCATGAACTTGCATGGTGATCCACAGAACAGCGTCACCAAAAAATATGTCTACCCCATTGTGTGCACAGTTATTGAAGCTACAAATGCCCTAGTTTTAGCTTGGCCTGAGTTGACAGTTTGTAAGAGCACATGTCAAGGTAGCATATATACACATTTTACATTGAATAATTTCCTCTGCTGTAACACTTTAGTGCCTTATGCATGAATCCATATACACAGCAACACACGTGGTTTTCATCTACACTAAGTTATTATCTAATCCTCATGCTCATTGAAAACAACATCCACACAAACCCTATGGAGATTACAGAATCAATTAGGTTGGAAAAGACCTCTGAGATCATTGAGTCCAACCTATGACCAAACACCACCATGTCAACTAGACAATGGCACCAAGTACCAAGTCCAGTCTTTCCTTAAACACCTCCAGAGATGGTGACTCCATCACCTCCCTGGCAACCCATTCCAGTGTCCAATCACCCCTTTAGTGAAGAAATTCCTCATCGTTTCCAACCTAAACCTCCCCTGGCACAGCTTGAGACTGTGTCCTCTCCATCCTGTCGTTGGCTGCCTGGGAGAAGAGACCGACCTCCACCCTGCTACAACCTCCTTTCAGGTAGAGAACAATAAGGACTCTCCTGAGCCTCCTCTTCTCCAGGCTAAACACCCCCAGCTCCCTCAGCTGCTCTTCATAAGACTTGTGCTCCACACCCTCCACCAGCTTTGCTGCCCTTCTCTGGACCTGCTCCAGCACCTCCACGTCCTTCCTGAATTGAGGGGCCCAAAACTGGACACAGCAGATGTACAGATCCGCACGTATGAAAACAAATGTGTACATACTGTCTTCTTATAGAGCCAGCTTTCATGTGCTGACACACAACACAGGGTCTCCGAGCTCTTCCCTGCGCATTTATCGGGGACCCCCAGACGCACGCCCTGATCCCCCGCCCCGCGGAGCTGCTCGCACCGTGCCCAGCACGGGCTATGAACACACGAGCCCTCCTTGCCCCCGAGGGCGACAGCAGGGGCAGGAGCGAGGGGCCGCTCACCCCTTCCCCGGGGCAGGACGCCCCTTCCCCCGCAGTGCCCCGACCCCCGCGGGCAGGGCGGGCTGTCACCGCGCCCCGCCCGGCTCCCGCTGCCCGCCCCGCACGCCCGGCAGGTGCCGCCCGGGCGGG
>VZRE01012498.1:119665-157529 GCA_013396775.1 Cephalopterus ornatus
CCCCCCCGGAGCCCGGCGGGACCATGGTAGTTAAGGGAGTTGGAACGGACCTTAAAGATCACCTGATCCCAGCCCCTCCTGCCATGGGCAGGGACACCACACCCACGAGAGCGGGTTGCTCAGAGCCCCAGCGAACCTGGCTTGAACCCTTCCAGGAGCTGGACATCCACAACCTCTCTGGGCAACGTGTGCCAGTGTGTCTCACTACGCTCACAGTAAAGATTTTCTTCCCAACATCTAACCTAAATTTCCCCTTCTTGTCCTATCACCTGGAGTTCCTGACGAAGAGTCCCTCTCCAGCTTCCCTGCAGGCTCCCTTCAGATACTGGAAGGCTGCTATGAGGTCTCCACCCAGCCTTCTCTTCTCCAGGCTGAACAGCCCCAACTTTCTCACGGCCCTCCCCTGGACTTGGACGAACAATTCCATGTCCATCTTATGATGAAGGATGAAGGGGGATGGGTGACTGGCAGTTCAGGGAGGGTGGGGAGGTAGGCTGTCACAAAGGGTCACCCCAAAGTAGCCATGTTAGCTACATGGCTTTAAGCAATCCCTGTACTATATCCATCCTCCTTCATTAATAACTTTTTGCTAAACTCTGCCTATTTTCCTTGTCTTTGCTTTTCATAAACAACTGCAAAGTTGAGGCTCCAGGAGGAGTAAGGGATAACAAACCCAGCACAGCCAGCCCTGACCCCGCTGTCACGGTCTGTGTTGCTCTTCCTCCTGGGAGGCAGCTGAAACGCTCACTGAGCCCAAGGCCTGAAGGTCAAGGTCTCACTTGTTTCTCATCCAGTGCCAGGGAGAGCCAATGAACCCCTGACTGTGGGTGGCTGTTGCCCAACAAGCTCCTTGTCTTGGCCTGCCCTCTTATCTCACCCCTGAAAGCTTCCCTTGAGCAGTAGCAAACGTTTTTTTGTGCAGCCTCCTTAGATCTCTGCACCACAGTGAATTTTTAAGCTTATCCATCAAGAAATATAAACATGGAGATACTATCATGAACCACAAGCGCCTTAAATGGACCAGATTCTTCATATGTGTTGGGCTTTGACTATTACTTATACCAACCAAATTGCCTTTTTTTAATATATGAAACTACAAATTGAGCTTCAAAATAAATTAACAGTACATCCTAGTGTTAAGGCTAAGTCTCTGTCACATCTTAAACATATTGCCAACAGCACAATGGTGTAATGCAAAATGGATGCTATGCCTGTTTGCACCTCTTTAAAAGCACCTAACTGAAACCAAATATTCTTCAAAACATAAAAAATGTGTATCTTGGGACAAGGAATAGAGTTTAATTTGTGTTTTTAATTTGCTAACGAACTCACTCTGGCAGATTGAGAGGGGCAGGATATAGGTCATGTTACTAAACAATTTTAAATACATAAATAAATAAAATCCGTTGTGCTCAAGAGGG
The DNA here is from genome assembly GCA_013396775.1 of Cephalopterus ornatus. NCBI lineage: Eukaryota > Metazoa > Chordata > Aves > Passeriformes > Cotingidae > Cephalopterus > Cephalopterus ornatus. Next base: position 121,087 of record VZRE01012498.1, read on the forward strand.
AAAAAGTGAGTTTCTAAGCGAAGAAACAAATTGAGTAAAATCCTTTAGAAATTCTCCCCCGGGCTTTCCATATACATAGTAGCAGAGTTAAAAAAAAAAAAAAAAGAAGTAAAAACAAAAGACAAAGCCTAGCTTGCATTTCAGCCCCTTTTTCAGGTCATTCTGAAAGGCTGTTAAAACAACCTTCCCTCCCCTTAGCCCCCAAAGGGCCTAAGACACTTCAGTGAGAGCTTTACAAACTGCACAGCTCAAAGGAAAGCTGCTACACCAACAGATGCAAAGCAGAGTAGGCATAAAACTAATGAAACTAATAATAAAAAGCAACAAAAGTAATCTGTGCTACTTCAAACACAGAAAAATACAAAACATTAAACCCTGTACAATTTTCCCCTTTAATAAAACACCTCCAACCACCGAAAAGGCCTGATATGGACCAGACCTTCCAGGCTTAGCTAAACAATAATGTGTTAACAACACTAATATTTTTCTGTATTTCAGCTACGCTTGCCTTGTTCCAAGAGTTGTATGTTACTGCTCAGCCAGGAGTGGCGACACAGACTTCCACAGCTGACAGAAGACACTGATCACCAGCGAGGTTTTTACTGCTGTGCTTTGTAAACCTTGTCATCAGGTCTGGCTGGGCTGAAAGCAGCATTGCCCAGTGCCACTCCGATGCTAGGAGCTTTCACTGAGGCAAGGCATTTTCAGGGGAGGGATGAAAAGTTTTCTACAACACAATCACAGTTTGCAAGAGTCCTCAAGAGCCTGAATTTCTAAAAGGGAAAGGAAAAAGGAAACCAAAAAACCCAATGCCTTTCAGGGCCTCTTTGTAGATGGTGATAAAACCAGAAACCAGATTAAAAAACTAAGAGAGATTTCCCCTTGCCCCAAATACCTCCTGCTGATCATCTTAAATTTACCAGGTATGATGGCAGAATTCATTTTTCAACAGCATGATGCTGAGTATTCCTCCATCTCATTTCATTCCAACAGCTGTATTTGGAAAATATTTAACAGAAGCTATTGCCATTCACTGTGCTGAAAGGGCAACAATCAACACTGTATTATGATTCCTGCTATAAAGGACATTTTACATCGTGGCCTTTTATAAATGCTGCAGTACCTCTATGTTCTGGTTTTTCATTTTTCTTGTGCAGGCTGGTTCTAAGTCACACAAACATAACCGTGTTTGACAAAGCCCCAGCCAGGGCCATTTGACAGTTTGCACACAAATACACCATGTTTTCAGTGCAGCCTTCTACCGTTCTGGCAAATTTGTGGTTTGCACTTGGGTGATGTGGAAATGACACAACTCTTCTGACAAACAGGCAGGGTGACCAAAACTACCTGAGCTCATTGCCAACAACCTGCCATTAGGTGCTGCTGACTCACCTGCTTAGCACAGCTGGAGGGAGATCTTTAAACCGGCTTCACTCATGCCATTTGCTTTCACCAAGGGTCACATTGGGCAACTGCTCCTAATGGTGTGCGCCAAAATGCTGCAGAAAGCACTTCCACGCTCCCATTTCCCCTTAATTGCTGCAGATGATATTAAGACATGGGTTACACCACCTACTAACCAATGCATTCAGAGTCTTGTCAGCACAGAGCAGGTAGTGCTGCATCCTGCAGACAGGAGGCAGATACTAGGGAGTCATTTTCTCTTCTGCCCTAGGCAGGCCCTGGCAGTAGGAAAAAAGCACACACATCTGGCAGAAGAGTGCTCTTTAGTCACTGAGGCACCTTCTTGTGAAGTCTGAGTCCTGCTGCATTAATCACGTTATGAAATTAGACTTTGTAACGAGGGGGTGGGGGAAGCAGTAGTCTCTCCATTTAGTTGCTGGGAAGCCATTCCTTCTGGCCTTCAGACTGTACCTGCGTATATCTCTTTCTCTGGAAGGGATCTGCAATGCCTACATGTTTGCAAGGTACCTTCACACTGGAACAAATGAAACTCATCACAGCAACTCACCTTGGCTGGGACCTACATCTGCATTTCCTCTCATCGGTGCTGCTGCATCTCCAAAATGACCATTTCTGGAGAAGCAGCCTGGCATTAATTTGAAAGTAAAAGCACACACAAGCTCTTGTTCAGATGCATGTACACCACAATACTGGAAACTATTTTTCTGTGGGCATAACAGAAGGAGTGTGAGTATAATGGACTAAGTTAGGGGCCTCAGTACACATATAAAAGCAAATTAAGCAATACACTGAGTGGGATATAAATTGGCTACAATAACACTTCAGTAGACAATTATGTCATTATGTCCCCAGAATTCATAGAGGGAGGTCTGTAACAGTCTTGCAGAAAGCAAGCTGAAGCAGAGACCTCAGTAGTTACAAACACTGCATGCCTCATTTCAGAACATGAGTACAACTCTTTATGGTATTGAGAAAGTTTGATGTGTCCAGAGGTCTTTTCTCATATAGAAATTATTTGTTTGGGCTTTTTTACCCTACTTATAATTAGAAACAGAAGGGAGGCGAGGGCAGAATGTCATTGTTTTACGGCTAAAATACCAGGCTGGGTGACTTAGGCTCTTTTCTTTTTCTCAGCCACTTCTTTCCTGCATGAGCTCAGGCAAGTCACAAACAATTCACACGGACTGCCAATCAGTAAGCCTGGGTTGGCTTCCTTCAATTAACTGCATTCATATAAACTGCATGGACTATTTTAATGTTTGTGAGCCACTGTACAACAGATCCTCCAGCCACGCTAAATAATGATAAAAAGGTTAAATATTTATAAATTGCTGCTTCTGGTAGTTTAATATTTAGATCAGAAGCTATTCCTTAACATGCCTTCCCTGAAAAAAGAAGAGGATGTCATGAGACCTAATGTCTTGACAACTCCTTCCTTTCAACTGCTTTTGACAGAAATGGGACTACCTATTCATCCAGCTCCACTCAGTGCATGTACTCCAAAAGCAAGGACTTCAGTGGTTGTCACTACGCTGCTCTTCTCATCTTGGCCCTGGGGACCCGCTCCCTGTCGGCCGGTTCCAGCGGCACAAGTGCTTGCTTTCAGGAGAGCAGATCCTACTCTGTGGTTGGACAAACTGACAGGAGAAGCAGTGCCTGAATTCCCATTAGATTTCACTGCAGGACAGCCACACCAGGGGCTCTCCTACAGACCCCAAAGGGCACCTGCTGCCTCTTCAGAAAGTCCTGTCCCTCTGTATCTTTCCCTGCCGTATTTGCGAGGTTGGAGACAGCCTGGGATGTACTTGCTTGTGCTGCATAACTGAGCACTACATATACAGCCTAAAGCACTCCTTGTGATGCTTGGGTTGGAGCAAAAGGGAACTTTGAGCCACCTCCAGCACAGGTAACAGAGGGAGCAACAAAAGCAGGTATCTTTAACTCCTGGTCCCAAACTGAACTGTAAGCTGGTTTTCTTGGGGAAAAAATAATTATCTACCTCACAACTAAACTCAACCAGTTCTCATGTTCTCCTTCAGAGACTGACAAAATCATAATTAAATGACTGGCCAGAAGTTTTTTTTTGGAAGCAAACCAATGATTAGCCACTGGTTAAGCTACTGAAGAGCCAGAAGACATGGATCACTCTCTTCACTTCCTCTCAAAATCCCTTAGCAGCAACCTCAATCAATTCTTTTCTATTGAGCTATCCTCAAGCCATACGACTTACCCAGTCCTTCCACATTTCCTTCTTTCTCTGACAGCACCTTTGTTTTCCATCTATCACTCCTCATCCTCCTCTCCTTCAAGGGGTCCTGGAAAGATCTGAACCATTAGCATCCACTTTGGATTTGAACTCCTTTTTCAAAAGGCACGGGGACCCGACAACATTTTAGGAAACAGATCTGCTGTTTCCACGCAGGTTACTAAAGACTGAAGCCACAACTGTCACAATGAGTTTGAACTGTCCCCTTCTTAGGAATTAGCCAACTCTCCCCTCAGGAAAATCAGCTGATTTTTGAAGAGAAAGATCTGATGTTGCTCTATAGTTAAGTACTCCCATATTGCTCAATGACTTACTGAAAGTGAGAAGTAAAAAAAACGTTAAACATGGAAATTATCAATTTATATTGCTGTTTCAAGACAGAGATTTCAAGGCTACCCACAGCGTAGCAACAGACCTCACTCCAGGTCTCGATGAATGAAGCTGGAGTCCAAAGTCAACTTACAGCTTTGTTTAGGACGTCTACAACAACCAACTTACATCATGTTAAAGGTAGGTATTTAAAGGAGGTTTATTGGGGCTAATACTAAATTCAAACAGCCACAAGCTCATTTTCCATGTTTACCACACCAACTGTTGACAGATGAAGTCTCAGCAGAAAGTTCAAATTTTCATTTCACCATGACTTCCTGAAATGTGACTACAGATTTCAATATTTGGCATTTAATCTTTGAGAGAGATACCATGTTTAGGAACATTCTACGAAATACATTTAAATCATGACTCAAAACCAAAACAATTTGGAAGTTTTGAAACATAAAGCTGTTAGTATGAAATTAGCTTTTATTTTTTTTTTTACCTCAAAATAAATGCACATTTATCGTTTATTCAAATGAAAACTGAAAAAAAGAGTATCTTAAACAAGGGGGAACCCTAACAGAGCAAATACCACAAACATTAGCAAATACCTTCTCCTGCTATTTCCCACCTCTGTTTGGCTAAAACCATCGGCTTAACTTTTTTTTCTTTTTTCTTTGTCAGTTTGGTCAATTAAAAGAAACACTTGAAAGCACCAAAATTAGAAGTGGTATAAAACAAACCAGGTACTCGTTCCCATCAGAATTCACGTCCGTGTATTGCCACACTTTTATATAAAACTTTCACTAAGTGTTGTACTAAATGGGGTTTAGTAACCTCTTCTGCAGTTTAGCTCTTGATATCTTGGTAAGAGAAGTCAATGCATAAGCATGTCAGAAGTCAACGCTATAGTGTAACTACAGTATAACTCTAACAGGGCTTCTAAATATTGTTCACCAGAGTGACGTCTTATAGTTGAATTTCAGTTTCAGCAGGTACTTCAGATTTACCTGAGCAACATCATACACAATATATCTGGGAAGACTGTTAAGGAATAATTACAGTAATTGATATTAATAATGCAGAAAAAACTCAAAACACAATCGACCTTCACCTTTCAATTTACGTTACTACACAGATGCCTGTGTGATTAACCAGCTCTAACAGCTCAAATCACGTTTTAAATCTGACTACTCTTTGAATCTGAAAATGTTTTATACTGTAGTTATAAACAAGCAATTAACAGTTGCAAGGAGAACTTCACCTGAGTGACAGGCAGGTGAAGCAACTTAGATATGGGGCTGTAGTCCTTGCAGATTATTTTTTGTCAGACAGTAACACACATCTCTCTCGCTATGTGAACAGCAGAGCGATGTAGCATAGGTGAGATCTTCAGTTACAGACCTGGCATGTACAATTATAATTGCAGCTCTATGGCTACTTTCCAGCACAAAGTCATTAATGCCCTCTTAATTTCCCACTAAAAAACCCAAACTGGAATCACAGAGAAGAGCTCTACAATTGTTGGCAGCGCTTGCACATTCTTAATTTTTCACAGAAAGTCCCAGCTCATGTGTTTCTCAGAGCTTTAGGCCTCAAACTTACCTCTGATCCCAAAGCATAAAACAAAATGAATGCACATTATTCTACCTCAATTAGCAAGTATAAGTTGTATTATAGTTTATTGTCTACCAAGACAGATACTATATGTAAGAAAACTCAAGATAAAAACAGTATTGCCCTGAGCTGTGTTGCCAAGACTGCTTGTCGGAGGAAAACAGCTCACCAAGAGAGAAGACAGTTTCTACAAACCCTGAGGTTGCATTAATGGTTTCCCTGCTTTGCTGGCAGTGAAGAGTTTGACCTGGGACCTTAGACACCACTTACACATATTCTTATGACCTCTTGTGAATATTAAGCACATATTCATTTGGAATGGATATCCAGTTAAAACCTGTAAAGGGTCTGTGGAACACATCAGTCATGATGACAGAGTCCCTGAAGTACAGAGCTGGCTCCCCCCACCCTCCTGGCCATGCTGGCTAGCCACAGCACCATGAGGAAGAAACCAGACTGGATCGATGTGAAACCATCATTCTGCATTCCCTTCTCCTTATCCTGGAACATCTCTGGGCGAGACACTACTTGGCAGTGTTGCCTGGCCACTCCAATGCCTTCAGGTATTGAGTCCTGTTGGAGCAACAGCTATTGCTATATGTATAGTTTTCTATTTTTACAGAATGACAACTTAAGTGCAACAACTGTAAAATCACCTCCCTTGCAGAAGGGATTGTCTGCAAATGCTCTCCAAAGCAAACCACAAAACACAGTGCCAAAACCCCTGGCCTGCCTCAGTGAGGTCTTGCTAAACTAAGCGACACTTGGACACTGCGTGCAGCCAACATAACAGCAAAGGATACTCATTATACAGGAGACAGGTATCATTAATTCCTGTTGAGATCCCATTCCCTAGAGGAACCTCTACACCACCAAGGGTGGTAGTGGCTGTGGGATCAGGTGCAGTTTTGCCCAAGCCTAGAAAGGGAAAAAACATCAGTTACAAATCTAGACGGCAAACACAGACTTTGCACATAAAATGACTTAGCCAGCCAAATACTACTTCACATGTACTTTCAAATCAAGTGCAGAAGGACCTTAAAAAGAACACAAGGAATACAGTCTGTTCATTCAATTCAGCATCACCATACTTATGGCAGTTGTGCTCTGCTACATTAGAAGTGACAATTTTAGACTTTCGACTTAATTGTCTAATCTGTATGATCAAAGCTAAAACAAAGATTTATAGCTCTCATATCCCAGCTCCATTAATGAAAACATGCACATTGCAGCATTTTTAGACAAGTATAACAAACCAATTCTTATTCTCTTTAAACCCTTCAATACAAATCTGATTTGACATCCATAATAACGTGAGTAGCATGTATTGAAAAAGATGCTAAATCACATTTTATTCTATTTTAGGCAACTTTTTTTTTTAAGCCTCTCAAAATGAATAGTTTAAGAAAAGCCACTCATTACTGAATGTTACTGTTCTTCAGTCTCCCATCTCAGTACAGAAGGCAGTCATGATTACCATTTCTTTCCCTTGAATTAAAGAGCTAAGTCTTTTCTCTCCTCTTCTTTTTCAGTGCAATATACTTTTTGCAGACAGAAGTGTAATGAGAACAGCTGTTCCATCTGAACTTTATTCTTAGCTTTTCCCCTCTCTCCAAGCTTCTAAAGCACTTTGAAAGCTAAACAATTATTCTTGTGATCTATCAAACCTCGCATCTTTCTTCTAAAATACACAGTATTGTTACAATGAAAGCAAGTAAGAAGTTGGAAAATGCACCTTATATTTTTTTCCTGTGTAATATCAAATAAAAAGTTTCCTAATGAACTTCAGGCACCTTCAATCTTAACACTCCAAGTGTACTAACTTCCATCTTTATAAAACACATACACATATACTGATGCAACTATAGGGCAACATTATGCAACTTCTTAAAGGAAGTCCAGATATGAAATGACTACAGTGCCCTTCACTAACCAGAGAGCCACAACCCAAATTTGCCACCAATTACAGATTACCAATGACAACTACTAATGCTTACCTTTCACACTGTGTTTTCCCTTGGGCAATTTTGTGATGTGAGAAGCATTCTTTAGCTCATACCTGGGCAGCACAAAGAATACACTTTACATTCATCTTAAACTATACTACTGGTGAAAAAAATCACAAATTTTTCAGGCTTCAGTTTATGGTGAGTTAATATAAAGTTAATCTAGTCTTCTGGTACTCAACAGCCTTCCTTCTTTGTCTCGGTTACTAATTTTAATGATGTTGGCATTTTGTACAAGATTCTAGCTAGAACAGCAACTATGATTTTTTCCCCCACCAAACAGCTCTCATTTTAAGAAAAAACAAATCTTGTTCCCTAAAGAAATACCATGTGCTCTTTCTTCACACTGAAGAGAAGACCTGCAATTTTAGAATCACCTTCTACAGGGATATATTAAGCACACTTGGCAAATACTCTTCATAAGTTACTTACATATTTCCAAGGGCAACTTCTCCCAGTAGTACTAAACCTATGGGATCAGCTTGAGATGTGTGACAGTAGTTGGCACTCTTGGATACCATGTCTGCAAAATAGATGCCCTTCCCAAACATGTAGCCAGTCTGCAAGTAGGAAATAAATAAATAAATAAATAAAACTGGGACAATAACACAAAGGCAGCATTGAGTCCACCCGGCTGGGCTCCCGGGAGAGCAAAGCTGCAACTCCAGCTCTTGTGGACACCAGTCAGCAGCTCCCTTGGGACACACACTGGTGTGCGAATGCTGACAGATAACACAAGGCCCTCCCCACACAGAAATTCTCTGATTTAGGTTGTCTGACTGTGGTCATCCCTGGGCACAGGCACGTAGGCAGCCAGAGAGAAGCTGTTTCACATACCACAGGAGCTTCAGGTGGAGCTATCCGGAGACCCTGTGAGAGGATCCCGGCGAAGTTGGTGGTGCGGGAGCCGTGCCACAGCAGCTGGCGATTGTGAAGCTGCTTAAACGGCTTGTAACGCTGACTCTCCCCTTCACGCTCAATCCTGAAGATCTTCCATTCAAAAAGGGATAGGAGAAAAAGAACAACAAAGCAAGCCAATCTTTACCTTCATGCAACTAATCAGAAGGGGGGGGGGAGAAATCATCCAATCTGAAATATACATTAATCTGCTAAGAAAATTGACCTGGATGGTTTTTAGTATTTGTAATTTGCTGTGTCATGCTAGCAAAAAAGAGGTAGCATCGATCACATGGTTCTTATTGATCACTTCTCCACCTTTTCTTCTGTATTTTCACGAGGCCCTATTTTTCTGAAAAATCATTCATTGAACTAAGGCTCAATTTCAGATGATTGCTCCTCCACCTCCCCTTTGAGGCCAATTAAATTAAAATAAAAACACAAACATAAAGACACCTATTTAAGCTTAGATTCATCTCTGCCTACGCTTCTGCTGTTCTATTAAATGAGAACTTTTCTACCAAACCATCCCTTCAACAAAGGAAACTGGGCAAGCTACTCAAAAGTAAAAAAAACTGCGAACAAGTCAACTAAGAAGAGTCCACCTTCACAAAGTTAAACCCCAGTATAGCCCAGCTTACATCCACGACTTTGAGGTCATATGCATTGTGCGTAGCAGCATGAGTGTTCTTCACATATTGTTTAATAATCTTGGCTTCTTCTGAGTCTTTGTCAACAACCTGCAGAGAGGTAAGTGAGAAGTTTCTTTAGCACACAAACTAAAAGGCTTCTTATAACACAATGACATCCACCCTATGCTTGCAGCTGCTCAGTTTAAGCCTCCTTTACTGTTTAGGTGGAAATGTATTCCCAGCTAGAGAAATGGACAGATATATAGACAGCACTCAGTCCCAGAATGTCTGAGACAGGAAGGCACTGCTTGAAATTGAAACGATTTTCAACTCCACAACTCAGAGCATGGTAAGCTGGAGGAGGGCTGAGTCCAGTCAGGATTTCAACACCTCCAAGAATGGAGCCTCCAAAGCCTCTCTGTGAAACTTTTTCCAGTGTCTGACCACTGTCAAAGCAAACAAACAAAGAAAAAGCCCGAAACCTAACACCATCAATAACAAAATCTTTTTCTTTTGTTTACATACAAATTATTGTATATCAATTTGTGCCCAATTTCCCTCTTGTCACTGGGAACCACTGAGAAAAGTCTGACTCTGCCTTCTTTCCTCCCTTCCTCCATCAGGTAGGTATTCATAGACATCATAGATATCATAAGATATCCCTTCAGCCTTTTCTCCATGTCAGAAAAGCCCAACTCCCTCAGCGTGTCCTAGCACAACCCATGGCCCAGTCCCCTAACCATCTCAGTGGTAATACATTTGTCCAGTTACAGTTTAGTTGATTTGTTACACTCCAGACTAACGGGACATCAGCTTATGTTCACAGTCACTCGTTTCCTTTTATTTCCTTTACCTTAATATCAGTTCGAAGCTTTTCATAGTTGATGTCAATTGGGTCTTTATCTCCATCTTCATTTCCACCTCTGAGAAGGCTGTAAGCAACCTCAATGTCAAGCAAGTTGTCCAACATCTGCACTTTAGCCTGAAGAATTCAAATAGATTTTGTTATGTTAGTTGAGCCTTTGACGTGTTCAGAATAAGTCTGGAATACCCCAAATTATAAAAGTATATGACACTCACTGGCCACACATGGTGACATCTAACAACATTTGTCTTTATAAATACATATGCTTATATATATTAAAATATACACACACCTGTATACACAACATCTCTATATTTTAATATATTATACATATAATTATTTACAGAGATACATGCACATAAACAAAATTATATTCTTAAGAAAAACAAGTTTAACCTCATGCTTTCATGAGGCTAAAGTCAGTTCAACTTGTTTTTCTTCAGAATATCTTTTTGTTTGAGGTTTTAACACTTACTTTAACCTCATGCTTTTATGAGGTTACAGTAAGTGTTACAACCTCGCATATTCGCTGCGTAAGATGCTCGATATCAGACCTGTTGCCTGCAAAAAACATACTGTTTCCAGTCAATACCTGAATGTATTCCAAGTTATTTAGGAGAGGGGGTTTCTTCATCCCAAAGTCATGAGGAATCAGAGTATAGAAGCGGTTGGAGAGGTCCAAAATCTGGGATTCTGAACCACTGTCAGAAACTGCCTAGAGAAGACAACAAGAACCAAAGAAAATTACGGAGTAAGACTAAGTCTCCATAGCAATAAAGACACAAAAGATACTGCAGGACTAACATAGAAGCACTGCTTATGCTGAAACTCTCACAGGACTAAAAAGTGCAATTGTATTTAATTGTCTTGCATGTAGTAAGTCACAGTATTTGCACAGAAATACACAGAATTTCTCATGTGAGAAAAATCTAATGGGGATTATGGTTCTGGAGGGCAAAATAAAGTCTTCTGGATATGGAAGGGGTGCATACCCTTGTCAAGGCTTCCTGTACCTATGCTTTGCCAGGGAGCCTATGACAAAAACATGGGTTATATGCTGGTACACTTTTGCAAGCTGTTCAGGCAATACTATGTAGTGACTCTGGAATGGTTCAGATCACGATGTGTAAATACAATAACGTTATCAAATCACAGATCCTTTCCTGTGTCAACTTAACCTTTATGCTCATCCTCTAATAGAAGTCTCCTGGGTAGAAACACCAGCTCACTCCTAGAACAAGACACTGGCTTCATTTGCTCAACTGCCATTTATATCTGGCTCAGCCTAAAGTTTGTGCTACCAAAGGGTGAAAGACACAAGTACTGCCCAAACTGGTACAACAGTGAAGAGAAGTACCTGGCTACCCATGGAAGCCACATTCTCTTCTCCAGAAAGAGTGAAAGAAAGCTCAGATTTTTATACACACAGGTCAGCATTCACCTCACTCTGAGCCCAGAAAAAAGTCTGAATTCCCCTTTTGCTCTAACATCTTTCAAGCTCACCTGCTGAACCTCATTCAGGATGGAGTACGCGCTCTGGATCTGTCGTTTGCTCAGTTTTCCCAATGGCATCTTCTGCAGGTCAATCTGATGAAGATATAAGTGATTAAAACCAAATCTCCCTACATTTAAACCACTAAAGCATTCCCTCTCTGGTTTCTAGGGAAAGTAATCTCTCCATGTTAGCAGGACTGACCCCTCGAAGAATGGAAACGTCAGACTGAGGACTCTGTGGCCTGAGGAATTATGTCAGAAGGACACACCATTGAGAAGATATCCTACAACCAAAGGAATACTTAGCAATAGGAAGCTAAGCACATATGCTAGGGCAATGCCAAAGTAGGGTATTAAGTGAAGCATGAAGTTTAACGTTAACCTGGTGTCAGATGCATTCCTCAATCACTTCAGTAACCACACACTTCAGGCTGGCAAAGAAGCAAACTGAATAAAGGAATTCTCGTTCATAAGAAATCTGTGTCTCTAGGTACAACCCAGACAACCTCTTTTAACTTTACAATTATCAAGGGTCAAATGTAAAGGAGTTATAAGGCGCTTCATATTCATTCACGAAAAATGAACCAAAAAATTCCAATAAAGTTAAAAACGATGTCTTGGTTGCCTGCATTTATCCACTGATTTAACTCAGATGTTGGTTTTCTTTATGTATTGATGGATCTTGGGAGAGTTTCGGAAATCCTTCATTCTTAAGAATCATCTGAATGCAAAAACATTCAACAAAAATCAAGCCCAATGAAGTCTTTTAGAAAGATCATACATACACTTTCTGGACTCTTGACAGTACTCAAGATACACTCTGCAGGTCAAACTAGCTTTTACTTAACTCGATGGGTTTAAGATTTAGCTCCTATGAAATCATGACTATTACATACCATCTGGCTAAGTTCCACATTATTTATTCCCCATGGAGCTAGGATACCCAGCCGTATGCAAATCTTCTCTGCAAGCTGAACTTGCAAGGCTCTTCGAAGCCACAGGGATTGGTGTGAAGGAAGTGATTTGGCATGGAGATTCCCATGCTGTACTGGGTTTAGCAGAACTTCACCTTTAAGTGACAGCTAAGTGTACATAAAGCCAGATACCAAGAAAAGCCAAGATGGGCTACAAGAGGGAAGACAGGCTTCAGAGCCAATCATGTCTTGGGCATGTGAGAGGCACAAAGCCAAGATTAATAATCTAACAAAAAACAACCTGCGATAGATTTTTAGCTCACAAACTCTTGAGGCCAATACTCTCTTGCTGAGTGCCATCTGTATCAACTTGTGTTAACTAACTGTCAGCTGAAAAATCATGCAGAACTTGTAAAAGTAAAATGGGCTATTTAACTTGGATGTGCAGAATAGCTGCAGACACCTATACTAACCATAAGTTATATAAATGTACAAACTAACATATATAAGCACTGAAAGACTAATACCTATAAAACATCCACCAATCATGTGATTTAGGAGTACAACTCTGACAGAGACCACAAACTGCCGAAGGGCTGGAGTTTGTGTCTCCTGCAGCTCATGGGAGGTAGTCAGAGCCCTGCAGAGCTAAGCTCTGATATAAAGCTAAACTGCAACCAAAGCTTTATTGTTAGATGTGTCAAAAGAATACAGCAGCCAAGGGGCTGGGTCTAAAACAGCAGCAGCACTGCAATTACCACCAGATCCACTGAGGTTAACAAGAAGAATTAGCTCCACATCACAGATGTGTGCACCAAGACTGCCATGAGAGGCGAGGAAGATGTTTCGCCTTCCACTCAGGCAAGGGAAGACGCAGCATTAGAGTAGACTCAGCCTTCCAACAAGCCCTTTGATGTAAGGCAATGACACAGGTAATTGTAATAAACTCCTGTATGCTTGGTCAGGTAAAATTCTTGAAAGCTAAATTACAAGCAGGAACATAAATGCATCAGATAAATCCATAGAACGACTAAGAATATACTGCAGTTTTGGCAGAGCGAGAGTGCCTGGATGGAATGAAATACTCAAGATCAGGCTGATTAAAGGAACCAAGCAGCCATTTCTGGATGATGCACAGAAAACTCTAACTAGGAAAAATATTATTTCCTCTAATGGAACACAGCTGTTCGGCAGCATCAGTACAGGAAGATAAATCTAATAGGAAGACAGGCCCATCTGGAGTCCCAGTTCTACTACAGATCTGCAGATGGTGTGAATTAACATAGTTTCAACAGTTCTACAAAACCAAATGACATGAGATGATGATCAGTTCAGAGTCTTTGGCCAGTTACAGTTACAAAGAATTATTAATATTATACAAGACTTGCATTTAAAGCACCTCTGAAGATACAGGAGAACACAATTAACCGAAGGTGCTACAAAACGTTGGGCAAGCCATCTGAAAGCTTTCAGATAAGCTGTAGAAAACAGTGCAAAGTTTTTCTGAAGGGCAGATACACAAAATATTGATACAGAGAAAAAACAGCAGCTGCTTAAGTACGAAGTCTTAGGGCAGGATAACCAGCTGGCTGAAGAAAATCAGAATTTGCTATTCAGAATCAATCCAGTTTGAATGTCTGCAAACAGCAGGATCTGTGAACACCAGTAAAACTGTGCAAGGAAAGACAGACGAAGACAGAGAACAACTCTCTGAAAGCTTGTTAGAAAGATGGATCAAGAAGTATGGACGAAAGAATGATGGATGAAAATAGAGTATTATCAGAACAAATGAGAAATACAACAAAAACAATCTCAAGTTTGGCCCTGTTCAGAAGAGGATGTGGACTTTGTCAAGGCACTTAATAAGTGTATGTATCAACTGGCAGCATTTCTCAAGTCTGAGCTGCATCTCATTTGCTACCTAAACCAGTGGTAGTTCTGCAACCCCTGGCCCCCAAATGTGGTTCACTGCTTAGAAAAAAAAGCTGTGTCTCCAGCCTCACATCACCAGCAAACTGGTTATCTGTGTTAATATTTTAAGAGCATTCAGCAAACAGTGGTCACTATGCATGTGTTACTGGAAAAAACACAAACAAACACAAAGACAGAATGATTACTGATCCCAGGACTGGCAGACAACTTTCTCACAGACTTGTTAAATTGAAGACACCGACAGGCAAAGAATGCATCCATGTTTTAAGAACTGCAAGGTATCATAACTAAGTTACTACTTCCAGCGCTTGGCAAATTCCAGTTGGACTCTTGCCTTTATTTTAAGGCTGATCTACACTGACTTTTGGGAAGTATGATGCACCCCGGATTGCAAAGAACTTGCAAATTCTGTCTGTGCAAGTATGATGGTTAGAAGGGAGAAAAATGAATGTGTGTAGTCACCTCAAATTCCACCATCGCTTTCTTCATGCTCTCCACATCAAAGATCATCTTAATAAGATCTTGGATTGGTTTAGCAAGTTTTGATTTTGTCCCGGCACCTACTGTCAGTTTCCTGACAGCTTCTTCATCCTGGGAGGTAAAAATAGTATCAGAATTAGCAAAATCACAAAGGATAAAAGTAACAGGCTGGCTGCCATGGCAACAACTCAAAACCAATTTAGTGTATGCATACTATGACTAGCCTGAAGTTCATGGGGAGCGTGGGATATCGCTCTGACATTTTGGAACAAAGTGGGCTTAAAAAACCACCTATTCAGTAATTTGGCAGATGTTATTCCAAGAGACAGCACAGTTAAAAATATGCAGAAAAGTAGAACTAAGGGAATAGAAACTCTCTTTGCATCTCTGCTTCACCTCAAGCAACAGCATTAATTACTTTTTCTGCAAGCTTTCTGCTGCATAGAGACTTTGATATGAAAAATAACTGTTCACTTTGCTGCTTTTATGATAAAATAAATGTAATAACTAGTTTCACCAAGATTTTGTAATAAAAATTGTCACAGATGTGTACAGGAATCATCAATTAGCCATAATACCATCTAGATGCCTTCTTGGAGAGAACATTGCACAAATAAAGCATCTGCCAGGTGCTTTGGGTAACACTGTACATTGCAGTGAAACAGACACTTTGCCACTGAAATATTCAGATTTCCAGAATTCAAGCACTGAAAGATGACATCCGTTAATTGGGCCACACAACAACTCAACAGCTTGGAAACATGTTTCCTGGTAACTTTATAGCTTACTAACAGCATTCAACTATTTCATCCAAAAATAGTTTAAGTTACAGGTATGTCTTTAAATAAACCCATAAACCCTCACTGGGCAGAAAGAAGAGAATTCTTATTCGGTTTAGCTGTCTAAATAGCTAAACCTTACTGGCAGCAATTTCTCTTTCTCAGACTGCTCAAAACATGCACTAAGCAGAATGCTGCATAGGAGTTGCTTCAGCATTTGGGAGGATTTTGGAGGCAGAAGACAGATGAGAAGTATCTATTTTAAATAAAAGAAAATCGGGTTTTTAGACAGTATGTATGTGAACTGACTGCTGAATTAGGTTCAAATTAACACCCTTGCAACTACAGAGTAAACAAGAACGAGCACTAAAGGGACTTCAGACTTGATAACAGAAAACTCCCTAGTTTCCCAACAGTCTGTTTTAATGGATGGCACTCCTTGACCTACAGATCTCTCCTGTAGCACAGAGAAGATGCAATAGCTGCACTTGATTCCTCTGGTTTGGTAAGTGTAAGTGATCCAACAGCGAGCACAGAACAGAACAGCTATAGCAAGGCAGCTGAGCAGTGCTCCACCTGGTACGGGGACATTTCACAGTTACCTGTCCGTAATCTATTTCCAGTGGGTAGAATTTTTTTGGATATTTAGTGAAGTTCTTTGAATGCCAAGAATTGCCAGTTTTCTCTTCATACAAATTCAGGAAGTGTTCAACAGCATCTTCTTTTGACGGCATCTGCTCCAGCTTGTTACTCCCAATTACAGTGCCCACACGGCCCCAAGATCTGAACACCCAGTATCTAGAGAAATGAGATGTGAGAAGAGAACAGACATAAGATACTGCAGTGCTAGATCTCAGTCCAAACGAAACTGACCCTGCAACACCCACACAGCTGATGCCATCAGCCCTTCGCATACCATTAATTTTATGGAAGACACTGTCTATCAGTCACTGTTGGAAATCAACAGAAGCGTCACCACAGAGTGTCTGTCCCAAGAACTGGCAAGAAAAATGCCCAGTGTTAACATACCAGAACTACAGCCCTGAGAATAAATGGGCACACAGCAGGAAAAGAGAGCCCAACATCACTTCAGTCTTAATGTTTTGCAAATACAGATCTTCAGACTATTGGGATCATATATTTGAAAAACTAAGACATCTTTAAGCCTCGAGTCCCAGAGTTCAGTATCTTAGAGAAACCAGAAGCAAATCAAGTATTTGTTTGTACTACTAACACCACCTTGGGTGAGCTTCCCTGCTATTTATGGGGATATAATCAGTCAACCTTTCCAGTACATCAGGTACGAAATGCAGGCAGAGAGATCTCTCCGTGTACCGAACCACAGGTCTGATACAACCTCACACACAAGAGGCAGGAACAAAAGCTTATTATGAACTTGATAAAGTGCAATAAATCTGGAGCTGAACCAGGGTTACTGATGACAGACATCAGCTACCCTGGATTTCTGTGTCACTTTGTTTGGCAGGGGCAGTTTAATATTAAAGAACCCTCACAATTTCTTTATCTCATCAGCAATGCAAACCACTGGACAGCTCCGCCATGCACCCAATGAGACTGAAAAGCTACACACATGATCAGCCCTGACTATTTCAGTGCATTTTGTTAAGCCTCAGGGCTTAATTCAGGACTACACTGTGGTAGAACAGCCAGAATCTGGTTTTGTTTCCCCAGGCTACAGCTCTGCACTCTGCAATTGGAAGACAAGATTAAGTTGGAGAATATGGGGAAAAAACCCCCCCCACATTAGGTTTTGTCAACACCACAAAGAAATGTCTCCAATGCAGAGCAGAGATTTCTTCATGGGTGGCTTGTTGTTTGGCAGGTTTGGAGGAGTTCTTTTAGGGTTGTTTTTTGTTTGTTTGGGTTGTGGTGGGGTTTCTTCAAAGTATCTCCTCAAAGACATTTCACTCATAAGTGGCTTTCAGAGATGTCAAAAATCCAGTATGTATTAGGGAAAATGTGAACAAAAGTATATCAAGGGAAAACTAAACTAACCTGTTCTCTCTGTCATCCTCTAGCAGCTGCAATTTGTAATAGGAATTGGTTCCTTTCACAATATCTACTAGTCCCAGGGTTGCACTGAAAATTTTTCCACCTTTTTCAAAGACATGAGCAGAATCCTCCAAACCTGCAGAGAAGAAACAAATTAGAACACAGAGGAGGTTACTGTTTTAGCTCTCCTTCCTGCATTTTTGCTCATCCAATGTTTCATGTAGAGTGATTTAACAAAAATACTGCAAAAACAGTGACCATATGCTCATTCAAAACTACCTGAGGCACATTTTCCCTCTAATGAATTGTGAGCATGCATCTTTAGATAACTGGAGTTATCTCAATCCTAACAAGAGGGGAAAAAATTGTAATCTTTGATAGAGGATGATCTAAAATCTCGTATCTAATACTGCATGACTGGCTGAATGAATTCTCAAGAGGTGCAGCTCTGCAGGTGTCACATTAGCAAATGGACTGAAAAGCAAAGGCTGGCCTTGGATGCTGTAGGAATTCTCAGAACAACATCCATGCACCATAGGTTTGGAGAGTGGCATCAACTGCTCCCCAAAATGTCTGAGGGCAGATGCTCATGCCAGACCTGTTGCCTCTGCCAACTGGGCTTTTATTCACCCCACTGACAGATGCTCCTGAAGGTACATGCTTTAGTTTAAAAGGTCCTTCTGAAAGCTCCACTAAAAAATCCTGCAATATCCAGCTTCAGATGTCAGTCAACATCCTACCTTTGATAGCAACAGAAAAGGTTGAAAAATTCGTGTTCCTATTATGGAACCCCTATCCTTTCACCAAAACAACACTTTGCAAACAATCACATGTCCTGAAGACTGTGGGTGGTGCAGGCACTGTTATCACTCACCAGAATCAGGATCTAC
Organism: Cephalopterus ornatus; assembly: GCA_013396775.1. Lineage (NCBI taxonomy): Eukaryota > Metazoa > Chordata > Aves > Passeriformes > Cotingidae > Cephalopterus > Cephalopterus ornatus. The sequence continues at coordinate 139,612 of VZRE01012498.1, forward strand.
TGCTGCTCCACCCTTCACTGTTAGCTTCATTTTCTTTTCAGACTTGCTAGGTCCTGCAGTGAAAGACAGTTAATTTTCTTTCTAGGTGAGCAGCACAGTCTGACTTGAATCAACTCTTAAATTTCTCTATTTGCATAATTATCACCCTAAAGTGAATCAGATTACCAATATATGAGCACAATGACTTCAATGGCTTTTTTTTAGCCTAGCTTTAGCAGCCAAATCACAGCCCCCAACCCACCAAGTAAATGAAAGATAAGATTTCCCCAGATTCTCTCTCTCTCCTTCTGGCTCCAAGGGGTGGACCACAGCATTTTTTCACCTGCACACCAGATAAACACAACCAAGCCTGACAGAGTTCAGGAAGTGTTTGGATGATACTCTAGGGCACATGGTGTGATTCTTGGCGATTGTCCTGTGCAGAGCCAGGAGTTGGACTCAAGTGATCCTTGTGGGTCCCTTCCAACTTGGCATATTCTGTAACCACAAATCCCAAAATGGGATTTAAAAAATTCAACAGGGCATGGGGTGTGTTCGGATTCCCTGGAGATGCTACTGCTGTGAGACAGTCTGGCAATAACATACCCAATTGTATGACAAACCTCTGTTTTGGAGGATACAGAGAACAGGTTCCAAAGATAAGGGAGCAGAGCTGATGTTTTTGTTCACAATCCAAAGTTAGTAATGCAAGCTCTCTATGGCATTGGTGAGCAATGCCACCAGGGGTGGATATTTTTCCTCCTCTGTTAAAACAATGTTATGTTCTCAATTAAGTAGCAGAGACCCCAGCATTTTCTCACTTGCTAACACCCCTTGGGGGTCACGGTAGTCTCTGTCATCTTGATGCTCCAGGACCTCCCTGGAGCTGCAACATTGACCCAAACTGGCAGAGAAGCTGATGTCTTATGAGGAAGAGACTAGACTGGTATCAGGGAAGCCTGGGCACATACAGCACAGATCTCTGAAGCAAGACTGACCTAGGGAAAACAAAAGCCAACTAAGGAGACAGCTTCACGTTTACTGAAAGCCAGTTTTACCCTAAGGTCTCATTATTTAAATTTGTTACAAGAAAAAGGGCAGAGAACTCAAGAAAAGGGCAAGGACAGACCATATTCAGCTTTGTTTTATGCATGCACAGAATTGAACAGGCCTGTGGAGAAACAACTGCTTTGTTCATCACCTTGTTCTTCTTTGACCTTGCCAGAACTCTTCATACTTGGGGGCTTGCTGCTCTTTCCATCCACAGCCATTTCCTCATGCTCCATTTTCACCTCTGCACCCCAAGGTGAAAGTGCATGGAGAGACACAAGCTCCTGGAAGTCCTTGCTGGAGGATTTCACATCCTGAAGAAACGCCTCTGAGACCACACGGACTTTGGCCTCCTTCACTTCTTCCATCTTCTTGCTCATTTTCTCCACATCCTCTGCAGAGGCAAGGGTAGGAAAAGGGAGAAAAAAATAACTGTGAGGATTTAGAACTCAGCCTCTCCCTTTGGCTACGATTCAGGGCTCTGTAACACATTGTGGAAACACAATTCCACTACATTTTGGATTCAACGTGTTCTTTGGAGAGCAAAATCCCCTTCGGCTCAAATTTGCAGCCTGGACTAGAGCAGGAACACTCCTGTTTTACCTGACTGGTCCAGCTCTCATCTTCCCAGAGCTGGGCTGGGGCTGTACAGTTCCTTGGGGACCTCCTGGCAGGTGGGAGAATATCTATCTCAGCAGTCAGTTTGCACCTCAACTCCAACAGGGAGCAAGAGCAGATCCTAACTTGCCAGTAGAGAAAACAATTGCCCTCAGGCACCCACAGTCAGCTCTGTGGCTTCTCCAAGGCAAGCACAGAACAGTCTCCAGCACCTCTCATCCCAACAACGGTGGCTTGCACAGCACCACAGTCTGCACACCAATCCCAGCTCCAGCTGCCACAGACCCAACAGAGCCTTAAGGCACAACCCACAGGGTTAACCTGCTAGGCAAGTAAAGTCAAACAGCACACAGCTGTCTTTAGTTTTCCAGGCACACTAAGGCCATGTGTGCACACAAAACACTCCCCCTAATCCAAACACTGATCCCCAGATGGTTCTGAGGACACATGCCCTCTGTAATCTGCTCAGCTGAGTTACCAGTGCTACCAGTAACCGAGGTAGGGCTGCTCACTCTGTGTGCTGATGCACAGGGTGGCCTTGTTAGCTGTTGTGGTCATCTTTCCTCCCAGGTCCTCCACAATGCTCTTCACCTCCTCCTTGTTCTTCGACAGCTTTCCAACAAGCAGGATCTTCATACTGGTCAGTGGTTTGTCTAAGGGGTTTGGAAATAACACAACATGATAGCAACAGACATAGAGTTCCCCACACAACAAGCACGGAGGAACAGAATCCCCCCCACTCCATACAATCAGCCCAGCTGGCAGGGGGACAAGGGGCCAAGCAGGTCCCAACTGTGCTAAGCAAGTGGGAGGAAGTTCCCCTTCACACAGGAAAAGCAACAAAGCCCAGCAGCTGCCAACAAACAGAAGGGATGGAACACAGGTAAATGGATATGTAGGCATATTATTTGCCCTTTTTTTGTTTCGTTAAATGAAAAAAAAAATACATCAGTCTGCTTCAGCACTGTGCTACTAGAGACTTTGCTCTGCTTCCCTCTTTTTTGATGCCTGGACAGCATGGGAGAAACTCACTGTCACACAAAAGCTCCTGCCTCTTCAAAAGGAAATCTGTTTTTGAGGGACTGCAGAGAGGATTATCTCTCTAGCAAGTGTTCCTACATTACAGTATATTTGAGTCTTGATCTTATAGACAGTACAAGGCTGTACCATGCAAACCCCATAACGAGTCAGGAATAAACTGGTAACCATCTGAGGCACCATCACATGGTGTTAACACTCTGCAGTGCAGACGGGTCCAGGACATGGCAAGTGTCCAAGAGTATATTTGCACTGCTGAAGATAAATGCTATCAACTCTGATTGACCAACCAAGGGTTGTGTTTCATCTGCTCCTCTCAACTCAGATTTGTTTGGTTGCCAGCAAAGGAACCTGCCTTTTAAATCTGGTCAAACTTTTGAGTTTACTTTCAGGGGGCACTGGGGCTGGAATCAACTTGCTAATCAGAAACAAGACCTGGGTTATTTTGTCTTCATTGCTAAAACAACATAATCTGGTTAAAGTTATCTGTGCAGAATTACTCCCATCCTTTTCACCAAGTATCAATAATGTCTTGCTCCCAAAACTACGGCCAGAGCTAGAAAGGCTGAATAAGAAAGAAGTCAGCATAGATCTTAATGGTGAGGCTACATCCCCAGAGCACACAACTCTTCCAACAATCCTACCGGGAGTTTTTGCCAGTTTGTGGGCTGGAGACAACACAACTATTTTGCATACAGGTGGTCAGTGATTGGTAAAGCCAAATCTCAATGGATGATTTAAAAACAAATAAACAAACAAAACCCAACTAAACCAAACCAAAACACACACAAAAAAAAACACCACCAAAAAAAAAAAAAAATCACTAAAACCCCTCTTGCCCTTAAAATCTAAAATGATGTGGAATATTTGGCATTATGCATGTCCCTGGATGTTCCCCAAGAAACCAAGCAGGAAGGCACTTTGCAGCAGGTCTCCATTGGGACACATTTTGCAACACTGGCATTTTAAATTTCTGATTCATTGAAAACACATCATTTCCTTACCATCAAGAAACACCCAAAATGATTTGTGAGTAAACAACCAGGACCTCAAGTCCATGTCCCCAGGCAACCCACTGTACCAGGCCCCACCTGTGCTAGGAAGATGAAGCACATGACACGGTTTTTCAGCAGGAGAGCTCTGTCTGCTTGAGGACAGGAGAAGGGTGTGCCTCTTCAGGGTGGCACATTTGTCTGGCTGGGAATGGCAGCCTGAGCATCATCCCAAACTCCACTAACCCATGCCCAGCCAGACACTTACCTCTGGGTGCAGACACAGTCTCTGACAAAGGAGCAGATGAGGAGGGAGGAGGCGCAGAGTTCACAGCTGCAGCATCTGGAGGGAACACCCTGTCCTGCTTCTTACACTTAAATTTCTTCAGGTAAGGAATTTCCCGAAACTCCTGTGGGATGGAAGCATAAGCAGAATTTAAAACCGACAAAAACTATTGCAAGATTTAAAGTTGAGCACTGGCCAAATATTGGCATTTACTGCAAGTCTTGGAAAGGATTTCCGAGAAATTCACACAAAGGTAGGCAAAACCCCACTTTACTGACTGCAAGAACAAAGCTGGAAGAGGGTAAATGATGAGTTTTAAATCCAATCAGTAACATCTCTTTCAATTTAGTATTACTGGAAAAAATATGATTTATTTATGCATTAGCTGCCTGCTCCTGGAGGGATGTGGCTGTGACAGGACTTCCCTGCTGTCACAGCTGCTCAGCACTGCAGCACCAGGCATCCAACACTCACTGCTGCTTATTCAGTCTCCTCACAAGAGGTAACATCAGTTAAGAAACGCGCTTCAAAACATGAAATATGCAGTAAACACCCACCTTCGGGATCACCCAGTCTTTCCTGTTGGGAGTCTGCGTTTTAGCAACGCATTTGGTCCAGGCAGTGATATCCCCTGAGCAGTAATACGCATCGCTCTTGAACACAAACTGCCCCTTACACTGCTCACAGGGAAGCAGAGCTCCAAATGCCATCCCATCTGCTACTCGGTCCAAAATCTAAAGCAACAGAGAACAACAAAACGGGTCACGGCAGGAGGAGGCTGGAAGCCCATGCACTGCACTGCGCACGAAAATAACTGTCAGGCTGTTGGCACACAGACATTTCCAGCGCATGTCACGCGTACACGAAACACAAACCACGACTCTTACCCACACTGATTGATATATGATGCCTCAGAGGCATGACAGAAAGTTTCTCCAGTCACACCCTATCTGCTCACAACCCTGGCTCACAGTGTCTCCTGTCCAGGAAGGGGGAGGTGATTCTCCCCCTCCACTCCACTCTCGTGAGACCCCACCTGGTGTGCTGCATCCAGATCTAGGGCTCCCAACATAAGAAGGACGTGGACCTGTGGAAGTGAGTCCAGAGGAGGGCCACAAAAATGATCAGAGGGTTGGAGCACCTTTCCTGTAACGACAGGCTGAGGGAGCTGGGATTGTGCAGCTTGGAGAAGACAAGGCTCCAGAGAGACCTTATAGGACCTTCCAGAACCTAAATGGGGTCTACAGTCGAGCTGGTCAGGCACTTTTTACAAGGGCCTGTAGTGGTAGGACAAGGGGGAATGGCTTTAAACTGAAAGAGGGTAGGTTTCGATTGGATATTAGGAAGAAATTCTTCACTCATCACTGGTGGTGAGGTACCTGGTTGCCCAGAGAAGTTGTGGATGCTCCATCTGTGGAAGTGCTCAAGGCCAGGTTTGATGTGGCTCTGAGCAACCTGATCTAGGGAGTGACATTCCCTGCCCATAGCACGGGGGTTGGAACTAAATGATCTTTAGAGGCCTTTCCAATCCAAACCATTCTACAATTCTGTGGTTCAGGAGAACATACCTACCACACAGCACCTGATCAGGCTGCCATGCCAGAGCAGCCAAGGAGGAGATGAGCTACTGCATCTGAGCACATGAGTAGGTAGGTGGGAATGTAGGCTCAGACAAGTCCAGGTTTTCCTGCCTAGAGAGTATTTCATGACCATTTTGAGTCTAGACACTTCCCACATCCCAGCCCACACTCCTTACAAAGAGTCTTGATAAATACAAATTCTTAAAGCAGTATGTGGCTCTGAAAGAGAGCAGACTTTCACACCTTCCATAGACTGAAACTGACTGTTTTTAGAAAAGAAACCAGGAAAGAAGTTTTACGGTTTTTGCTTCGTTTTGCATAATTGAGGAAGGCAATGTGAAGTACCTTAAATAACCTGCTCTTAAAGAGACAGCCGCAAAAAAAAAACAACCAAAAACCATGGACCACTTTAAGCATAGAATAAAGGCACATCACTGTGACCAAGGCGCTGAATTCAGCATCACACACCACCACACTGCCCTTCACAAGAAGCCTAACAGCAGTATCACCAGGGTCCTGGGACAAAAGGACTGGGCTTTGCACCAAATTTCTTTCGTATGTGTTATAGTAATGTGCCTCAGATTCATGGACCTTGCAGCAATTTTGGGTGGGGTCAGCTTCACTGATTCAAAGACGCAGTGCACACGCAGAGCGACTACAGATCAACTCACGGCATTCTCCCCTGAAGGAACTTCCTGTTTGTTGGCGATCAGCAGCTCTTTCAGGTCATTAGTGGAGCACACCTTCCTCAGCTCATCCTTGATGCCCCAAATCAGCTCTGTCTGCTCCTGTTGACAAAACCCAGCAGCTTAGAAAGCAATCAACTGCAAATACCTAAGAACACTCTTAAAACTGCAGTATGTGGACAAGGTTTCAGCAAGTCCATGCTTGCTAAAACCATCTCACGCAGACTGTGAGGGGAAGAGCTTCCAGAACCAGTAGCTTTACCAAAAGGGAGTCACACGTTTTACCAGACGCCGAGAACACACCTTTAAAATCACATACTTCAAACTGCAGTGTCCTTACTTAGCAAGCTCTCAACAGCCTTTGTAAATACCACCTAACTAGTTGACACTGATAATAGCAGGGATGTGGGTGCATTTAAGCCTTTTATCAAAACAAAAATCAGAAATGCTGATCCTCACTGTTTTTATTTTAAGGTAACTAAATGTAAGAGGAATTTTTACCAGATCAGTCACCGCAGGAGTGCAGACAAGCATGCACATCCTTTTGGAATCTTCTACAAAAGTTGAAAGGGTTGGAAAGCAAAGCAGCATCCTAAAATATCTCAGTTTCTGAATGTTATTCATTGGCTACAGTCAAAAGTGCAGTCTACCCTAGAAGAACTGGTTAACTGGGTTAAATGGTTTAATTTTCAGCGTTAATGATCATGCGCAATGAAATGCCGTTAAAAAAGTAAACTCAAAGTTAACCCTAAGAAGTGCTCATCCATGAAGTGGATCCACAAAGTACCTTGATCTGTCCTGAACATCTGCATTGGAGCAGCAAAACCTTCAAAATGTCTCAGCTATTCTTTTTTAATTAAGGTGCTACCACACAACAAGAACAAAAACTTTTGTTCAAAGGTGGAGATACCATTTCTCTACAGCTCCATTAAGACTTCAATTGCAGCAAAAGCAGCCTGTTAATTTTTTTTCCTTGGGAACTTTCAATAAACACAAGATTCCTGAAGCTCTACTGGGAATTCTTCCCACAATATTCTAGAAAGTGAAAGGCAGAAAGCTGTGATCTATCACAATTTGCACCCAAGAACTGAACACAGCTCCCCAGAGGGTGAAAAAGATATGATTTCTCATTAATGTGGAGTTGCGCACTTTATCTCTGTTTAATTTTTACAATGAGCTATTTATTATTTCCCAAGCTCTTCTGCAACAGTGCTTGGGCTCCGAGCAGCAGCCACCACAGCCAGATGATACAGGAAGGACCACAGAACCAGCCTCTCTGAGAGAAAAGGCATTTAACCTCATCTATTTAAATCCAATAAGCACGAGTCCTAGACTAGAAACATCCTTCCTGTCTCGAGAGAAAAGGGCAGGGTGAATTGCCTTCAGCAAAGCCTTAGGGACAGGGCACCTCCTGTGCCAGGACACAAGGACCAGCTGTGCTGCAACTGCCCCATCTGGGCACAAGGTACTGCCATCTCCAGGTGCTACAGCTCTTCAGTTAGTGCCTGGCACTGCACTGTTCTAACAAAGCAGTTTTTAGGACGTGATCAGCTAAAACTCACCTTCAGCTGTTTTTCCTGCTTCGATTCTTTCTCTTTTTCTTTTTTCTGTTTCTTTTTTGCAGTCACATTTCCATCTACCTCTTCTCCTTTCCTCTTTCTAATAGAGAAAAACAAAACAAAACCACATACACATGAAAGGAAGTTATTTAAATGCCTGTCCAGCAGTTACCAGAGCTCAGATTACTGACTGCCGATATCTGCAGAGGCTTGAATATCCTCAGTTTTGGCAGGCAAACCCATTTTTCAAATTCCTCAGTGCTAGACTGTAGACACATATTTGGCTCCACAACGTGAGTTGCCTCAATCAGGTCAGATACACTTAGAGCTTTTCTACGGGGTAATCATACGGTCTGGCAGAAAAGCATGTCAAAAACTGCAATATTTTCAGGCATCTTCATATACACCTATATTAGTTACCCTAAAGACACAGCTAAGAATCACTAAATAGCTCTCCAAATCTAAGGAAGTGTAGCAATGCAGCTTAAAAGAACACAGTGTGTCTTTCAGCTGAATCAACAGCTTGATATTTCAGCTTAGACAGTCCACAGTGAAATAAGGGACGGCAAACTAAGTAACTTTAGTAAGCTAACACACCGGGAAACTAGATATTTCCCGTCTTGTTTTTCTTCAGACTGGAATTCTGGCCTGCCTCTGAAATCAAACACGTGGAAGTTTCTACTTGGAAAGTTCTCCCAGGCTGATAGCGGCTTTGCGACGTACTATTGTGAGCTCTGTGTGTGGAAATTTATTGCTATTAGCTGGGGTCCTAGAGCTTCACAGGGAGAAGTTACAAAAAACACTGCTTGAGAAAGACTGGAAAGAGGAAGCCAAATGAAAACCGGGGGGTTTTGGCAGACTTCAGAATGACAAGAGACCTCAAAGGAAGATCTTTTGTGTTTCCAGAGTTATGTCATCCCCTTCATCTGCATGGTTTCAAAATACGTCAATATTAGTAAATCAAATCAGTGTGTACTCTACCCATGAGGATACAAAGGGAAATTCTCCCCCAGTGGAGGCAGGATGAACCTGAAACTCGAGGCAGAGAATGAACACAGCTTCAATCTTGAACTTCATTTTGACAGAGCTGCTATCCATATTGAAACATCAGCCAGGTTTCTTTTTAAGAAAGCATCTGTTTTAACTTTACAAGCTGTGGCTGATGTTTATGTGACTTCTCACATTTCACTGACGAAATGTGACTTCTCACCTCCATGGAGGATACCATAAAGTCATAAAGTTGACATTCTCGATTGCTCTCCTACTTACAATTTTAAACAGTTCACTTTCTAGTGCTTTGCTACCGTTAAGACTAACTCTGTATGACAGCTTATTAGCTGTAAAGCTGCAGGAGGATATCAGAAGGTAGTCTTCTCCCAGAGACTCATGCATGAGACCTGTACATTCTAATGACTATCCTGGCCCTAAAATCAGGCCAAGTGCTCATTTTAGTTGCAGGGGTCACCAGTAGCCCATGATTAGCACCTCTCACCAAACTGTGGTTCAAAGCACTTTGCAAGTCTTTGAGGGCCTGTTTTACAGAAGAGCTCATCTTCCAGCTGTGCCCCTGCCAGGTCCCATCAGTGAGCTGGGGCTGTGCACTGCCTCGGGGTCAGAAAACAGCTGCACTGTGTTACCCCCAATTCCTTGAGAAAAAACTCCTTATTGTGTTCTAAATCAGACAAGCAGCAAGCAACATGGCAGGACTGGCTCCAGCACACACAGAGCAGTGCCCAGGCCAAGCAAGTCCTCTCTCCTACCCAGCTGCAGTCCCTGCCAGGGGCAAGACCACAGTGTTCACTGAGCCCCACCGTGAGGGTAATGACCTCCCTGAGTTTGAACAGAGTCAGGGGTACACAAAAAAATCTGAGAAAAACATACCAGCTTGAGTACAACACACTCTGCTACACCTTCCCAAACCAGGGGGCTTAATACTGTAAGTGCTTAGGATGGGTGCCCAGCCCTGTGTACCTGCAGTGTCTGCCTCCAACAAGCCAGCACTCACTCCCATAATATAATTTGTCTCCAAGAGAAGCAAATCCAGCACAACAACCACTGAATGGTGATTACTCTGCTGTGAGGCCCTGTGACCCAGGGAAAGCATCCAAACTCCAGCAGCAACTCACACTTTTGGCAGCTTCTCCTCAGAGTTAAGGGGTTGCTCTCCCAGACAGTGATTACTGTACCTGTTCTAGCCACTGGAAACAAACAGAGCGGGAAGGATCATTCCAACTGCAAAGAGGCATAAAGCCATCATAAAGGTCACATTCTCTTTTGTGCCTGGCTATGCCCAAGGCTAAAGCAAACACTAATCACTTTATATAGCATGGAGAAGGGAATGGCAAAGCTGAATTTATCTGGCACCTTCCCAAAACAGCAAATTTTAGAACAATCGACAAGAAACATCTTCAATGACACACACATTAATTTTATCTTCTAGCCTTGGGACCAAACACTGTGTGCTGCTCACAGCAGCTGGGTGATACTGTGTACATCCTTTCTCCTGCTGGGAAAAAGGCACTCTTCCAACATCCAACAGGTACAGCCCAACAGCTTAGAAGGACTGGTACTTCTCAGGCAACACAAACACCATGTCTCACCTCCATGGAGGATACCCAGCTACAAGAGTTATTCCAGCCTCTGAGAAGATGAAGAGGGAGGTGAACTGTCCCATTCTAGCCTGGCCCCTCCTTACCATCTACTCTCTATTTTTCATGTTCCCCTCCCTACAGTGAGAATGAAGGGGTTGAAAGGATAGTCACAGCAACCCTGGGTAAGGCAAGCAGCCCATGCAGGGAGGAATAAGAACTCCCCTTTTCACCTCCTCACAGTAAAGCAATGCCAGACTGTCAGTGACCTGAGTACTTACCATTTGCCTCAGGCAACCTCTACAGTTAATCCAGTGCTGCATCACATCTCCAGAAGGACACCTTGCTGCTGCCCTGGGCAGCAATTCTACCCAAACGAGAGAGGCAGAAAATGCAGGGAAGTCTTACAGCTCAGAGCAGGAGGGTAAAACACATGCTACCGAAGAAATACTGTCCAAGAGAGCTCACAAGCTGCTATTGCATTTGCTACATCAGTGCGTGAGCACTCCTTCCACAGAGAAGCTGCAGGCAAGGAAAGAAGATCCTCCTTCCCCAGGCCTGCAAAGTGCTGGTGCTCAGGCAGGACAGGCCCTAGCCCAGGGTAGGGTCAGCATGCCTCACGCAGAGGTGGCCGAGGAAAAGAGACAGAATCCTTGCAGGAAACCTTCCCATTTCTTCCCTTCAGAAGGAAAGGATTTTCCAACTTATTCCTGGTAGCCCTGCTTGGCACCTCACCTCTCTCATCTGCAATAGGCACATCACAACGCCAACCTTACAGAAAGGGCTGACAGGGCAATCCCAAAGATTCTCCTCAGAACATGGGCTGGACATGCAGAAGCAGCATCTAAACTTGGATGGGTCACATCTGAATTGTAGAGACATCTGAGTCAAGATATAATTGGAACATAGCACAATTAGGAATATCTTTAAAGATCATTTTGAGAATCTCACTTGCAACACATGCTGGAACATCATTTCACCAAGATGCTGTCATTTCTGTTGTTAATTCCTGTTATCTGATTGAATGCACAAGGTGAATGATTGGAGGTAAATGCACCTCATTCAAGCCTCTGGAGTGTTTTTCTTTTGTCTTCTCCGTAACTTCAGTGCTTTCTTGGCAGCAAAATCATCAGGTAGTTAGCACACCACACCTCTCCACCTCATTCTGTTTATCTACACTCTCAATCATTCAGTTTGTTTGACAACTATTTTTCCAATTGATCCCTACCACCCCTGGCTCAAGTACACAGCCCAAAGAGCAGAAGGTAATGGAGCATAAGAGCCAGCCAGCACCTTCAGGGTTGAGGGGCTGGTTCAGGCAGTGCTTAGAAAACAGGAAAGATGAGATGTCCTGCTGCTTTTCTGGCGTGAGGTCCTGGTTCACATTACCCTACATCACCAGTGGAAGCTTTTTTCCACTGCAATTCTAGGCTTTTATTTACACAGTGACTTGGCAAACTACTCTGTGGCCTGTCTTTACAAAGCCTTCATATTTTGCATAGCATCCCAGAAGTGGCCCAGAAAAGAAGAGTCAGGGCAGACAAGAGAAGCACTTACACAGTCAAATCTCTAGAGCTTTGCTGAGGACATAGGAGAAAACTACAAATATAATCCCATTAAACTCACACACTGTTCTAGGACAAAGTGGGACACACAGCTCGGCACAAAAAGCAGAGGACTACTTGAAAAGCTGCAAATGCATTCAAATACTGCACTTCTGCTTACACCCTGCAACACACACACAGGTAAAATCCTGTGGAATGCGTGGAAAGGCAGCAGACTTCCCAACACATGCACACAGCTCCTCTTGGTCTCCACCAGTTCAGCTGAGTGAGGTGAACAGCACAGAACCTGACAGGGCTCCAGCAGCACTGCAGGACTGTCCCCACAGCACCGGCACCACTACCCAACGCTTCTGGAGCAACTGCTTTCCAACCAGGAATAAAGCACGAGGGTTGCAGCCTCTTAATCACCACATAGCTCAGCTGATGCAGGCTCCTCTGACACCTATGCCCAAGGACGGCATTCACGTACACACGAGACTCTGAACCTACACCACACCCATCAGCTGCCTGTCTGGAGGACCAGTACTGATGAAGACCGCACAGATCTGACATGGCCACAGCCTCTCAGAACCAAAATCAGTCTCACTGGACATTTTCATGGTGAGTCCTTGCAAAAGCAAAGCTGAATTCAATCTAAAATGCACAGAGAAGCCCAATGTTTTCCAACTACATGATCTTTCTTATTTGTAGGATTCAGAAACACCTCAAGTTCCTTCCTCTTTAAGTTCCTTCCTCCACAGAGACAGTGTAACATTGGCTTGTGTTATGAAGCATGACTCTAGGCTAAGTCATTTCAAGATCAAGTAACAAAAACCTTCATTAACAAAGAAAGATCCACCAGCACCAGCAAGTCACCTGGAAGCACTCCTCTGCCAGTACAAGTTCTGTCAAGAGCCTCCACTAAAATTTTCAATGTAAGGCAATGAAATTTCAGACATACCATAAAAGATTCAGCAAACAAAAGCATCCAAGTGTAAGCACTACATGGCCAATAAACACCATTATCAGATTTAGCACCTGTCACAGATCAGCAGCTCATAGATAAGAGATGTCAAATCAATTCTCTAACAAGTGGTTTGAGTGGAGAAACCACCACTGATAACAGTATCACACAAGGAGATGCAGAGCCTAGTACTCATTTGTATTAAGCTTGCATTATTTTATGTTTGAAAGCCCTGCTTCAGCCCTCCAAGTCACAGCTGCAGGTCTCTGCATTTCCTCAAGGCAGACACGGGGGGGGGCAACGCTCCCACAGACAGGGAATGTCTGCTGTCACCTGCCTAAGGCCACAGGAAGGACCAAATCCTCCTGCGACCAATGTTATTTTAACAACGTCACACAACATTTATCATGGATGTATTTGAAGGCAATGGCTCCTCTAGACAACACAATTTCTTACATTGCCCACATACCCTTCACTCTTGGTAGCTGGGAGCTGCTTCTTCAGAGTTTCTTTATCTTCAGCTTTCAAGATGCTGAAGCCCAGGAGCTGAGTGGCCCCGTAGGACGGAAGGAAGCCCAGCTCTGCTCGGCGGCTCACAAAGCAGTCCGGGTGGTACCAGTTATCTATCATTCCCAGCTGCGGCTTTTCAGGATGCACCATCTTCTTGGAAATCCGGATCTGGCCCTGAGGTAGATTAGGGTAACACAAGAGCAATTGTTAGGCCATTCGGGAAAGAGCAGAATGTTAACAACATGATGCTTCCTAAACACCTGTAAAACAGCAACAGTTCTTCTATCAAAGTCTGCAACTTTTGTTTAAGCTCTTTCACTACGGTTCCTCTACTTCCATCAATACTCTTTCTAGGTTGAAAAAGTCACCTTTTCAGGTAGTTTTCTGTTCAAAACCCACTCAAACCGGGTAATCCTGTTGTATTTACTCCAACTCCCAGCAAGCTTGAACAAGCAAAACTCTCATGAACAAAGCCCATAAAGGCAATTCTAAAAATTAACTTCATGTCCCTACCACCCAAACATCCATGACAATATGATCTTACCCTGTCTAACTGCAAATTACTTTTTAGATGTCTAACAAGTAGTTGGCTTAGCTGCATTTAGACTGCAGTACTTTGTGCTCCGACAAGGAAACATCTACACAGCAGTCACTAATGTTTCTGCAGATAAAAGCATACCTGCACTGCTGTTTGGCCCTTGCCAGCTTTAGCCAATTGGCAGGTCTATTCACACCATCAGAGGTTCACAACTTCATTTTGCCAACTACCCTTAGAAGCAGAGCACCAAGACATGTTCAACTACAAGGCTGCACTGTTAGTTAACTTCATTGCTGGTTTTGTCTGCTCTCATGGAGTTAATACAGATACCCTGCACACATACACACAGAGAGCTGGTCTGGCTGAGGAGGAAGAAGAGGCCAACACCTCTGCAGTGCAGCAACAAGTAGGAAAAGCTGCAGTTGGTGGTGGCTCTCTTGTGACAGAAAAGCTGCCGAGTAGCGTTCCAGCATGTTTTAAGACCCAATTGAAAGGAAGGATCAGCAGGTTTGAAGCCCAGGCTACCACTGCCTGAGGGATGCCTTTACTGTCAGCTGTCCAGCACACAGCTGCTCCTCAGACACAGAAATGCATCTCTGCAAGTGCTTTCCATATGCAGGACAGACAGGAAGCAATTATAAAAGCCACTGTTTGAATCAAAACTGGTGGAATAAAAGACAAGAGATGGAGAACTAAGAAAAGCTTTTTACCTTTTCTATTTTCTGCTCACAGCCTTTGCAAGTACTTCTGTTAGACTTGGCATATTCTGCAGCAAAGTCATTTAGGCTCTTCTCAGCCTTGCCACCTCCTTCCTGTTCCCCTCCTTTTCCTGAAGAACAAAGCAAATACAGAGTTCGGCTTTAATGCGCATTGCTTATTTTCTTATGCTCTGTCCCAGATTGTTAGCAGTCTGGATTAATAAACCTCTTGTGTTCCAGCCACTCATTTGTCAAGAATTTGAATACAGAGCAAGATAAGCAGTCCAAGCCCAAAAGCACTTTGAAAATAAAAACCAAGTTCTTTGAACAGCCAAGTAGCAATTGCACAGAATTGCTTACTTAATTATTTTTAAACATTTGCAAAGGTGCTCACAGCTGACCCTTACTGTTTCTTTCCTGAAAGCAGTGTAAAATGAGATCTTACTGAAGAACTGACTAGAACAGGAATCACAAGCAGCTCTGCTTCAAAGCAGAATTCCTCTTCTCAACCAGAAGTTGCTTTTCACTCTTTGTATTAACTACATTTCCACAAACAAAGCTCAACCTAAATCTGCCCAGCATCCTTGGTTTACACTGAGACACAGTGAGTTTAGCCTAGTCTGGACTTCCACCTTTCTTACTTGCTCGCCTGACTCATTAGCTCATGGGGTAACAAAGAGCCACCATAACAACCACACTCCAGTGAAGGTACCATTAAAACAACACACTACAGCAGCATTTCTTAGCATTAGAGAACTGAAAACAAAATACACCAACCATGATTACAAGAAATATTTTTCAATATATCTGCCAACTGACTTGGCCTTTTCCCCCTCACTCATTTAACATGCTAGATGATACTGCCAGTGTCCTAACCCTGGAGTGCGGAGGCACTTCAACAGCTCCTCTGACATCACTTGCTGAAGGGACACAGAAATCAAATCACCATGATAACAGCAGGAAAAGAAGGAGCACAGTTCCAGCTGAACCTCCAAACACCATGAGGCCTCTGCTTACCTCCTCCCGGGCCTCCAGTTTCAATGGCTTTCTTGATTTTCTCCTGATCTTCCCACCGCAGCTCAGGGAAACCGTCAATGTCTGTGTGGGACACGATTCGAGCCCGCTTCCAGAAGCAGCTGTAGTGGTGCCAATGAGGGACTTTGCCATCAAACATGGGCGACTAGGAAAAAAGCACATTAGGCCAAGATGAAGCAATTTAGGCAGAATTGAGGGGGGAAAAAAAAAAAAAACAAAGAAAATCAAAACCCAAGATAAAAAGGAGTATCTGGGCAAATACAAGTGATTTTTTATTTTATTTTTCTTTAAATTAAGAGATGGATACTATTTAGGACAAAGTCTAAGAAGAAAATCTACTAAGACAGACAAGCAGCTGGAGAGATGTCCCAAAGGGGATAGACCTGGAAGAAGCATTTAGCTAGCTTAACCAGTTCATCTTCCTGCTGCTTAGCCCATCTGTTTCACCGGAAAAAAAACAAAGGTCATAGCCTCAGCATGGCTGCACCAGCCCCTTTGAGACTGCTGCAGCACAAGAGGCTGCTGATCTCACTCCACTCTGAGAGCAACACCAGGATCCCTTTGAGAGCCACTTCTCAAGCAAACTGCCTATGTCCTGGAGAACCCACGTCAGGCACAAGAGAAGAAGGGCAGCTCCAAGGACTTGCAGCCTGAAGAAATTCCTAAGTGGGCTGTAGGATGCAGATGCGAAATTTAGGGGAAACACCAAAGCCCAACTAAGTTTTGCGCATCAGGGGTCCAGAGAAGGCGACGAAGATGGTCTGGGGCTGGAGCACCTCTCCTGTGCAGGACAGGCTGAGCGAGTTTAGGTTGTTCAACTTGGAGAAGAGAAGGCTCCAGGGAGACTTTACAGCACCTCCTAGTACCTGAAGGGGGCCTACAAGAGAGCTGCAGAGGGTGTAGTGATAGGACAAGGGGGAACGGCTTTAAAGTGAAAAGGGTAGATTTAGATTGCATACAAGGAAGACATTCTTTATGTGAGGGTAGTCTAACCTGGTCTAACGGGTGGCATTCCTGCCCATGGCAGGTGGGTTGGAACTAGATGGTCCTTAGGGTCCCTTGCAGACCAAACCATTCTATGATTCTGCAATAAGGACAGAAGCATCACCCAAATACTCCCTGAAGTGCAGCTCCAGAGTGCCCTGCCCTGCACCAGCCTTATCATGCAAGCGCTCCACTTGCTTATGACTCAGACACATTAAGTACCAGCCTGGCATCGCTTTGGTTACCCATCAGACAAAATAACTGTACAGTGGTTTGGCTCCAAATAACACACACAAACAACTCAGTGCTGTGTAATTACTATTACTGTCGATACAGAATCAACGACATACAGTATCACTCACAAACAGGAGGGAGATTTCCAAGCTGAAAACAAGAGTAGAGCTTCGTGCATGAGAAAAATGGAAAGGGCTCCAGAGACCACAGCATGGAACTAGGAGAGCAGGGAGCCCAAAATAAAACTAACCATCAACCAAAACTGTAAGAAGACATTTTTATTTCCAGC
Source organism: Cephalopterus ornatus (assembly GCA_013396775.1). Taxonomy (NCBI): domain Eukaryota; kingdom Metazoa; phylum Chordata; class Aves; order Passeriformes; family Cotingidae; genus Cephalopterus; species Cephalopterus ornatus. The sequence goes on from VZRE01012498.1 coordinate 156,784, forward strand.
TGGACTCTTCCCACAAGCCAGGATTTGGATTACCCAGCTACACTCACAGCACCACAGCAGCCACCCTGCAGTTGCTCTCAACATCTCTGGAAGTCACACGCACTTTTGGCACCGAAAGTTGGACACATCTGGGCTTGTGTCCAGTTTTTGTGAAGGACTCCTCAGGGCTCTTGCCCCCAACAGAAAGGTGCTGGGGTCACAAGGCATTGGGGTGTATGAACGGGGGCAGAGCTGGCTCAGTGTAGAAGATAACCATGAATGCAGTGAGTAGATCTCCTCTACATGGAGTTGTAGACTTCATGAGTTCTCTGTGTGGAAGACGAAATCTTCAGGCAAGCTAGGCCTTGTTTACACAAATTCTCTCAGCTCACCTATCTTTAGACCAAAGTTTCCTAAACAAACTAAGGAAAAAAGAGACCTATTCGCTTTCACATTCCACATGCAGATAACAGAAACCACTTAGCTCCAGCTGGAAGCAAAAGGGGAAGCTGTGTTGGTCCTGCAGTGCCTGGGTGCCTGCCCTGTGCCAAACACCAAGCATCCCACTGACATTCAGAGCTCTTGAGGAACCAAAAAAAAGCAGGGTCACAGCTGACCCGGCTAAGGACTTGGTCTGGGCTTCCCTTTGATTTCTTCTGCACAATTTGCAAAAGAGCTCTGTGCATTGATGGCAGCACAGAGGCTGCTCTGCAGGGGATTTCCCCAAGAGGAAGCAAGGGGCCTGTACGCTCTGGTGAAATTCGGGG
>VZRE01012498.1:159554-213403 GCA_013396775.1 Cephalopterus ornatus
CGCCCGGCCCCGCCTCGGCCGTCGGGCGGATCGGCCGCTCGGGCATCGATTGGGCGCGCCTGGCAGGCTCCGACTGTGTATCAATGGGGGGCGGGCGCGGCGGCGCGTCACGTGGCGCGGGGCCGCGCGGACTCCGGGAGGACGCGGGTTCGAGACCCCACGGATCCCTGTCCCGGCCTCCGCCGGGACCCCCTGCGTCTTTCCGCCTCCCTCCGCCTCTCCGTCCGCAGCCGCACAGAGCAGGCTCCCTGGCTGTTAGGAGAACCTGCGCTCAGCAGCTCTCCCGCAGCCAAGCACTGGCCGCGTGATGCTGCTCCCAGGCAGGGCGTCTCGGTGGTGCCCAGCGAGGAGGAGCGATGGCCGTACACTGAAACACAAGAAATTCCACCTCAACATGAGGAAGAGCTTCTTTATGTTGAGGGTGGCGGAGAACTGGAACAGGCTGCCCAGAGAGGTCGTAGAGTCTCCCTCTCTGGAGACAGTCAAAGCCCACCTGGATACGTTCCTGTGTCACCTGCTGGAGGCGACCCTGCACTGGATGGTCTCCAGAGGCTCCTTCCAACCCTAACAATCCTGTGATTCGGTTTTCTCCAGCCTCTGGGGATAGCAATGAGGCTTCTGACAAAAGCAAAGAAGTGCGATTCGAGAAGTTAAATCTGGATTTTTTGTCTCCCTCGCGGGAGGTAATTATCCGCTAGTATCAGCAGAGGGCATTGGCTCTGCACCTTCATCGGAGAAAGGAGGAGGAGAGCACTAAAGTTACTCCAAACCCTGGCTAAGTATTTCTCGTGAATTTTATAGAGATTCTGGAAATGGGGTTCAACTAAGGCTGGATGGGCAGCCCCGGCTGGGCTTCAGGCACCTCGCAGGTGTCACTCAGAGTTGCACACCGGCATCTCAGCTAAACCTGCGATGCTGGCACACCTCCGATCTTGTGCTGCCCATCTCCCAGGCTATCACGCGTCCGCTGTGTACCAACGCAGCGCTGTCCTCACAGCGAGCCCCCCAGCAGCCTCCGTCCTAGCGGCGTGCCAGGGAGGAAGGATGGACCCTGGATACATCACTGCGGATTTGGGGCAGGAATAAGAAAAAATCTCTGTGAAGCACTAGATGGTGCTGCGAACACACCGTCAGATACACAGGTGCTCAATACAGCGGAGCCTTTGCTATTGCTAGTTACTTCTTACAGGAGTTCTTTACCCAAGCACCAGTGGTTCAGAGGCACATCAGCACGTTTAGTCCCACACTGGGAAAAAGTGACAGACTCAGGAGAGCTCATCTGGATGATCTGACCGGCAGCCGGGAGTGGTTACACCCCACACTGCCCGGCACAGCTGCCAGGGGCTTTGCCCACTTTGAAGGTGACCAGCAGAGAAGTGTGGAGTGGCATTCACCCATTTTAACAAACCTACTGCCACCCTGTCCCATCCAGGGACTTCCAAGAGGAAAGCAAATTACACACAAATAACGACTGACTCGAAAAAGTCGTCCTGAGTCAAGTCAATGGCCTGGTTAACCCTGATCCTGCCTTTGCCAGTAACTGACATAAGGAAGGCCAAATAAGCACTACTTGATCTCCCAAATATTTCCCATCCTCATGAGATTTGTGGGATTTCCTGCATGCCATCATCCTGGGGGGAATTTTTCTTCCCAGAAATTGTCCAGTTTCTCTGAAAATACTCCTTTGTTTATATGTTATTTATTTATAGGGTTTGAGCAAAAGAGAAATGGCTGCTTGTTAGTGCTTCCTCCAGCTGGGGCCATTTTCACTTCTAAGGAAAGGCAGCCTTGTCCAAACACCGAAGTGCTGCTCCATAACCTGCAGACTGGCAGGTTATGATATCATGAGGTAATCAACAGAACCATACACAGAAGTTCACAGGCATGTGAGCATGAAAACAAGCAGAGAAAGTGACAGTAACAAATGGCTGTTCAAAGTTTAACCTTTTTTTTTTTTTTTGTGAGTGCATGCTACATTAATACTATTCAAAATGGGGTTTAGTGGGTTTTCTTTTTTAAAAGGAATAGGTGGTTCTTCTGTATGAATGAGGTCAAACACTGGTTAGAAGGATCAGGCACAAGGCTCTGGGCACTTTGCCTTTTCAACCTTACTTTGAGAATGTCCACAGGAGTTTGTATGGCTATAACCAGCGTCTTGCTTTGAAACAGGAATGTCCACACAGAAGGAATAACATTGTTATGATTCTTCTTATTGCAATGTAACTTCCGCTGTAGGCAAAGTATCGTCCTGATTTGTGATGCTAAGAGTTCCCAAATCATGTTAATCCCTTTCAAAATCTGTTGATCTCAACAGACCTGCCTCACTCTGTGTCTTCCCAAGTGTGACATATGGATCACTGCACATCCCTTCACCTCTCCCGGGGCAGTGGGGAACCAGTGATTTAGTGCTCATGTGGGGCCCTCAATAACACAAACAGCACCAAGGATATCAAGTTTTTTTACAAAACAAGGAATGCTTTGGCAGCAGCCGAGAGAAAATGGCATCTGCAAAGCCAGTTTCCTGGGGGACTATCCCTTTAAGTAAATCCAGTATTTCTTCAAGGGCCCCAGTATTTGGCTGCTGGGTTTTACCGGAGCCTGCATGCAGCAGGAGCAAGGGCAGTTAAAGAGGGAAAGATTTTTATGATCCCATGCAGGCTGTCTACATCCCTTTCTAATATTATTCCTCTCTCAGAAGACTCATTACTTTCGGGATGCTGTTGGATGACAAATGCTGCACTGACATGTGAGACCAATGGTTTGTTTTTCCTCTCTGTTGCCAGAGCAGAACTCATGGTTATCCTTAGAGATAAGTTTTGTTTATCTCCATATACTGATGCTGAGATGCCAAATTGGCTGCTAGTATTTACAATGTGGTGCTTGCCACAAAAAAACAAGTTATATCACACATGTGACACCAGAGGGTCCCATGGCTCACTGTGCTGCAGACAGGAGCATAGGTGAGGAAGGGATATAATCAAAGGGTCTGATTTGCAGTCTTCAGCATAAATGTCAGGATATTTGGTATTTTCTTAAAGACTCTGTTTCTGCAATCTCACTTAGCTTTAAGGATACACCCAGCAATTTCTGACCTCCAGAGGCAAACCCCAGAAAAACAGTAAAGAAGAAGAAAGGAATGACCCAAGAAATGCCGGCTCTGACAATTTTGAGTGTCTCAGGATGTGAAATTCAATTCCTTGCATTCAAGTGCCTGGCTTGTGGCTTCAGGGCACCGCAAACAATTATATTTTCTCTTCTGGTCCATTTTTCATTAGATTCCTCTGGAAGGCAGAGGGAAGTGGGTCAAAATCCTGGTACCAGGAAGACATAAGATATCTCTTCAGTGTCACAGGACCAAATGCTTCCCCTCAGACTGTGCTGACAGTACCCCGAGCACAAAATTTTCCAGACTGTGTTGCTTTGGGGTCCATTTCTGGCATGTGCTTCAGATGTCTTATGTTGACGTGGAAGTCTCGGACTTCTGCACACGATCCAATGTGAATTCGGCAGGAAAGTCGATTTTATTAATCACACACACTACTTAAATACATTTTCTAACTACGTGGCACGCGATAGCTCAAACTACAATTGGTTGCATGCACTGTCCACGCGTATAAACATTATACATGATTTGCTATGAACTCTTGTCCACGAGGCATTACTCTCCACCTCTGACTCCTCCTGTCAGGTTCTTGTTGTTGCAGGTGGTCAAGTCGTTAATCTCCTTGTTTTGCTGCTGCACAAACACGCTGTCCTTGAACACGCTCTCCCAGCATACTTTCTCATGGTAAAGTGTCCGTAGTTGCAAGCTTTCTCAAAACAACCATGTCTGAAACAGCATGCTTTCACATGGGAATAAAAATCATGTCAGACAATGTCCAGGATTGCTCACAATTTGTCCATCATATGTCCATTTTCTTCTAGAAATCCCACAGTCTTACTACAAGATTTCCACCCTGCTATGCATCTCACAAAGGGTGAGAACATGTTGGACATACATGGGGAACATGCTCTCTTGTAGCCTGTAGCGGAGTCAAAACTGTTCTTGCTCAAGTCTGGATTTGTTGCTGGGGGAGACCTTATTATTATCTGGCTTTTGATATCAGACAGCTTGAGAGTTTTGTAACAAAAACCCATTCGGTGCGAGGTTATCCTGTCTATTTTGATGATCCACGTTTTTCATGCCACTGCATATAATCAGCGTGGCTGGTACGACCGTGTTTGCATACAGGCAATAGGCTACAAGCATCAACTGCTCCGGCTCAGCTGTGCCCTCTCACTTATACAAGTGATCATCCCATTGACATCGGTGAGACTACACCAGTGGGAAGGGGATGGGAGAGTATGCACCCCACATGTAACTGAGCATCATATCGTCTTTTCTTTCCACAGAATAAATCAGAGGGCTTATCTTCCTGTCCAGGGGCTCTAAAAAATGTTTTGAGTAGCTTAATAACTTCCCATGGCCCCTCTCTACTGGATGATAATTAACACATGCAACCTCTTCAGATTAATTTAGAGTGTTCCTATAGCACAGAGGTGAGTTTTGGTGCCCAGAGCTGGTCTCCTCAGCCCTCCTGTGCAATTTTGCATTACAGAGCTCTCTGGAAAGCAGCTCTGTTTGGTTCCTCCATTCTTTAGCAAGTCTTCTTAAGTAAACTTGTTTTTTCAGGTTTCCAGATGCCAAGGAAAATAGATGTTAGAAGAGGCAAGTAAGGAGGGATTGAAAGAGGAGAAGCATCATTTCAGACTGCCCAACAGGCTTGACTGAATAGCCTTCTCTCAGTAAATCCATCAGTAACTTAACAGTGGTATGACTTACACATCCTGAGACTGGGGAAGATCATATCCGAAGTCAGTGGCAGAGAGCTGAGTGCAGCCACAATACTTGCCATAGTTAGTATCTGAGTGTTTGCCAGGCTCTGAGGTTATTCATTCTGACATTATCCCTGTATAGGAAGGATGTGCCATTATCCCTGTTTTACTGTTCCCATGAGGCAACCGAGACACAAATGACTATGTGATGAAATTTCGGAGTGGGAAATTAAAAAAAGGTAGAAGGAAATTTGTTCTCATGGCAGGTTAATTAAAGCAGAGCCTACAGCCATAGGCAGATGTTGTGGCAAAGTAATGCTGAAAGGAATTGTTTAGAGTTCTCCTAACTGCAAATGTTAAAAGGGACATAAAATATTGAGCTTGGGAGATTAGGCCCATACCTAATTTATGATGGCCATGAAAAGACATAACATGGGGAAGAGATGGACCTCAGTTTCACTGTGTGTCCTTCCTTTGAAATGCTCAGCCCAGTGAGCTGGAGATGGATGAGCACTGACTGGGCAGCTGTGGTCCATTCTTGATTTCTGTTACCTGCCAACAAGAATAAGAAATCACGCCCAGGGAAAAAGCAGACTGCACGTCTCCCTAATCCTGGGCTAATCCCACAGCCATTTGGTCAGCCTTGGGCATGAAAAATTATGGCAAACTTCTTGGGCTACCTCACTACTTTTTGTGTGTGAATGCTGCCCATAAGCTCTTTCCCCTGCCTGAGTTCCCAAGCACCATCTTTCCCCCTTGTGATGCAATGGGGCTGTTAAGAATCACACCTGTGTGGATGCCACTCATAAAAACCTTTGTTGCCAAAGGAATGAAGCACCAGCTGCAACACTAAAAACAAATATTCAAGAGTAGGAACCAGGAGAGAGAGCTGGAAAGTTCATGTTTTGAGATCTGTATGTGCCAGTCCTAACCTACAGCGTTATGGAAGAGTTTAATTAAGGATGGAAGTTTCCCCATCCAAAGCTCTAATCTCAAATACATCGCATAGGCTCGAAGCCAAGGTGTGACTCCTGACTAGAGCACCACACTATTCTGGCTCCAGGGCAGATCACTGCACCCCTGGGGTGGCAGATACCTCCTCTATCAGTGCCAGCAATCTGGGTATCCTCTGGCCCAGCACAGCTGCCAAAATACATATTGGGCAGCACAGAATGCCAACTAGAGAGTCTGCGTTATGGTTCCCAGTTTGACTTCTTGAAAATCAATAAATAAAGGCAAAAAAAGAAAGACCAGAGGGCTAAAAGGGTCAGAGCAGCCAATGGCAGTTTCAGTAGCATTGTGCTGATGTGCTACAGAAGAAAATCACATTTCCACTATCCTATGCAGTAGATTCAAGCTGCACAGGTCTGTGGGCCCTTTCCTACACGATACAGATACCACCAGCCTCTGAAACAAATCTGTCTTTGAAATGGCAATGCATGCTGCCTTCTGTTAAAAAGCAGTGAAACTGCACAGGGAATTGAAACATGTCAAACAACTGACCCAGCTAGTCCCTGTAATTTATCCAAAGTCTCAATCCCATGTGATTTTGATGGACACAGAAAGCTGACACCTTGCTTTGCCAGCCCAGCTTTGCTTTACTTGTACCCACACTGGCTCTTTTTGCCAGGCAAAGGCCCGACACATTTGTTCAGGTGCTCTGCTGCCCAGATGAGCAGTAGGATGTTTCTTCTGGTCCTTGAGCATCCACTATGTGACTGATTCCAGTTATTCATTAAGTGCAGCAAATAAGTGGTGACAGTGGAGGCTACACCACCCCATAATTCATCTCCCGTTCCTCTTTGACGAGGAGGTTTCCAGTTACACTGGACAGACCTGTCCTCATTGCTCTTCTTACAGGCTCACTTTCATTCTCAGTTGCCTTCAGACACAAACATGTCTGGTCCCAGAAACTTTGAATGCTCTTTTTTTTCAGTTGCCGAAAATCTGTAAGATGCCTCTTGTCTATAGGGCCCTGGGTTTCACTAAGAGCTCTTTGGAAGAGCTAAGTATTTCTGCCTGGGTCATAGCTTGCTAAAAAGTCAGTCCAGCTCCTCTGTAATCAGCTGGTTCAGTAAACTCTGAACTGCTTGGAAATGCCATAATGAGGAGCACTGACCATTTATCTAATGAAGTTTGCTTTCTGAAGCATTTCTCAGCTCTGACTATTACGATCACACAAGTTCATGACAATCAATATCTCATAAGTATGGATTTTATCTTGGCTGTCTTCTTTTAAATTGTATATTCCTGATAGGGAATCTTGGTCTTCCTTTGTGACTAGTGGCTGTTGGAGGATATCCCAATAAAAGGATAATTTGTTTCTTTGTCCTACTAAAGACACAATTTTTAAAGGCATATGATGTATTCACAAATATGCAAAATATTCAGTTCCTAATTCAGGTGCCTTGCGTTTATTCAGGTTTCTAATTCTAAAGATCCCATTTACACAATTTACTCTGCAGTGATTGCAAAGAGAGAAAAAGCTGACAGCAGAACCCAGAATTCCTGGTGTCTGCTCCTGTGGTCCTGGAGAACAATGTCAACACTGAGGACCTATGCTTCAGCATTGCTCTAATTAGAGCAAACCAGCTACTGACTGTGTTTGCACTGTGTTTGTAGATAAACTATACATAAAGCACACCAAAGAGCTAAAGCATACAGGGCACTAATTATACATGGCACAAAATCAGGCCAGCAATGTCCAAAGTGACTGCTTGATAAACACATCAGCCCAGCCAAAGGCAGCACATTTCAGAGGAAGATGTTTGCTTTCAATTAAGCTGAAGCAATCTCTCCAGCTACTAAGTGAACTTTACGGGGGATTAGCAGTGCTAGAAAATGAAGTCCTCTCTTCACGCAGAGAAAAACTGTACAAGGGCAGTACAGGGCCACTAACACATCTTGTTTCTGGGCACACTGACCTCTTGGTAGAGGTAGGCAGGGATGCACCTCACTGCTGAGGCTGCAGGCAGCCAGAGCTGGCTGTGCCATCAGTGGTGCTGAGAAGTGGACACATCCTGTCTGGGAGTGAGTTGAGACCAGGTGCCCACTCACAGAGAGTTTAGCACATGTTCAGCTGCTGGCAGCTGATTTTAGATACAATCAACTTTCAATTACCTCTGGGGAGGTGTGTGTCCCTGACTTCCCGCAACACTGCTGGCTACGGTCCAGCACTGTGGAGGGTGATGCTGAGGACAAGCAGCTCTCGCCTGCCTTGACGTGCTGGCAGTGGCTGCTGTTGCTGCAGAGAAATGGGCTTTGGCATTTCTCAAAGCAGAAGGCTCCAAGTTTCCCCACCAGGGTCTTGTTTACAGGTATTTTGCCTCATCCCTGCTTTTGCTCTGTCTGAATAAGAGAGTTATTCCCACCTGCCACAGGGTCAGCTTTGGCAGAGGCCTCATTGCTATTCTCAGTCTCCTCTGGTCACTTCTCCTCTGCTGAGTCAGCCTGATCCCATGGTCTACGGTTACATTTCACAAACTGCTTTTGGAAACTGTGGTCCTCCTTTACAGTGTGCCTTTAACAGAATCAGCAAGTTGCAGGGACCAGTAATCATCCATTTCATTAAAGGACCGACAAATCAATGACCTCCGTGAGAGATCCTGGAGTCCTACAGTCTTCCTTTTTCCAAGGCTGCATGTGTAGTTGCTAATTTGTTGTCCTGTGCATGCCTATCTCAGCGGCTGCTCATTGTGAGACCCATTATCGTTACTGATGATGGGAAGAAATGTTCAGGCCCCTCACTGAAACGAGAGTCTGTAGCAGTAAATGGGATATGATAACTTTCAGTATCTCCTTCTCTAACATCAAGAATTCAGTGACCAAAAGCAGCAGGGAATGAGTAGCAAGGAACTTGCACTTCCCAGCCAAGAGAAAGCATACTGAAAATCAGTTATCTAGGGCATGAAACACTCATGGTTCTCCCAAGGGAAAATACTGTTTAGCTTAATCGCTTTGCAACTGGTCTTAATTAGTTATGATGAGTCACATTTCTATTCACATCCCCAGGAATCAAAATAGGCCAATATATGGAAGCATATGCTTCTGAGGACAAAGTAAAAAAAAAAAAAATTAAAATAAATGTAGAGGAGCACTTTGGTTTCCACCAACTTTCATATGGCATAGCTTTCAAACTGCATCTCTGTACTGGCCACCTGACACCTCAGAGGTCAGATCTTCCTAGCCCTGCTGCTGAAATAATGATTTTTTCTTCAGTGCCTGTGTGGTTGGTGGCATGCGCTTTTTTAGCTGCTATAAGGAAAATTAAAACTTTAGACTGATACATCCCCTAATTTTCAAATGCCACTGATCTACAAAGAAAAAAAAAAAAAGAGGAGTTATTAAGCTTTCTGCCCTCCTTAGCTCTGATGCTGCAGTGTTTCTGAACTCACTCAAGTGCATGCGTCTTGTGTGCCCGACTAGAGTTAAACATACACTTAACACATCTGTTGGATTCTTAAGCCTGACACCCACCACATATTTTCCTCGTAACTTGGTATTACACAGCTATCTATCAGGGTGACACTAGCACCCAGAAGTGTGAACTTCAGCAGGAGAGGAGACTTACTACAGCTCTTCAGATACTTGAGAGTACAGTTCCCAGGAGACCTCTTACTTACAGTTCTTCAAGGTTTCCTGTTTCACAGATGTTACTCTCATGATCCCACATTGCTGCCATTGCCATCAGGTGGCGAGTGCAGTGAGACAAATTCAGAGCTGTCCTTGGAGTTAGACCAAAGTGACAAGAATTGCAGTCTCTTACTCTGTCTTTGGCTTTGATTCATCACACCAGCCAGTTTTAAAGGGGATCTGCATTCCTGAGGGGATCAGCACTTAACATCACTTATTAAATCCACCTGGAAGGACAAAGGGCCATCACCACAAAGCCTTGCGGCACTTACAGGGTTTTTCAAAAGAAAATTGGGCAACTGATTTGGAAACTTGTTTAGAGAGGAGTTTCTCTTTGACTATTCCTAGTGACAAATCTGGTCTGAATTCTTTGGTCTGTGCAAGGCTCTGAGTGATGTTTGACTCTCAGATCAAACATGATTTTTGTACGTTTTTGTTCCTCAGTAAACCAATCATCTGAATCAGTAGCTCAGACAACTCCCCTAGAGTTGTATTGTCTGAATTCTCAGTTTGGATTCTGCAACTCTGCCCATCTTTTTTCTTGCATGACACAAATTCTGTTTATTGAGAGTGTTTAGAGAAGACGGAGCCAGATCCTTTGGAGAGTGTACAGCAGAGGGCTAAAAGGTAATAGAGACAATTTAAAACATGAGAGGTTGCGATTTTGGTAGAGGAAAAAAGGATTGTCATCAGTGTGATGAAGCAATGGAACAGGTGTCCAGGGAGGCTGTGAGATCTCCATTGTTGGAGACAATACAAAATTCAGCTGAATGAGGCCCTGAGCATCCTGCTGTTGCTGGACTAGATTTGAGCAGAGGCCAGCAGTTGTCCCTTTCCATTCACCCTAGCCTGTGACTCTGTTATAAAGCCTGTTAACAGCACACGGAAAAAAGTAATAATTTCCACATTTTCTTTAATGGAGCAATTCTTGTGTTCCTGGGGTAATGTGGCATTTGATATGCCACCAAGGAGGAAGAGATATAAACTACATATAAGCCTAGAGACCAAATCTTGCCAGTAGCTGAGCAGAGGCATTGAACTTAATGGAATTTGAGGCTGTTCATTGTTTTGTAATATCAATTTTTAAGAAAGAAAGCTGGTATGAGATCCTCTTCACACTAATGTACGTGGCAAAATGTCTAGCAAGCAGTGATGGATGCCTCAGTTTTCAAGCTCAGGATACGCATTGTGGTGGAGTCTGATAATTGTGCAAAGTGCTTCACCCCATCCCTCTTTATAATTAAAACCGTAGAAAGGTGACATTGTGGATTTCTGAAAGGAGACTGAAATCGCAACCATTTCCCTTCAGTTCCCTGCCTGGTGGCTCCAGCTGTTTTGGATGGCTTTCTGACTTCCAGTGACTTTGTCAGCAAAACCTGTTTTCACACCAGGCTTCAAATCCCGCTCAAGCTTTTCTTCTTCATAGGGGAAAGACACAAACAGCAGCTTGTCTCTTTCCAATCAAGGAACGTGCAGTACCAGAGGATGAAGATTCTTTACTCTTGATTGAGGCTAATTAGTGTTTCCTCTAAGAGGACTAGGAAAAAAATCCACTGAGTATCTGAAACAGAAATTGCCTGGACTCAGGGAAAGAGCAGTGTTTCCTGAAGGAACTGGTCTGCCTGATACTGCTCCAGAGGTTTCCAAATGCTTGTTTGGACATCTCTTTCAAGGGTGAGGAGGAAAGCCCATTTGAAGCCAGCTTTTTCAGCTTGCTCTACAAGTAGCAGAACTCTAAGCTTTTAAGAAGTTACAAAAAGATCCCCATACTTGGAGAAAGTGATTCTCTGCCATTCTGAGTGTGACCCCTGCCTGTGATGCACTACCCATGGATGCCATGCTCTGAATGTAATCAAAGCACCACTGCTGCCACCAACGTAAGAGATTCTACTTCTCCCTCTAATGAATCTTGTCTACAAAACTGAGTTCTAACACAGCATTCCTCCTATGTTAGATGCAGTACTTTTTGGAGTATGAAACCATCACCTCTGACTTCTAGAAATAAGTGTTTTAGTGTTGGCAATATGAAATAGTGAAAGAGTAAGATGCTACAGAAAAGAGTATCAGCAGATAAGAAAGAGGATAACTAGGAGGAGAGTAAAAAGGAACAGAATAGAAACACAGAAAAAGAGAACTGTGAAGGACAGTGTAAGATCTGGAACTGGGCTGCAGAGTAGCACCCCCACATCTTAGAGAGAAATTTGAGTTTGGAACATAGACTCTAGTACCTCCTTAAGTTCTGAGATCTCCTCAAGATCTGAGATCTACATTTATGGCTAGTGACTAGTTTTGCAGCAGGTCAAAGCAAGTTCCACGTCTAAATGCAGCTTGACTGTGGAAAAAAGTGCCTGTGAGCCCAGACAGAAAGCTTATAGCCTGGACACAATTCTTCTCATGTTCTCCAAGACATCTTTTTTTGTGTCACGATGCTAAATTCTGTTGCTTAATGGTAAAGATCAAATGCATTTGTGCTGAACAGACGGGAGAGCTATTGCATAAGGACTTGTTCCTGTGTTCTTTGATTAGCCTGCCTATTAGCCTTTATCTCAGACTCTTGGAAACACCAGCTTTCTATCAAAAGGAAATGTCACTACTTTAACAAATATACTTTTTTATTTCCTTTGCGAGAAGCTCTAATTGACTTTTTTTTCAGTTCAGTAGAGCTTTAAAAAGAATATTTAATGTCAGGCATTAAAGTTTCCATATTGGCTTGCAAAGGAAAACTTGAGTCACAGAGATGCTCAAGAGAAATAAAAGTCAGACTTTGCCTCCCTTCCCTGCCATGCAGAAGAAAGGATTTGTCTTGGTGTAACTCTGCTATCCAATTGCAAAGGTGATTTTATGACTGAAAGGAGCTTTTTCCACCCTGTCCTTCCTTTAGGGCTCTGAGTGATGGGAGAGCTGCTTCCAGCACCCATGGCCCCCAGCACCCTCAGGGTCCATATAAAGAAACACTGAATCTGGCAGGTCTTTGGCTAGCTCCTGTCCAGAAGTCAGGGAAAACTGCCAATTGCAATGCAATCAGTGTTTTGCATTTTTCCCCAGCTGAATAATTCCCCAGCTTTACAGATCAAGCAAGAGGCATTAAAATTGCTTTGCAATACTGAATGCCAGGCCCTCTGAAGCAAACAGAGGACTTAAAATTATAACAAATCTGTTGAACACTTGTTTAATTTTGTGTCTCTGCTCAAACTCCTTGACTGCAGATTTAAAGTGAAAGCATATGCTTTGTGCAATAGCCATTCCAATATTTGCAGAATCAGGGCCATCTGAGGCACTGTTCCCATTACATGACAGTCTATGTAATCTCTAGATCAGAGACATCTCCTGCCACCCCATGGCAGCCTGGTGGCTAATGCCAGACCTGTTTTATAAACTAGTGTTCATTTTAGTGAAGTGCCACGTATGATATGATGCACTGAGCACTGAGGGATGCCCACGTGATCAGAAACTGCCTGCCAGCCACGCTGGCCCTGCTCTCTGCCACCACACTCGCAGCAGTCATGCTCTCCCAAACCCCAGAGCATACACTAACCCATGGCACAGGCTGTGGCAGCTCTGCTGCTGCCGTTGCAGACGGACAGACTTTTGTGCCTTCTAGAAAAAATAATGAAATAATAGCCTGCCCTGAAAAATGCCAGATACTCATCGTCAGCCCCTTTCTCTGTCCTTTGCCAACAGGAATAAGAGAAGACTTTGACTACAGCAAGTAGAAAGCTGGCTCTGGCTGCCACTGCAACCCCTGCACTGAAGCACCAAGCCCTAACTCAAAGTACTAGAGCCACCTCTGCAGCCCTGGGAACTCCCCTCAAGTGTATTTTTGTGAATCCTGGGAATATTAATTGGTTGTTATTAACAACACAATACAGTTTATAGGAAGGCACAGACTGCCACATGCCAGGAAAGTCAAATGGATTTTATCGAGGACTACATTCAACAATAAGAGTTTGGGATGGGAACAGATCACACTCACCTACTGATTATCTTGTCCACCTCCATGTTATTTCAGGGAAAGGTCTGAGATTGAGAGCTGAAAGAAGCTATAGTAATGCAAAGCACTATCACAACCAGGCAAGACAGAAGAATGGTCAAGTTTTTCTCAGAATGGGGGCAAACAAATGTTAACAGGAAGCCCCAGGGTTATAATCCTTCCCAACTCTGCCTCAGGGTCAGTTGGTACTATGAAGTGTGAAGATTTCCACCTGCGTTAACATTTTTAACACAATAAACACTGCTTTTATCTAGGGGAATATCTGAGCCTTTCTGGTAATCTACTAAATCATTTACTGCCTGTGCAAATCGTGAAAGGAACGTATGAATACAGCTAATTGCCTAAAATAGCCCCATTTCCAGCAGCAGAGGAGCTGGCAGTTCTGTCAAGTCATGTTAAAAATACTGCTTTGGTATGACTTTAGCAGAGATGCTGCTGCCTGTGCGTGCTGCGAGAGTGAGTGGGACTGCCTTGTCCCTGCTCAGGATTTCCTACAGCATGTGACACGACTCGTGGGTCCCACAGTTCAGAAGCAGGTAAGCTTCAAGGTCTAAAAACGTGACTGCAGTAGCAACTGCACCCCGTTTCCTCTTTGCAGCTCTGCATTTTTTGAGGCCCATTTCAAGACGTATCTCTGACTATGAGGCCACGTTGGACAGGGCATTGAGCAACCTGCTGTACTGAAAGGTGTCCCTGCCCGTGGCAGGGGGGTTGTAACTAGATGGTCTTTAAGGTCCCTTCCAACCCAAACCATTCTATGATTCTAATACTATGCTGAAGTGAACAAATCAGTACTTCTCATTAGGTGGGAACTTTCTGATTCTGTTGGTGTGCAAGCCTGGTGATCTGAAGCCACAAAAATGACAAACTGATGGCTTGTTGACATCTGCTACTGACAAAAAGCAGCAGGTCACATGTGCTGGAGAAGTCCAGCCAGCCAGTGATCTCTGTGGCCTGGGTGTTCTCCATTGGTAAGGGAAAATGACTGTGACAAACCAGTGACTGACATTTTTGTGTGTGACATTTTGGGACGTTTTGGTTATAATGAAGTTTAATAAGTATGTGGAAGGTCTTTGGTTTTAGAGGGCAGACTGTCACAAGTGCAATTTTCTAAACAATAGGCCCATTTCTATATTAAAATCAAAAGATTATTGTATTTTTGGGTAGAAATGTTTGAAGGATGCAGTTTTCAATCAACATTAGCAGGGAC
Organism: Cephalopterus ornatus; assembly: GCA_013396775.1. Lineage (NCBI taxonomy): Eukaryota > Metazoa > Chordata > Aves > Passeriformes > Cotingidae > Cephalopterus > Cephalopterus ornatus. Next base: position 174,203 of record VZRE01012498.1, read on the forward strand.
TCTGAAAAAAGCTGGTTTCTGTTACAAAGGATGATTGAACTCATGCAAAAAGTGCAAGTGCTATGATTTTAAATCCAAACCCATTAAGAAGCTGTGTTTCAGTACTGACTCCTGTTTCTGAAATTACTCTTAAGTCAAACATTTCATGTTAGCCCACCTGTACTTTGAATGTACGGATCTGGAAAGTGGAGGAAGCACAGCTCACACAGTATTTAAGACAGTTCAGCTGGAACAGCACTGCAGTATAAGAGGTGTGAATGTGTCCACTAGAGGTTAGATATACTGACAGCCCTTTTGCAAACCATTCAACTATGTCTCAGTATTCTTTTATTTCTCTTTGAATCAATTAATGCTGGGATGGAATACAAGCTCTTGCTGTGCTCTGAAGAGCAGCAGATTGGGCCCAGCACTACAGGTGACCCAGATGGCAGCATGTCCCTGGGGAGTTAGTCCTGCAAGCCCCTTGGCCCAAGGAGCTGTAAGCAGAAGCACATCTCTTAATCTTGGCTGCTCCCGTTTGCTGGCCAAAGAGACACACTAATCAAAATGTACCAGGCCCAGAGGCTATCCTCTGTCCTGTTTATATGATCTAATTTTGATTTGCTGTCTCAGAAGTACAGGATAGTAGGCAGCAAGGCGGAACCAACTTTGGATTCTCCATGCAAAGCTATTTCCCCCAGCTTGTGCTAGTTCCCAAGGGGACATGGAAAGCGCTTAGTGGGACCTAGCAAAGAGCAAAAGCCCCAGACAGAACAATATAACTCAGTGGCCCAAAGGAACAGTGTGGCCTTCAAAATTAAACTATACGTCTTTCTTTTTTTAATCCTTTTTTTTTTTTTCATTCTACGTTTTCATTTTTATCTCCCAATATGGTGTTTTCTTGTCTTCACTGTTTCTGCCAGGTGTATCTGTAAATTTGGTATCCTGGCAATCCAACATCTAAATGGAGAGTAAAGCTTTAGTGGAAAAGAAAGAAACTATTTACAAAACATCTATGCTACATTAACCAAGAAAGGAATGGCTTATCTTCTATCCAGTGCAAGTTCCAGCTGAGCACACACGTTTTATGTGACAAAAAAAGCCATTTGAGAAGATACTGTCTTATAAAAAACTACCAGATCCAAGGTTCTGTTAGAGTTGGAGGGAAAGGAAGAAAAGAGGCTGCTGATCATGAACCCAAAGCCAGAAATAAACCAGACCCACTAGAGCTCATAGTGGATGTGATGATGTGACACGCTGCTACACAGCCGCTCACTGAAATTGCATGTCAGAACTTTTGGAGAAAAGGATGTGCTCACAGTGCCGAGACTGTGGCCAACTGGCAGCTCCTGCTGCCCTCCCAAAGGTCCCACCACGAGGTCCATGTACACTGCATGCCTTGCGTGCAGGAGTGGGAGGAGGAATGGCTCTGATGAAGCAGGGAGCCTTGCTGGAGAGGATTTTCTGCTAAAAAGCTGGCCAAAGTTGCAGAGGCATTGTGTTTCTAACAGTGATGGGCTAGCCTTACTAGGGCAGACAAACAGCATGTACTTAAAAATTAGAAACCCTAACAAGTCAAGGGGGAAGTCAGCAAGCTAAGAAGTGAGTTTGCTGAGCAGTAGCAGAAGGGGTTTGGGAGACATGAACCAAAGGCTTCCCTCTGACCCTGTGCTAAGGCTGAGCTCTGGTGTCATAGGCACGTCTCTTCCATGCCATGAAGTTAAGCCTGGCCTAGCAGCAGCATCTGCTTATTTTAAGGATTCTTGAAGTATTCCCATTCCTTGTGTTGTTCCCAACAAACCCAATACACTCTTACCTGGTAAACTTTCTCACATTAGTTGAAATGACATATTGATCACCAGTTAAACCAAATGATACTTGTGGCTGTTAGCTGAATACAACAGCTGCCCAATCTGGGCACTGCAGGAGCAGAAACAACCCTTGCCTCAAGGACTGCTTACCAGATTTAACATACAGAAATACAGAGAGCTAAATATTAAAGCTCAGCGGATTAATTCAGTGGTGTTACACTGAAACTGCACGGCAGACAAAAATTAACTCTGCCTTCCAGTTCCTGACTTGTTGCACAGTGACTGCACACATTCTCCCTCCCCTACTGCCCCTTGCAGGCTCTGGCAGGGTAGCAACCTCTCCTTATCTGGTCATATCCCAGACACATGGCACTGGTGCCAGGAATTTAACACTCCTGTTGCTGCTACATAGATGCAAAACCTTTTATAAACGTCTTGGAGCTGACCAGCTCTCTTAGCCCCCTTGAGCCAAGAGTACAGGCACATCTATGGTGTTTGGGACTGAATAAAACTCTCCCCAATTCCGTTTGGGGCTGATGGATATCAAGAGCAGTGTCCCAGCGCTGCCATGTGTTTCAGGGGATGGGCGGATCAGCTTTCTCCCAAAATAACACACATGCATCATGCACATACACGTTAAGCATCACTCAGTGTTTCCCCTCAGCTGGGACGCATTTTGTCCATATTGCCTAATTCCTTCTCCCCTAAAAATACTCGTCCTTTACAAGCCCACCCCACGTGCTGGAGGCTACTGAGCCCCAGCACAGCCTGGCAGTGTGAGGCACCAGCAGAGCTCGGGTCCTGATGCCCTTTAAGACTCCAGCACTGCCTCTCTCTGCAAGCCTAGGAGAGCTGCCTGAGGGTCAGGGGGTTTGTTTTGCTTGCTGAACAACACACTACAACTTCACAAGGGATTTTTGTTAGTTAATTGAAAGAAACGTGATGATCAGAGAAGACTCCATTAATAAATTAGTGTGTTCCATCATTCTCAAAACATTTCTGTCAACATATACTTCGTCTCACATCAGCTGAGTGGGCAAGGAAAAAATCAGTAGGATCTCCTTTGCAGAGAGGAAAACCAAAGCCAAGAGCCTGCTGCATGCCAGGGCCAGAAGTCAGGACCCCCTAACCCTCTGTCCCTTGGTCCAGCTTCTGGTTGAGCTTCCTTCTGGTGACAAATCAATTGCATATGTGGTATAGGAGATGACAATGTTATATAATTACGAAGTAGTAGGATTATGGGTGTGGGGGAGAAAGATCTCCTGGAGAGAGGGGACATTTTGCATCAATCACTCCCTCCCCCACAGCCACCCACCAACTGCAGGGATTTTTCGAAGCACTAAAACTGATACGGTTTGGTACATTTTAATCAGTTTCTTAGCCATGGAATTATGGTAGAAACATTGCTTTAAAAAAAGTAGATGCACAGCAATTAGGGGCTGTGTAACCCGCAAAGGAGCTACATGTATGTGAAAGCACATCCACTATCAGACACCATAGCTACTGTCTGATACCTCATTTCACGCCACTGGACAATAACTCTGTCAAGTACTAGGACTGCAATTAAAAAGAGACAGCAATTTGAGTGCAAAGTACAGCAGAAGTGCCTGGAACAGGGCTGTGGCAATGCGAGATGAAATATTGAGACGCACATTTTGCCAGGGGAAGTGAGGAAAGCCAAATTATGTTCAAGAAGGAAGAAAGTGTGCTAGAAGTAGACTAGAGGAATGATGCTCTGAATCCTAGTCTGACACTCTAGAAAAATCCTTGGTCCTAGAGGTCAAAGTTGTGAGCCATTATCTTCCCTGAAAGAAACAGTGAAGATCTCTGTCCCTGTCCTCATTTTCCTCTCAAACCTTCAAATATTTGTTTTCCTGTCCTGGGCCACGGACGTGGAGAGAAGGGAAGGTGCTGAAGCAGTTCTCTGGGCCGGAAGGGAACAGCATCTGGGGACTACTGTTGTCACAGTGGCTATGGCCAAGTCTGGCACAAAACAGTACCCTTTGGGCTACTGTTCATCGGTGTTTATGTTAGAGTTGTGCCTGAAAGCCTCATCCCTAGAGAAGAGAATACCAATAAGTAGAAGAGGACTAGGAAACACTGAAATGAGAGGGGGAAGTCTGGTCTGCTGCATGCTGTAGCATTCCCTTCTGGGCCATAAATCTATCATCTCTAATTTTAACGAACTGCCTGAATCTGACAGTCATGAAATATATTATCGTCTAGACTAGCTGTGGAACCAAAAAAAAAAAAGGTCTTATTTCTCTTGTTCACTGAGCAACAATAAGAATAAAATAAATACTTTAACAGACATCTAGACCCTCCATCCTGTCTTAGATCACCTCATCCTGGCCAGTCTCTGCAGCCTACTCTACTGCCTACTTATTCCATCAGGATGCACAGCTGTTGTTTAGGGATGCTCTAGGTTGTAAATCTGCAGAAGCTCACTCCTCACTGACTAGAGAAGTACATATTATTTCTCTATGAAATGCGTCCCTTACAAGCCTTGTGAAGTGCACATTAGCTGTAGTACTGTGCAATCTGGTGCTCGTTTTACCCCATCTCCATGCTGGCCCACCAGGAATGCTAGTATGGTGCCCAGGGAGGCCTTGTATAAACTGGAGGACACACTCCCTAAACGACAGCACTCTGAAATGAAGGGACAGATAAATGTTGTGAACAGGAATGCTGTGGGCAGGGCAAACTAAGGGTTTACAGGGTGGTCGAGGACTCACAAGGAAAAGACTGCTGGGGAAAGATGCTTTGGAGAACACGTGCTTGTTGTAAGGTTCTCCGTGTGGATTCATCCCATCAAGACATCCAAATGAAGTTCTTACAGTGAAGACTAATATAATTAGGCTCCTCATCTTGTCAGTTGAAAGGCTCAGCTTACCCTTGAGAGCAATTTTGTCGTAGTGGCACCACTTCAGGCTGCCTCAAAATTCTGCTTGCTTACCTGAGCTGCTGTAGCATGCCTCTATCCTCTGTGGGCGGTGGTGTGGGTGAGAAAGGAGGGATCTCACCCTACCAAACATATCCCCAGAAGCCAAAACCTGATTGGTGTAACTTTGCCTGCTCTCACACTGCCTCTCAGTGCAAGCCATGGGGCTGAGCCCACCCTGCAAACTCGGCTGTGGAACTGCAGCAAGCACCAACCTTATGCCAGGTGCTGGCCCCAACAGAAGTCCGTCAGGAGACCAAGCTTCCAGTACCCCATCCACTGTGTCAAATATGCTGCAAGAGGAGGAAGCAGATTCGGCAACAGGCTTACACCATCTGCTCCTAGAGCTGCTGCAGAATTAGGAAAACATCCTCCCAGCCCCTGCCAACAGCACACAGCAAAGGGGAGATAGCGAGGGATCAAACACAGGAACAGCAGAGAGGAGTCTTCCTGACCCATTGGAAGAGAACAGGAGTCAGCTAAGGAGGGTCTGGAGTGTCATCCAGAGTTGCACATGTGCTCTCTGGCATCAAAAAGCATTCCCAGATTCCTCTGACAACACAAACAGCAGTGCAAGAGTGAAGCACAGACTTCAGGACTCGGTGTGACAGGGCTCCAGGCATGAGAACAGCTGGTGAGCCGGAGGAGCCAACTGAAGGGAGTGAGTGCTGCAAGCCACTGGGCTGGGCCCAGCACATGCCTGTTGTGCCGGGACACAGGGATGCAGAGGAGCTTCTCCCCATGCTATTCCCAGACATATCTGTTGTTCATGGGTCAGGGAACCTCTCCCAAGGGCCACTCAGCAACCCTCCCCAGCAACAACCCACGGCTGGCTCCTGGCACAGGTACCTATTGACCCCCCCAGCTGGAGGTGGTGAGAGAAGCAAACGTCAAAGTGCCCCATTTCTCTCCAAGTCAGAAAAGTTAACATATAAACAATGCAGACAAGCCTCACAGCCCATGCTGTGATGGAGCAAGAAGCCAGGGCAACAAGGAGGCAGCAATCCTGGGCAAAAGGACCTGCTGTCCTCCTTGGGGCTGGACACATGTCACAGACCCTGATCCCGTGCTGAGGCACCCACAGACAGCCGCTGGCACGGAAACACATATGACAAAACACTGTCCCGCTCCAGTGGTTGATCAGTGCTTTGTGCCACATATTGGTGCTGTGGTCTTGCCAGTCTGGAAACTGGACTCCTCTCTCCTCTCAGCCATCACAGTGCAGCAAAGCTCAGCAGTCCTTCCAGCAGCTCAGTGCTTCTGGCTTTAACCCTGCATCTCATCTGCTCCCCTTCCCTGCAAGTGATTGAGCCATTATTAATGGACTTCAAATATCTGCCAAGAAATCTCCTGGCCCATATTTTGCCTGCCCTTTTGCTGATTAACTCCAAAAAGCCTTCTGAGAAACCTGCAGCTGTTGAAATGCACATCTTGCACAGCGAGATGAAGTCTGGCTTTTTTTTTTCTTTTTTTTTCTTTTTTTTTTTTTTAGTAATTGCTTGCTTTTAGTAAATGGAAGAGTGATCTAGAAAATGCTTGATTATTAGGCACACTCTTCCTTAGCATATCGGTTTACACTTCACAGAAAGCTGGTTTGATAATTCAGTTAACATCAAGTGCTTGAGATCTTACAGCACAGTTGCCAGCAAATGGGCAAAAGCAAGTTTAATTTATCCCTCTATTGTAGAGAGCAGGAGGGGGAAAGTTGCCTTTACTATAAAACAGAGGAGGCTGCAAGTCAGACATCGAGAAAATACCAGAACACTTCTGTCCAGCTTGAGAGACCTTTTGTGTTTGGGCTGGTAGAAAAATGTTCAAAAGAACATGTAACTTTGAAAAGGACACTTAAAGGCTGAATAAAAAAGAGATACTAGGAATAGCCTAAAAAAAATCTTGTACCTTAAATCAGATTTTGGCTAAAAGCTGACATGAAGCCTAACGGGGTCCCACCTAAAGGGGACTTTCAGAAGCCCATGCTCACCACCACTCCTACAGTAATCAATCTCTCCTTGATAAGAAGCCAAGGTTAGGCCACAGGGCGTTACATATCCCCTTCCAAACTATCCACTGCGTCAGAAGTAAGCCCTGGAGTACTTTCAATTGCACTGCTGGCACCCTGTTCTCGGTTCTGTCAACAGGCCTTGCTTCCCTGCCATGTCCGTGCTTGGTTTTTATTTTCCTTCCTCTTCTCAGCTAGCGGGGCCACAGATTTATGCTACAGATCTGTTCTGCTCCTGGACAAAACCAGCAGCACGGAAAGCAGCTGCAGGCTGGTCTCTGTTTAGGCTATATTGGTTAAACCACAATCTCTGCAGGAAGGGGAATAGTTTGTTCAGTGGATATATCTGAACTTGCACCTGAAGTCCTCCCGGAAGACTCTGATGGGATCAGGGTTCGAGCACTGTGGGGGAAAATTTGAGCAGCGTTAACCTTTTCTCCCTAAAGGAGAGTAGTGCCATTTTAGCTTGCTGCCCAGAAAATGAGTCCCTCAGATCAGGAAGCTGAGGCTGAGGGTCTAAAACAGGTGGCTGTACTGGGTAAGGCAGTGGGAAAGGACAGAAGACAGCAAACAGCCCTCTTAATCTTAGTCCTCCTACTGCGAAGGTGCTCTTACAAGATGAGTTTTTGCATTAACTGCCTCTATGCCTCACTTGCCTTTTCCTCCAGTTTCCATCAGTCCTGACTTTTGTTTTACCCCAGAACACATCCCTTTACCACAGCCAGAGAAGTAATTTAGTGCATATTTCTTGAAACAGGACACCTCCACCGAAGGCTATGTGCCAGCCCCAGCTATCCTAGCCCCATCCCCATCCCTCAGGCACCTCCAATGCTTGTTCCCCAGCAGCTGTGGTCCCTCCTCAAAGCCAACACAAACATTTACTGTGGTCCAAGTGCCTGTCCACTGCCTCAGATCCACCCAGATATCCATCTGAACCTTATAAGTGACTTGTATCAGAGATTTTGTAATTAAAATTGGCCATTAAAAAAAATCAACAACAAACAAACCCAAAGCAAACCAAGACAACAAACAAAATCCTCAATATCCTTTTTTTCCCCCCCTTTTTTTTTTAGGGTTACATACAGTGCAGCCTTAGGCTGAAGCTTTGTCAGCATGGCTATTTCCCTTCACTGGCTGACATAATGCCCCAGACTTCCCCGTACCTGAAAAGTAAGTTATTTTCTACCCTAGCAAGTTGTTTTCTACCACCTGTTAGCAGATAATGATAAATCTTCCTTCGCCACAGGGCTCCCCTCAACCCCCACAGCTGCCAGCTGCTCTTTTTCCTGGAAGGACACCAAACTTGCCCACTTGGGCATTGCTGCTCACAGGTGTGAGAGGGGTTTTTATTGAGTCCTGTCAGGGCTGAAGCAACCTCAGGGAATTCAGCTTTTGCCCTCATATCTTCCCTCCCTCTCACCTCTTTGAGACCAGCTCTCCTTGGCAGTGGCATGGAGAGCATAACATTTAACCTGAGTCTAAGGGGATGAGGTGAGCAAGAGGAAAAGGGGGCCAGAACTGCATTTGCTGGGGCCTAAAGCTCAAAGGCAGCATCACTGGAAAAGCTGGAGAAATGCTAATTGAAGGGTTTCTGGACATAAGGATTTTACACTAATGCTGTAATCAAGATTAGCATACCCTAATCTATCAGGAGGGAAAGGAAAAGCCATTTGAGGCTTCAGTTTCTCTCCCCTCCACCCTTACACTCCCCAGGAGAATCTGTATTTATGGTTCATTGTAGCTCCTTGCACTGGCCCTGGCTTCTTCTACTGTGAGCTGGGAAGGATTTCCCGGCTCCGTGCATGTGGGAATGGTCATTTGCGCTGGGTGAGAAGATGTTTACCATCTTTGATGGATTGCTCCCCCAGAGACAGCAGTGATAGCACTCTTTCCTAATTGCTAAAGCAGCCATCGCAATACCAGCTGGCTTTCCCAGGCACAAATCAGCCACGTAGCTCTGCTCCCCACACCCTCTGCAAATGACTGAGCAAAGAAAACAGTTTCATATGGTTGGTCCCCAGAGACTGACAAATCTGCCCCTCTGTGCCATCAGACAGCAGGAGTGAGCTGGAAGCTACAAACATGTAGGTGGTTTCTACCCATGCCAAGAGAGAATGAGAAATGCCAGTCTGCCCCTGGAGTGATTAATCCTGCAAGTTAACCAGCATTTGCTTCATCCTAAACAGGAATGAGCTTTTGTTAATTAACATTGATTTCCATTAAAGCTGATGGCCCAGATTAAACCTGAGAGCTCATTCACCAACTGCCTTGTCTCTGTGGAAGGGACCAGGTGGCACATTTGTGCCACTCCAAGGGACTGAAGAGGCCTCAAAGCCCTGGAAAGGGCTGGCACACCCCTCCTTGAGGAGGCTGGCACGTGGACCAAGGGCTGCACTAATAGTTTCTGGGATGAATTTTAAGTGCTCAGCTGACTCAAATCTTTCTGTGAACTTGACAGCAACTACTAAACCCTTCCCAGGCAGCTGAGCCTTGAGAACAACAAAACTGTCAAGTCTTTCAGTCTGGATCCAATTTAGCGTTTTTATAGTGCCCTCTCACATCACTGATGCAGGTGTGACAAAATGCAGCTGTGTTGGGTGAAGTGTTTTCATCCAGGCTTCTTTGGTCCCAAATCCTGTAGCTGCTCTTGGCTTGCAGGGGCTACACCAGGAGTATCCATAAAACAGAGAAATTAATCAGAGCGAATAGAGATGCAGAGAAATTGAGAGGATGGGGAGGAGTGGAGAAAAAAAAAACCAGAAGAAAATGCAATAGGTAAAGAAAGACCCACATTTGGTTAGCAGGCACACTCTCAGTGAAGTGACTGGGAAAGAATCTGGGCCTTTACATATCTAGACCTATGATCTCGCAAAAGAGAAGGAAGTTTGAATTGAAAAAAAAATAAATATTCGAACAATAAAAAAAATACTAAGAACACCTTTTAGTAACACTTTGGACACTGGATGAAAATACTTCCTTTTGAATTATCCAATTATCAAAACACAATACAGAGCACAGAGCAGGAAGAAATAATCACAAAATGAAATGAGACAGAAGATTAATCCGGGGTGACTGAGAGGCAGTGCTAACAACTGGCCAAGTCACAGTACCCCAGCCCACAGTAACCGTGCTTAGCCAAATGCTGCAAGTGAAAGACTTGCCAGGGCAGAACATCTTGTTTTATTAGAAACAGAGTCTTTCCTCTGAGTATGAGAAAAAGAAAGCACAAGCTTTGCTTCTAACTTTCTTTTTGCTTTTATCTTCTAAGTATAACAGAAGAATTATTTCATTTCCACATGCATTGTCAGAGATGATCAGTAACATGCATAGGAGAAAAATCACAAAAAAAGACTAGAAGGCACTGTGCACACAGTGTCTTATTGCTGAGCATGAGAAACAAAGTCTCAAAATATGGTAAGTTTTCGAGTAAGAATTTATTATATGATAAAAGCAAACGGCACTGGGTGAACAGGAGGAGTCTTGCTCCTAAAGCCTTTCACACCGAAATAGTGAATGTGTCCGGTATTTATTTTAGACAATTCAAACACATTCATTACATCACATACATACATATTTTACATAGCTATTTCAGGTATTCAACATATGTTTCTTTTTACAACTAAGATTATTTTTTATCTTTATAACGAGTTATAAATTCATACATTTCTCGATGGGAGGCACCAGCTTTCTATTGACCTAACACAGTTCAGCTATAATTCATGTTTGGGAGAACAGGGGAGGCAGTGGCCTGTTTTATTTCTTTATGGAGGTGTAATTAAGTTTTATAATCCTTGTTTTCTTCTTTCCTGAGGTTATAATAACCCATTTGTTTCTTTTATTGACACGAATCATAGCTGTCTATTACACTGAGCAAACAAGCACTGCTTATAATGTTATGTCCTGACTTTTCTTCTTTGTAAAGCCATATGTTCATTGGCCTCCAACCTGGAAAAAATTTCCATGGATCAGATTTAAGATTTCCATGTCAAATGCCTACCTCTGGGTCTACTTACAGTTCAGACAACGAAATAAGAAGCTACCCGAATAAACGGGTTGGATTATGCTGTGGGCATAAACTCTCCTAAATGAGCTGCACAGAAAATAACTGACCGCACAAAGAAGAGCCTGAGGAGGAAGAAGCCAGCCACGTGAGACTTCACTTGGATCTAGGATTTCTTATGGGCTGAAAGAGCAAAGAGCATCACTTTGAATACAGCCACAACATTAATCGTTGCTCCTGCTATATCACTGTATCTCTCTGACCTGCCTCTCTGCCTCAGTCACCTTAAAAGTCGAAAAACTCAGCCTGCCAGCTCCCTGCTGAGTGTTTGAGCAAAGCCTCAGACAATGAGGCTTGACCTGCTTCACTTCAGAGTGCTATCACAAATAAATGTCTAAAAATAATGGTAGCTATTATGCTGAAGGCTTTTTTTAGCAAAACCCCGAGCAGACAGAGACTTAGTTGTGGTCCTACAGTTGTGTGTGTGTGAAGCAGCTGATTGACTGCACATCTTTATTTACAGGGTTTGTAGTTCATCTTTTTGTTAGGAGGTAATCATTCACTTCCTGATTTTCTTAACATTTGAGATGGTTTTAGACGTTTCATTTTCCAAAAGATTGGGTACACTGAAGCCCCTGTTGCACAGTGACAGAATCCATCTTTGCTTAACGTGTATCAGCATCATGGTTCATGAGGATGAATATCTTCAGGGCACTAAATTAACCTGATCTCTTTCTGGACACCTGTTTAGCTGAAGCATGTTTAACTAATATCTGAGTGGAAAAGCACTGGATTCGACATAGAAGGAAATCAGCAGGAATAAATGTGAGAAAGTCTTTGTATTTCTTGCAAAATTATGGAAACATTAACACACAGACACAAAAAAAAAAAAAAAAGAAAAATCAATCAATCTTTCCTGTTACTATGGTGGCTTTTCTGTCACTTTTTACTGACAAACATTATGGATTACATTCCAGTGTAATACTGAGAATAATAAAGGTCTTTAAAATGCTTCATGTAATTAGGAGAGATGAGCGAGAAGGAAGTTGTATTTTGATCTCTGTCTCAGGCAATTGTCTGTCACCAATTAACTTAATCTCTTCATTCCTGTGATTTTTAATTCCCTTAGCCTTACAACTCCTCTGTGGGAGCAGAGAGTGTTGCTATCCCCATTCCAAGGGTCCCCAAGGAACCATGGTGAAGAGAGTCAAGGAGCACTGCACTGCAGCAGCCAAGCTGTGTGTCCGTCCCTCTGCAGGGAGGTCCTGCCTCTCTGACAGGGTCTGTGCCAGTGGCTGTGTTTGGCCTGGCAGCCTTAGCACACCCTCTGTGTGTGCTGCCTTGCAGCACGGGGCCAAAAGCTGCTGAGGGAGCTGCTGTGGTTCCTACTGCCAACCGGGCCACCGAGGCTGGCATTTGCAGGAGTGAGACTGGAGAGGACTGCCAGTCCTCTGAAGAAGCTCCAGTTCCCATGTCCAGAGCCAGTCTCTCCCACCCCAGCCCCATCGCTCATCTGCCCATCACTCCAGAGTCCTTTGGAGACAACAGCCTAAGAGCTTCTGAGGCTATGTGTCAGGGTGACACCGTGAATCACTGGCACAGCAGGGACTTGAACACTAGTCTCCCGAAGGTCAGGCAAGCGCCCATGTGAATGCCTGGTCAACCCTCTCTTTGCATTTTGCCTTCTGATCCCCACCAGGTTAAAGTCATGGCAAAGTACTACTCTGAACTACAGGAAAAAAAAAAATCTGCTCATCACTGTAAAGAAAGAAAACAGCAAGATCCATCCTGCATTCTACTGTCATAGCTCAGTGTTGAACTCTGCTCCTCTCCAAGTGAGTGTAATTAAATGACTTTACATTGGCTTGCTTAATCAAGACAGGTCCAAGGTCAGGGTCAGATGTGAATTCAAATACAGAATTTCAGGCCTGCTTCATCTGATTTGAACTGGCTGATCTATTTCAGTGTTTTAGAAAGAGTTGGTCCTCTCAGTTCCAGTAGGAAAGGAAATAGCTTCAAAACATTTCCTCTCTTTATGTAAATAAGCTGCAGCTGCAGCAGCTGATGGAAGCAGCATGATTGCAACTCTATTTTATTTCAGCACATGTCATACATGTCTCTTGGTTATTCAGAATATATAGAGTGCTAGATGCACCTGGCAGACTCAGAGGAGAACCTATGATTATTAGTCCCTAGATATATGGTTAGTTTAGTCATTTGCTCAATTATGTTAGCTGCGTCTTTGCTTGAATGAAGATGTGAGTTAGTTTGGCTCCTCATTCTTTCATTCGTTCATTCTTCCTTCACTTCTTGGGGTTGAAGAAAATGAAATTTTTGGTATATGCTTGCACAGACACAATAAATTTTAAATTAACTCATCTAAGTGAATCCAGACCCAGGATAAATATCTGAATGGAACAGAATTACCTCTGTACTCAGCACTGCTGAGGCCACATCTAGAATATTATGTTCAATTTTGGACTCTCCACTACAAGAAAGACATTGAGGTGCTGGAGCAAGTCCAGAGAAGGGCAACAAGGCTGGTGAAGGGTCTGGAGCACAAGTCTTAAGAGGAGTGTCTGGGGGAGATGGGGATATTTAGCCTGGAGAAAAGGAGACTCAGGGGAGACATTGCTCTCTACAAGAACCTGACAGGAGGTTATAGCAAGGTGGGGGTCGGCTGCTTCTGCCGGGTAACAAGTGACAGGATGAGAGGAAATGGCCTCAAATTGTGCCAGAGAAGGTTTAGATTGGATATTAAGAAAAATTTCTTCACAGGAAGGGTTTCAAGCATTGGAACAGGCTACCCAGGGAAGTGGCGGGGTCACCATCCCTGGAAGTGTTCAGGAAACATATGGATATGGTACTTGAAGAAATGATTTTGTGGTGAACACAGTGGTGGTGCTAGGTTAACAGCTGGACTTGATGATCTTAGAGGTCTTTTCCAACCTTTACAATTCTATGATCCTATCCTTGTACCACCATATCATGTCAACTCTGGCCCCACTCTGAAATTCAGAGATCTGACAAACCACCCAGAGATCAAGGATCATACTAGCAGAATATTCACATACACATACAAAAATAAAAAATAAAAAAAACAAAGATGAGAAGAAAATGGTAGGCTTATGTAGAAGGTGAGATTTTGTTTACTAAGAAACTAACTATATAACTACACCAAACTGCATAATGAAGTCTTTCCTGATTTGTAGAGCTTTCACCTATACTTTCTGGAAATTAATGGCTCTTTCCAGAAATATGTTTCCATTGCATTAAAGTGCAGTTTGTATTTTTTATTTTACTTACATATCCAATTAAAAAAGTAAATGAATGCCTCATGTGCTTGCCCACAGAGCACCTATGAGGAGCGTGAACATTTCCATACTTACGTGCTGTAAGGTCTCCATTTTCTTTTCCCAGCTTGTCATTATTCTGACTCAAGAGGCTCAGACTCACTTTGCCAAAGCCACGCCTTAGGTCTGAGAAAACAAAGGGTTGCTGCTTCAAGCTGGCAGCCTGTCAGTAAGACAACTCAAGTCTTGTTCCCAGTCACACGTAACAGTTATTTAATTAGGTTCTCCCCTTTCCCCGAGAATTATCCAACTCATTCAGGAAAGGCCATTTTGCTTGTTATAGCCACATACAAATAGTCTCAGCTTCTATAGCACTGTTTCTCCTTTACTCCTAGGAAAACGTCAGGGTAGGAAATATAACAAGAAAACTATGCCTGGCATGTTCCCACTGCTGGGTCACTGAGCTCCATAGTCCATGGTAACTGATTTCTCTTGTGATGAATAATTGTTTGGAGATGTCACTGAAACAATGGTCTATACTTAAGGCATAGCTTGTGCAGAGATAATTTATTCTTTTGGAATCACCTTGTTATTATTACAATTGAATTGTCCCTACCCTCCAAACACAATGGTAATTGAAGATTTTCTGCTAGCATTTCTGTAGGCAATCTCAGCATAACAAAGGGACATTCATTTAAGAGCTGCATGTTTCCATCAAAGACTTTAGTGTCCCAAAAATGAATTTTCAAAGCTTATTTCCATCACAACTCTCTTTAACCACAGTTACTAAGGGATGTAAAAGGCAGGTAAGTCAGTAGATACTCGCAGGACCTGACATTCACTTCTGTTAAAGCAAATTGGCAATTTGAGTCACATAAAGTATTTTTTATTAGAGAAAAAAATTAAGGAGAAAACCTCCAAATGCAAAACAAAGTAAAATCCAAGAAGAGTCCCAAGGGGACCTGAAATCACAGCCTATCTCACAACTGGTGTCAGCTCAGAGCTGGCCTTGCTCCATTCCTTTTCCCAGCCTGTTGCCACTGTGAACCGGATCCCAAAGCTGAGCCACTGAAACTCTGCTCCTTCTCCTCTGTGGAGCTGGTGTCTCTGACAGCTTTTCTACCTGAATTTGATTTTTATGTGGCCAAATAAATGCCAGAGCTGGTATAAGGAAAGCCACAGGACTGCGCAGGGGTTGAGGGAAGAACACTCCCTTCCCTAGCTGGCAGCTGTTAGAGCAATGTTTGATGGCAAACTGCACCCTGAAGTGCCATCCACATGTTCCCACCCTTCCCTCTCTCCTAGACCCTGATCAAATATTTTATCCAGGAATTGGGCTCTAGCCAACTCCAAGCATATTCCCAGCTGAAAAAGCCAGTTACTTGTACAGGTCTTTAATGATGCTCTTTTAAGTCCATCTCCCTGAGTGCCTTATTTGCTCAGCCCTAATCATGAAATTATGCACTTGTACCTGACCTCCTTTTTCTTGGGTAGGATTAAGAGGCTACTTTTTCATGGATATTCCCTAACATAATGATGGCCATATTCTAGTGTCTGAAAGAAATAATGCAGCGGCTCTTCAGCAGGAACAGCCAATCCACCCCGGCTACCTGCCAGACTTCTCATCCAACCATCAGAGATATATCGCTTATTTCAGGAACATGTTCGCAGGCAGGGAACAACTGTAGCCTGCCAGGGCGTTGGTTACACTGCAAGGTGACACTGTAAGGGGCACGTAGCTGGAGTCTGCAGTAACGTCCAAACAGGAGCACAGAACTGCCTGTCTCCTTCTTTTCTTGGGAAAGGAGATTTTCCCAGCAATGTCTGTTCATGCAGAGACTCTGGGGTGATTGTGGGATATAGCTGGGGTAAGAACCACACTTCAGCTGCTTGAGTGTAGCCCACCTTGCTGCAGGGCTGCTCTTATAAGGACTTTTCTATCTGCTTTCCCTGCTTGAGGAAACTGAGTAACCAAGGAGTCCTAAACTTTTCCAGATGCACAAAGGTCACCGAGACTCCAGGGTCCCAGCTTGTTCACTGCTGCCTTCTAAATGTATGTTCTCTTCTTTGGAAGTCCAACATAGCTCTGTAAAACAGAGGAATAGATGCTATGCTTCTATATCACAGGAATGCTGGTTTTTGAGATTAACTAATGTTTACAAGGTGCTTTGTGACTACATGTGATATACGTGTAAGTCTGATTATTTTAAGATATATAGTACTAACATTGGTATTTACTAACATTATTTTCCCTAGGCTATTTTCAGCAGCATTTTCAGTATGTAACTTGGATTTTTTTCTCCCTTTGCCTACTTAAATTGTACCCACTGAGAAGGCTGAGGGCTCAATTAAAAATCTGAATGTTGCCAGTGTATTTTATCTGAATTGGCAGATTTGACACCTTTGAGTTAGTGCAGTGTTTTGTATTACAATCTACCTGTGACGGCTGTGATGTTGTCAGATCTCATAAACTAAACAAGGTCAATCCTTGGATGGAAACCTTAGAAGAACACCCACATGCTACGTGAAGTAATATTTCACCTCCTGAATCACCACTCTTGCTCCTGAGTCATTTCTATAACAGGAGTTCAGCTAGGTGTTTCGGGTTCTTTGCTGATAGTTATTATGGTTACTACGACTCAAAATATGTTCAGAGGGAGTCCTTACCGTCTGTGGTCATTAAAGAGCTCAGCATTATTACCCCACAAAGAACGAAACCATCTATATAGGTATTTTGCACAGGCAGCAGGCTGCACTTCATCTTAGAAAATCCTGGCAGCAATTTCATGTGCATTCAACAATTTTCTCCTTTTGTCTGCTTGCAAAGGTTTTATTTCTGCCAGGTATTTGTGAATAATCGCTATTACGAATGAACCAATTGCTGACCATCCAGCAGTCTCCTGGAGTTTCTCGAGAATGTGGAAGGGAGCTGCAGGGGCTTGATATACCTCTGAATCTGGCTCCAGAGGACTGCGAGTTTTGGACACAGCTGAGCACTATGCTGAGCTCCTTCTTCTCCTCAGAGAGCAATTAGGATCAGGAGAATGTGCCTTCAGAAATACACCCTTGCATACCTGAAAAGGTGCTGGTGCATGCAGTGTTTGGGCACTCTGTACTCGCTACTGGCATTCCCTGGGTTTGAAGACCTGGTGCATTCCAAAAGTGGGCTCAGTCCTGGGGACCCCTGCTCATATCACAGAGGTGTGCTTGCGCTGCTAAATTACAACATGTGCAATTCCATGTCTGGATCTCAAAAACCCCCACGCAATACCCATTTGTGCCTGGAATCTGGATTTAAGGATCATCTTTATTTTTGCACGTTATTAGTTTAAACAGTCCTAGTTGCCCTCCTTGCTTTGGAAAGATTAATGCATAATTTGGCAGCAAATATTACCTGTTATTGCTTTAGAAAGACAAATGGTAGCCTTCTCTAAGTGTGTCTATAAGCCCTAAGAGACATGTTCTCCCCAGTCCATTCAATGCTCCGACGAGAAGAATTACATTTTCCTGTGCAGAGCCATTTATAATTTATTTTTAATTTGTATGTATTGTGCAGTTTTGTCTGGGGAGCCGGCTACTGCAGCTCATGTAATTTAATATTTCAGGAAGATTAGGATAAAAAATGGTTTGTAGAAATTCTATGACAACTTCATCATTTAGTTCTCTTTCTAGCCATGAAAATTAACCTAGGCTTCTTGCTTCCCTCCATAGATACAATGGATTTTTTTTGGTTTTTTGTTTCTGATTCTATCAGAGATCTTCCCTTAATGACTTGCTACTTCCCTCAGTGACAATTACTCGATCTATTTCAAGTGTGAGACTGTATCAGCATAGATATAAAATGTAAGATTTTTCTTCAGTAAGAATTGGTGATCAAAACCACACTTGGAATAGTGACTGCTTATTTATCATTCTTTCCCTGAAGAGCCTTGAAGTGTTATCAGTGAAAAGCCCAAGAAAGCTGTGTTTTCAAAAACTTGTGAGACTGAGAAAACATAATTGCTTCGTTATATAAGAATGGTTTGTTGCAGCTTCTGTTGCCTTGCTGTCTAACAGAGACAATGCTTGTGGTTTTAGCTTCTCAACTCAGCTTGGCACTATAAATTGTTCACCAAGTTTTTTTATATATTTTTGTACTCATCTGACTTGAATGGTATCATCAGATGAATACTTGATATCACACTAAAGCAGCTTAAACAGTTACCAAGTCTGAACCAGAGATCCCTGTTGCACTGCAACAAACACAGCAATCACCTGCATGCGCACACCTACTCTGTTCCAACATGAAAGCTAATGAGTACAGGTAGGTCACTTTCAGCAAGTCACTAAAAAAATCAGGAGTGTGTGATGAACAATGATTTCTAGAAGAAGCTGGGAGCAGGGTCAGTAACTTTCCATCCACCTGATCATGCTCCAGTGATGCCCCTTTCAGCAAAATGGGGCTTTTGGACTGGCACAAAGCCAAATCCTGCTGAAAGTCAGGATTGTTTAGGTATAGCTTACAGGTTTATGTCAAAATTAGGTCTATACTTATTTACAGTGTTTTGGACAAAGAACTCTTACTAGCCTCTATCTTGTCTAAGTACGAGATCCCCCAATCTTAGTGGTTCACGAGAAATTAATAGAATAATAATAATGTTTTGACTTCTAAAGATCTGTTGGTCCCAAGCTGAGGAAAAGAAATTGCCAGCTTACATCTCCCCATGAGTCTGGGATGTGAAACAACAAGGATGATGGCTCACCATCTGTTCAGCAATTGACATTAAAAAGCTGGAGGATCTCAGTCCAGTTCTTCGCAGATGTCTATCGACACCATCCGTACCCATCGAGGGTCTACTCACTCGTGTGCACTCAGCTGTGTGGAGAAGGCAAAATTCAACTCCGGGACTGCCTACACATTGCTTTTGCATGTGTACGTATAAGTCCCTCCTTGGAGTGGGAAATTCATTTTCGAACTGCCTGTATCCCCATGTCTTGCCAACACAATGAAGAGCATTACAATTATTTAGATCAAACACAAGGCACACAGCAGATTGTTCTAGGTCCCCCACTGGTGTGTATTACACCCCTGTAATTATGCCCATGACAAGTTGCTAACAGGGTAAGCTCCATAATAAATTGTTCCCATTTTATCAACCTGTTAAAACCATGGATGAGTATTTTCCTGCTGGATGCATGCTCTCGCTCTAGGTACATCTTCCTTTGCTCTATCTGTAAGCTATATCAACTTTTCAAACTTTTCAATTTCACTTTAGAAAGTCAAACAACATTGCACCTGCAAATCTTAGCTCATGTAGGGGTCTGCATTCACAGCGTCACCAGCCTGCTGCAAATTGTTGTTAAGTCACCTTATTGTTTCTATGGAAGTAGAAAAAAAAGCTGTTAATTTTAAACTGCACATCAGGATATGCCTTCCAGATGAGTTACTTCATATTTGATTGGGCTTTTGCTTGTCTCACCTATGAGGTTTTGATTGCCTCTAATCTTGCTGGATGTAGTGTCCTGGATCAAGCTGGCTCAGACGTTCAGCACAGTCCTTATGCAGTCCAAGGCTTTGCAGGAAAACTCTATACCGGGAGGTGTGCTCATAAACACAAAGATACTTTTCCCTGGACTAATTTCACAGGCAGATGAGATTCCCAGCTTCAGTTTTCCAGCCCTGGGGCGATCAGCAGGCCTGTACAGAGGTCCCTGGGGAACCTGCTCCCGTTCTTGACGGAAATACTGTGCGGGCAGCTGGCTCTATCCTCCCTTGTCACATATTACAGGTAACCTGGAGGTGTGTGCAGCAGCGAAATGGTTCATCTTTGCCTGATGAGAATAAAAATAACAGAGGAGAGCCAAGGGATGGTGAGGGAAGAATAGGAAAAAGCTGGCAATGTATCCTGTTTCTGAACAGAGAGGCAGCTCATATATGACCAGGAAGTCACAAACTATGGAAAGAGACAAGAGGGAGAACGGGTGAGAATGAGTGCCGTCCTTGAGTTACACAGACTAGCTGGGGAATGCAAACAGCTTTTCTCCTTTGAGCACTCCATGGGCATCACTAACACCAGACACATCTCACTAACAACAGACACAGGATCTACAAAGCCACTCCATATCAAATACCCTTTTCTTTCCCTCAGATACAAAATAAGATTCTGTTAAGTCTTAGAAAATGCACTGAGATGGTAAGGTTGGAAGTTCACAAGTCACTGGCAACTCGAGGCTGGAGACATATCCTGAAGAATCACTATTGATTTTCCTTGTTCTCGTATTCACCCCCAGGCATAATTTCTTGGCCACTACCCAGGGACAGGATGCTGAGCCAGATGGACCTTTACTCTGAGCAAGTGTGTGGCCTTTCTGATGTTCCTGTGTAAAGTATGACAAACTGGTAGTTACAAAAAGCAGTAAAATTTTTAATTTACTTCTGACAAAAACACCATTTTAATATCCATTTTCTCAATCCTTAAAAGTCACTAAGGATACATACTTCTGGTTTTGTAATGAAAACAATACTTAGTAAAAGCAAAATTACTCAGAATCATGCTATTTACTAGCTCTTTGATCAAGTATTGCTTCTAAATTTTCTAATTTTCTTCTAGCTTTTCAGATTAAAACCACAAGGAAAGTTAAAGTTATGTTGCAATAAAAAGTCACTACTAGAGCAATTTCTGCCAACCTTTGCAATGCAATTCCCACGAGGCTTCAAGTGAGCTCACCACTTCTTTACTGCTTACCCTAAAGCATTGCATAGTGTTGCTAGAATCAGTTCAACAGATGTCCAGAGTGACACCAGCTTCACCTGGGTGCTTTCAGATTTAATTAATTAATACTCCTAGAGCACATTTTAATCTTTGGGTGAAAAGTGCCCAGATGGAAATGTGTTTACCGTGTTAACCTGTCTGACAGTGGTGTGAAATGGGAATACTGATCTGAAGGGACAAGTAAGAGCAAATTGTTTTAAGGAACAGGCCAAGCAGAGAAATGGTGTGACAGGACACAAAAACCGAACAGTATGACTCGAAGTGAGTGATGAATTTGGCCTGCTCATTGATGTCAACTAGATTTAGTTGAAATTAGTAATGAAATGAAGGTGATTTTCACAGTCTAGGATTGCTGAGCCCTTAGTAGACAATCCATTGAATTTATTGGTAGACTTTTTATTCTAGAACAGTCCTGTATAATTAAAACCTACCAGCTGAGGACTGGTAGTTTTAATCTGTATAGCATCTTTTGGAATAGTTTTGTGGATTTTTAAGTTACTTTTTGGGGAAAAACATCCAAAGTTACATCCTCATTATTCTTCTGAAAGAAAGTAATTAATGACAGGTACCTCACAAGGACAACTACCCAAGTCCAGAACGGACTAAGAATTACCTGTTTGGGAATGTAATGGTTCGTATCAGAGAACAAGGTAAATAGTAAACTGTCCACTTTAAGGGATAGTAAAAATATACCCTCCCTCTCATCTCTAGGTTCATTAATTTCATAAGCAGGTGGGACGACATTGTTATAAATTAAGTGCTACAGCTTCACTAGACACTTGATACAAGTGAACACAAAGGCCACGAGTCTCTGAACTCGCACTGGTTGCCGTGCATCAGTGAGACCAAATGGAGCATCCTGTGTTTACAGTGAGAATACGGAGGGAAGGAAGTTTGCTTTGAAAGTCACAGTAGTGACTGAGTGTCAAAACCTTGGAGCTGTGTGCTGGGATTGCTCATAGAACACCTGATCTGAGGGATGACAAATTTGTAAATGTTTGTGTATATAGATCCTTTAAGGAAAACTGATTGCATGGCCTTGGATTAAGACGTCTCCTTACATTTGATATCTTAGAACTTGGACACATTTCAGTGGAGTGGACACATTTCCTATGTTGGCCAAGTTTGAATTAGTTTTGAAGGTTCATCCATAAGGGAGGTTTATAAAAGAAAAATATATTTAATCCAAATTTCTTTTGCCTCTGAAAAGTTGTTGCACATACCTGTCACAGGGCTGTCACCTCTTAAAAACAATATAGCTGAAATACTGGGTTTACTGCAGTAAAAGTAAACCCATCATTACCTCCAAAGAGCATAACATTTCATTGTGGAAGTGAAATGTATTGTTTTGTAGTAGTGCAGTTTTGTTTTCCTTAACAAAGAAGTGGGTACTAAGTTACTGAATTCAGCTCTATTCTTTTCACCTAAACACAAATACTCCTCAAGCATTTTTCTTCAGGACTGTTCAGTAAAGTTCATTGCCTTCTAGGTGAAAACGAAAATGTAAAGCTTTTGAGAGGGTTGCAGTCTGGTGGAGGCTTTTGTAAATATACTTTTAGAAAAGTTTTTGCTTTTTGACTCTAAACTTCAAGCTAATGACCATTTTTAAAATTGAAACCCAGTTGATAATGTTAAAAATGAGCCACTGTCACACGTTTTCTTCTTGATAATATGTTTTAATTTTGAAGCGGTTCAAGTTCTACTTTGCTTTAAAAACACTGACCATTTTTTAGGTTTTATTCAGCTTATGTGTAAGGTCCTCTGCCACAGAGAGTTGTTTCTCAGATGAAGTTTTGATTAGAGCTTTCCCTTCCACTAGGAGGGCAAACCTGATTCTGCAGAAGCCAACATAATCCTCTCTGCATTACTACTAACTGTACTTTAAAGTACTTCTAAAAACACATTCTTCTAGTGAGGCAGTCATATTATGAACAGCTGTAGGTCATGCCAAGTACTGATAGATAAATTATCTTGTAAAATGTCTCAGGACAATCACAAACCACTATTTAAAAAAAAAAAAAATTCTTGTTCTTGGTTTTGGGGACTGAGCCAAATAGTATTTACAAAGCAGATGGGTCTCAGCTTGGTCCTTTTAATGTAACTTGGATGTGTTCTGTTGAGCAAATGCCTAATAACTTTGTGGGTGTTCAC
Source organism: Cephalopterus ornatus (assembly GCA_013396775.1). NCBI lineage: Eukaryota > Metazoa > Chordata > Aves > Passeriformes > Cotingidae > Cephalopterus > Cephalopterus ornatus. The sequence continues at coordinate 197,129 of VZRE01012498.1, forward strand.
TTAGAACTGGCATTTAGTTTAAACAGTGCTTCTGTATCTGTACTTTGAAGGGTCAAGCGGAGTCACTCACTTTGAAAGAGAATGAAATGCAAATGCTTCAGTTGGTCATTTAAAAAAGGTGAAACTTTAAAAGTCTCCTTTTAGAGAAGACTAGGGCAGTAAATAACACTCATGAATGTGACAGAGACAGCAGAGCTTGTGCACTGATGTGTATGAAAGTACCTGATGCACAAAGAACTGCTCTCGTTTCTAAATCATGTTAGAATGAAACCTGTTGGCTCTTGACATATATGTATGGCCAAGGTGAAGAGCATTTCACAGAATCACAGAATCAATTAGGTTGGAAAAGATCTCTGAGTCCAACCTTTGACCGAACAGCACCTTGCCAACTAGACCACAGCATGAAGTGCCACATCCAGTCTTTTCTTAAAGACCTCCAGGGACAGTGACTCCACCCCTTGTGCTGTTGAAGAAAGACACTCTTGAACTGTTACCCCGTGAAGGTCACTTTGTGTCATTAGATTAACTAAACTGTCCTAGAGGAGGTTCTTGGATGGAGAGTTCATATTTGGGTTCAGCTTTTAGGTATACATAGTCATGATCCAGAGCTCCAATTCAATCTCGAACCTAATTTATCAGGACAGTGGGCAAAAGCTTCCCATTGTTTCAGAGCATTCAGGTGAGAAAACCAAACCCCTGACAGTGAAGCAGCATTGCTCAGTCAGGTGTGGGTCAATACGCAGAAGCCTGCAACAGAGACCTTTGTGTTCCTTACAGGGAACCTCCATTTCACTGTCCAGGTATTTCTGGCTGAGTATGGATTTCAGAACTGGACTTTATACATGTCAAGCAGAAACGAAAGGATATTTTCCACCTTGATACAAATATCAGCTGCATGTCAGTTTTCATCCTCCCTTAGATCAACCTCTCCGAAGGTTCAGTTATGATGCTGTAATTTCTCTTTTCTCATGACAACGCTGTGGAAAACACTGGCCTTCCCTTCTCAACACCGCCTGAGAAATACAAAAAACATGGAATGTTTTGACAGCATCTTCTCTGAACTCTGGAAACAGAGTTTGCTGGAAATGCCTTCAAAAGCAAGTCAGATTTCTGAGTTTACAGAAGGGATTCTTATTCAGTTTATCTGTTCTACGTGCTTTTGTAAATCTTATCTTTACTAATGAAACAGCAAGCACAGAGGAATGGGCTGGATTCTGTCCTGTCTCTGGCACTACCAGTAGAACTGTCAGCTCAGCGCTATTTGTAGACTTTCCTCTTGCTTGGGAGATGTGAGAGACAGAACACGTTTCTCAGGAAGAGGGTGAGCCTGTGGGTCAGATTCTGTGCTGCAATACAGACTCAGTGATTTCAAAGCAAGCATTATGGCACAGTCATGCTTCAAAAGTAATGGTGATCTTCTATACTGCTTCTACTCAATGTTTTTCAGAGTAAGCCCTCAATTTTTCAAGCTTAAAAGACAAATGTCAGGACTATGAAGCCAAATTTCTCACTAATGTAGCTTGAAGCAGCATCAATTTATATATACTACAGGACATTTATCTCTTTATAAAGAGTCCTGCTGATTTTTATATTTTATTTTATTTTAGGCTTCTTAGAGAATTATTTTTAGTTAGCACTTAAATGGATTTTCCTGCTCTTTGGAGGAAAACCCAGCCTGACAAAAGGCCACTGGGATCCCACCTAGTATGGGGATCAAACTGGATGCTTTTTAAAAGTAGTTATTGATTTTATTAAAGAAGCTTTCTGATTTTTTTGACAAATACAGTTTGATTTTTAGTTCCTTTTCCAGTATCTCCTTGGACACACCAGCTTCTTACCACACACTGATCACACTGACATCCCCCAAAGCTTTTCTTCTGAAGGTTCATACACATACATCCCTTCTCTTCAGTACATTCATTTTCATTAATTTCTCCTTTTAACACCTAATGGGCCAATGACACCAGCTTTGTGTTTGCTGGCTCTCACTGCCACAGCACAATCAGACATGGCAGCAACTGAGCACAGGACAATCTAAATCCAGTATTGGAACAGATATTACAGGGCCTTACAGTGCAAGGAGAACTATAGAAAACCTATCACCTGTAGCTATTACACAGGACAATATATGTAGGAACACCATAGGACAGTCTAAATTATAGGTGCCAATAATCAGGCATGTTCACAATTCAGTGTATCCTCGGTTACGGCTAGAGTCAGTGGTAGTTGCAGACATGCAAATACTCTCTCAGGAGAAGTCAGATATGGGAGACAATCTATCAGATAATCTGCTGCCACACTTGCTGCAAGCAATCAAGCATTTTCCCTTACAATATAATACCGGTCACCTTAAAAGTCTCTATTTCAGGCATATTTTGGAAGGGGAGTGGAGGCAGATACACCTTCCGCAGTTCTAAGTAAATATCAACATGTTCCACAGGAGGTCTGTGGTGTGAGGTATGCCAAAATGCTCAGAGCTGGATTGGAATGAGTTTCTAAGAGAATTCAGGGTCTATGTTTGCAGAGAAGTTGAAGTCCAACTATGACAGCCAACACCAAGACAGACAATTAAGGCTACAACTCTGACTTCAAGATCTGATTTTGACTTGTGGAATACTTTCCAATGTCATTACCAACTGCAAAGAGAAGGTTTAAAGTACAAATGAGAATCCTTTTTTCTTTTCTGTTTCATGTGCTAATGTGGCATTAGAAAAAAAAAGTAAGTTATAAAGGTAAGGATGAAATAATACTGCCATTCTGAAAGCACTTCAATTAAGCATCGACCTGGCAACTGTGAAAAATGGGGTCTCTGGAAGCTGCCATTATGCTGCTGCATTGCCATCACCACCTGTTACGTTCCATAATGGCTTTAACACAATGCCTTTCCAGGTATAAAGAAGCAAATGGCACTATTCCAGAGAAAAGAATGCATTGATATTTTTTCAGTAAGAGGAAGAAGATTAAGCAGAACATTGGTACTCAATGTCCCATCCTCCTTTCTTCACCTCTTCTTTTCTATTACAATAGAGACTTAGTGTATTTTATCTACAGCCCCTCACTATAAAGCTAAAGGGAAAAACACATCCTACCTGCAAACATACACCATACAAATAGAAAAGATACATCGTATTTCAGAAAAGCAATAATGTGGAAAATGACTTGTGTGATTTAGTCTTGTGTTCCAACATACATATTGGCATTACCATGCTCACCACTGCAGTGGACATAGTTATCACAGAGGTTCACATATTTAGCTGCAACACACAGCTTCTAAGTACAGTATTGCATACTAAACTCTCCAGGACCAAGAAATATATTGGGAGAGATTCTTAGAAACCAGCTGTGCGAGAGTTTGTAGTGCAAAGGAAAGACTTGGGGCTCGGGCATCTGAGTGGGAGATGCACCAAAGTTCAGCATCTGCCTCAGGTCTTGCAGGCACAGTCTCCCACTGCACTGGGATATAGCAGCAGGACAGAATGAAGGGGAGGTCTTAGGGCTCACACTACTGTTCTGCAGGCAAGGCACAGGTGAGCCAGGCAATGCTTCTGGGGTCAAGTAAAGACAGCAGGTGAGCTGCCCAGATCAGGTATTATTGATATTAATGATGCCCACCCATATCAAAAGCCCCAGCGAGGCTCATTAACAGGAAGGGATACAAATGATGCCAAAGGTTGTGCACATGCATTTCTTTCTGAAAGCCTAAAACACCTTTTTCCTCCCTGGCATCCCATTGCTACTAAAAGAATAACCTTTTCGTTGATGGTTGTGTATTAAATTCATCATTTCTCTCCCAAGGTGATATGGTTCATGCTCTTACTGACTCTTCCTCCCTTCATTTCCCCATCTCATCTGTGCTCAAGTTTTTCTGCTTTTCTTCATCTGACAAAGGGGACTGCACACCCCCAGCAAGCAGTGCCATACTTGTTGGGCCTGCTGTTGCTAAGAGACTAAGTGAGAAAGAGAGATCCTGCCCACACCATTTCCCCTACAGATCTCAATATTCCTATTGCTACTCTCCAGTCCTCCCTTAACTCAACCTTGGTATCAAACATATCTATAGGGGTTTCATGGGATGTTTTCTCCCACTGACCAGCACTACTGAGAAAGTCCTGAAATACAGTACTACAGTAGGCAGCAAATCATTAGGAAATTAGCCTAAAGAGTTGATGCAAACTACTCTTTTTTGAGAAACCACTAAGGCCAGAACAGGTCAGATCTTGCCACAGATTAGAGGCCATGTGTAGACCAAGACAGGTTCACAGAAGTATTCTCAGAAAGCCAAGATAAGAGTGGGACATTGGAGGTCCCAGCAACTGGCAGAGCACTGGACTCAACAGAGTCCTCTTTTACTACAGAAAGTTCTTCCCCAATATTAATAATTACGATTTTATTTTGGTGTTCAGATTGACTGCCTTTTCAGAAAGTAGGGGAGTTTAACAATATTTCTGGCAGAAGTCTTTCTCAAGTCTATAGAATGGCAAGCAAACACCAAATAATAACAAATCTATTGACAAGAGGCAACATGAGGCAAGTTTTTAAAACTCTCCTGAAGCTTTGTCATGTTGCTAGGCTGAGTTATCAAATCACTTCTGTCCCTGACAGTAGTGACAGACTTTTACAGAATCATAATAGTTCACGATTGCAAAGCCTGCTTGCTGCCTATATCTTTCAGGCACACATCCTACAACTTACTAGAATTTTAGTTCTCCATTAATTTGGGTCGCTGATGAATATGTATAGAGAGAAGGCAACCATCACACCAAAATCATGCAAATATGCAGGTGGGTAATGTCATGATATCTTTGTATGTGCACAGAAATAGCTAGGTTGGAAAGCTTTCCTGTTGAACAGGAGGCATATGGAAAACAGATTATGGAGACAGAGAGAAGACTCTCCCAGTATCTCAAAAAAGATTAAAGGTTAGGTACTGCCCAAAGAGCTCCAGGACTGAGTTCATTTTATAGAGAGAGTGGAGCTTGGGGTACAGCAGCAAACAACTTCAGATGTACCCATGGGAACTTTGTTAATTAATAAAGGGAGAAAAGAGATTTGGGTCTGGTGTGTTGCAACCTGGTGTTTCTCTTGTACCTTTACAAGTTTAACTTTCCATTCATGAGCAAGACAGACAGACATCAAATTGATCACCCTGAGACAGGCACAACTAGATTGTGCTACACTTGCAAGCTAACCATCTAGTTGTGCCTTTGTCAACAAGGCTGAAAAGCATTACCTTCACTCAGATCACATATCTTTGCATAAAATGTCTATATAAAGTGATCATACCTTCTGTTAATATTTCCATGAAGGCGTGTTTTCCGCTATTAGATAATTTGGAAGTTATTTTAATGATTTTTAGTATTAGATCAGTCTGTTATGGAAAGACAAATAACTAGCTCCATTATGTTTCAGCTGGAATATTACATGGTATCTGCAGCCTCCTGTGAAGTTTACAATAACAAGTATTCCCCTTCCATGCGCTGGAAGGCAATTTGGGATTAAAATCTCAGGTAGACTACTTGAGGGTAGTAGAAACCTCTAGAAAGGGACAAGGAAATCAGAAGTGTACAGGAAGTTGATGAGCAAGGCAGCAACTGGAGACTGACAGAACTATTGCACAAATGCTCCCTCTGACTAAGAGGAATTATAGATAGCTGGAGAACATGGCATGTTTGAGGGGACAACTCCTCAGAAGAGCAGAAAGGTAAAATAAATACAGAAGGAGCAGACATGAATAAAACAAAATTTCTGTGCAGTGTTTATAAAGGAATGGGGAATGTGGAGAAGATGCCAAGAACAGCCATACATTTTTTAGGGGAGAAAGCAGAAATAGTCAGAAATTGAGATCATGCCAAAAATAGTTATAAAATTTTTTAGAATGTCACACTGCTGACAAAACATCAGGGCCAGATGGGATCTGTCTCAGAAAAATCAAGCAATTAACTAAAAAAAAACAAAAAACAAACAAAAAAACCCCCAACAACAACAACAACAACAAAAAAACAACAAAAAACCCCAAAACAAAACAACAAAACAAAAAACCCAGCAGCATATGAATCAAAGGAGTGAGGTCCATCATGCTTCACCCTGCCAATTTCACATGGACAGCTGAGGGAAATAAGCCCTGCCTGACCTCAGCAAAAGGCCATGGTGAATACGCCACAGGAAGGTACAACTCATGAGAATCCATCTTCTCACGGGGCAAAACTTCACACAGTTGCAGCCATTTGAATCCTTTACTTGCGAGGTGGTTGTCTCAAAAGGCAGCACACACCTTTGGGGAATGGTGCTGTCCACGTCACTTTGTGTTGGTAGTTGAGTAAGAGGGATGTGGACACCGTCTCTGGGACAAGAGCGTTAAAAAACAACCAGAGAGACCAGAAGAGAACAGCACCTGGTGGGCTGGAGAGGTGCTGGTGCATATCGAGGCCTATGAGGGACACAAGAATCAGGAAGAAACCCACAGCTTCACTTCCATGGTGAGGGGGTAGATACAGAACAGAGGCGCTAATTAAGGACACACAAGAACGACTCAGGAAGTTATGACTTCATTAACGATAATGACTAAATGGAAAATCATACTTAACAAATCTGTTGAGCATGGATTTTCCAGTTTAATTGGACATTAGAAATGCTCTTTTAAATGCAGTGAAATCTAATAAAGAAGTCTGTTCAGCAAGGAAGCACAAAGGGGCAAAGGTTCGCAAGTAACTAGAGTAAGGGTTTCTTAAGAGAGTAGAAATTTTGCATATGTACAGATAAAGCACTAGGACACTTAGGGTGAGATCATGGGATTGAATCTCCTAGTCTCTGGTGACATGAGTGGACAGTTCCCTACAACCACGTCATTAATAAGTATTCCAGCTGGCTCAGCCAGAATTCCTATAGAACCCTGGAGAATCATACACTGCAGTGAGATTTTTGCCAGCTATTCACGACACAGAGCCCATTGCATGTTTCCTCAGTGTAGATCCCTAGGCCTCCTCTGGCACAGAAAAATCACTTGGGATGGAGAGAACCACAGACAACTGCAATCTCCCTGGAAAAAAAAAAAAGGGTTCAGACGAAATTAGGCAGTTTTATTCAGGGATAGAAATCTGCAGGCTCTTCTCACTCAGCCTTTGAAAACCAAAAGCAGATATACTATCCTTTTCTTGAGCTCACCAAATTCCTCTATCAAGCATCTATCTAGCTGCTACCCCTTTTGCCTGGAAAATTCAGAATGTAATAATCTCCACAGTAAGCACTACTCTCTGGGTTTAGGGAATACTTCCTGCCTAGTCCCCGTTGCACTTGACTCATCTCTTTAAACTAATGTACCAGGTATAAGCTTCCTGTGGGTGAGAATAACCCAGCAAATGCAACATTAATCCCATTCTAGATTAATAAGAATTTAAGCATGTGTTTTTCTATGCCAAAAAACAATTTAAAGTAATCTTCCAGCTCCAGCAGGAAAAACAGGAAAGAAGTAGATGTATCTCAGGAAGAAAAAACATGTATCTTACCAAGCAGTCGTTTAGACTCCTAGTGCATTGATAGCACAAAAAGTCTTTTACAGTTGGATAAATTGCTAAAACAAATGAACCAGCCTTCCTTCCCACATGTCCCTGCTTGAGTCCACTTGCAACAGGACTTTCAGTTCCTCTGTGTGCCACTAATGTCAGCTCCCACTGCCTGAGCAGCAGCTTCTGTCATTATCGCCTTCCTGATTATGACTATCTTCACCTTTTACATTCACAACTCTTGCCAACATTAGTTGGGTGCATTAAGCTTCAAGTGAAGTTTTGTAATTTCTTTTTCTGCTGAACAAGCTTAAAAATACCATTTTTCTCCTATTTTAATTGCTAATAGCTGGGAAGCATTGCGACAATCTGTTGTATATCAATGCAGCATTTACAAAATGAGAGAGTACAGTCTCAGAAAATTAAGTCCCCTACTTGCTCATAAGAGAGAGAAAGACTTGGCAGCATCAGAGAAAGTTCATATTGCGGTGAGTACTTAGTGCATAGCTAAAACTTCTCCCTCTTGAACATAAAAAAGCCTCCCCCACAGATCACAGGGCGCCTGCTCAGAGTCCCATCCCTGCTAGAAAGCTTGAAGTCCACTGTGTTATATCTTAAAAAAATCCAACCCTGACATCCTTACATTTGACAGCCCATCACTGACCTCAAGAAAACTGTCCTCAGTCAAAACCCAAATCTGTTCTCAGCAAGTCTGGTTGAAACTGTTAAACTCCTGGTGAGGATATTTATACCTTGGAACAGACCAGAGACCTACTGCTGTCCCACAAAGGGCTGGACAAAACCTTCAACAGGGGCAAGAGTCCAAGCAGCCATGTGTGAGAGAATATAAAACTTCTTATATTCCATGAACAGCACTTCCCACCCCACTGAAAACCCCTGAGCTAACCCCCAGTGCTTATGGCTTACATCTCGTCCAATGTGACATGTGTCACCATAGCTGCTGATTTTCATCCAGCTGAGACTACAAAACTATGGGCAACTGTAGCAAAGAAACAAAGGCTGAGTAACTCATACTTTTGGACTTCTAACTAATTTTTAATATTGGTCCCTCTGGATAAAGGGTATAAGAACAGTATGAGGAAGGGAATGCATTTCTACTGTTCTTGTATTGGTAAATAGAGGATTTCATTGCTCACAGCTGTCAAATAGATGGGTACCTTTCTCCAAGATCAAAATTTATGTATGCTGCCAAACCAGACTCTGTGGGCATCACGATTCAAGCAAGTATCAAGAAAGGGGAGCAGCATATGTTTTCCTATTTCACAGCTTTCTGAAAAGGCTGTCTTACAAAATGTAACATTTAATCCTGTCTGAACTAGCTTTTATTGAGAAATAAAAAGTATTATATAAGTGGCAAAATATTTGGTCTGAGGAGTAATTTCTTTTAAGGCAGAGCATGACAGCTTTGCACTAGTTTTCCTGATAGACTGGTGTGGTTCTCAAGTCACAGAACATAATTTGTCTCCCTCAGACATAATCTGAGAGAAACAGACAGTACACAAAAGGCTCCCAACTCATCTCACACCCATACAAGAAAACATGTCCAAGAATAATAACCTCGAAGGGGTCAATCTAAGTGTTCAAAGAAGAGAACCTCATTTGCCCAAATATTGCTTTAAGTTGTAACTTCTACAGATACCCCAGATCCATTCAGATCCACCCAATAATCCATTCCCACTTACTTTTTAGGATTGCTAAATGTTTCAGGCACCTAAATTTAAATGTGCCTCAAACAAGATATTTCCTTTACACAAAATTTTACTTGCTTGCTGCTGCTCATTAATGCTCCTCCATGCATTCTGGTATCTCTCTCCCACCTGTAGCTCTGCTGTGGTTTACTTTAGGCTTTTGAACTCTTCCTAGGTTGCTCAGAGAATCCATGACCAGAGCATGGTAGTAACATTATTCAGCTTTTAAATAATAATCTCTGGTAAAACATAGTCTCCCAGGAAACTGAGCACACAGATGCTTAGTTCTACTTCGTGTGAAGTGTACTAAACCATTACATGTTTGTCCTCCAAAAAGAGAAAAGCAGAAAGGATGCAAAATGGAAGAAGATACCTAACTTATTCCGCGGGTTCTCCCCAGGATTAACTATAGAAATAGATGCTCAGCTTAAGCAAACTTGATCATTCCTGGAAGATCTGAGTATCTGACTCTCCACCAGCTGCAATAGGAAACTCTCATGACTATGTAAGGTAAAGTAGATTGTTTTGGATGAAGAACCTTAAATGTGATGGACCAGATTTGTGGCACTTCTAGGCTGCTGTAGATGGACCAGAATATGGCAAAAGAAAAGATAAAATTGAGCCTGTCCATTCCATATCCTCCTTCTGCACACTATCATGCTGCGAGGAGGAAAAAAGTTCGTCAGAGGGAGAAGGAACAGGGTCTCATCTTGGCACACAACAGGAATCTGGCAGTGCTTAAGTAAGGCTGGCGCTGGAAGCTACAAGACAAGACAGAAAGAGAAAAGGGATTCACTATGGGGAGATACTGGGTTGGGCAAGGAGATTCCCCTCAGTAGAAAAGAGGGAGACTGTATTTTATAAGATGTAGGAATAGACCTGGAAAACACAAACAGTTTAAAACCAGAAAGCCTTGGGCATCTCCAAGCTCAGTAACTGATCTACTGAACCATGGTATAAGAGGACTGCATAATCCAGAATACTATGTTGCAAGAGTTAACTCCTAGAAACTTTGTCCTGCCCACACTTACAAAAAGTGAATGCCCTGGAGCGTCACATAATGCCTGCGATAATAATTAGTTCATGCTGGGGAGAACTGCTCAAATCAAAGAAAATAATGGATGTGCACAGGAACGCTAAATCAATAACCAAGTGCTATGGTATGCTACAAGGTAGAAAGTTTCACACAGAAAGATGCTGTAAAAGGGGGAAATGAGGTTACACCAAGAAGAAAAAGAAACTTTTCGACAGTTAAAGTGAATCTCCATAAGCTCAAGTGGAGACAGAGACATTCAAGACTATTAAAAAAAAAAATCGGCAGCAAAACAAATGGACAGTGCCACAAGATCACCACCTGTGACACTGGCAGCTGCTGGTGTTTATAGTCTTCCTGATGTTTTCCATAAATATGTTTGTTTCAATGACAAAAAAGAAACGAGGAAAAATATAGAGATAGCATGGAGTCAATAGAGTAAGGATCTCCTTTCCTACAGATTGTGGTGAATGTTTGGAGGTGAGTTAAGATCTGCCTATAAATTTCGTCATTCAGGTTCATTCCCACCCAAAAGACTTCATGATAGGGAAGAATAAAAGCAAGACTGGGACGAAGAACATTATTTCAGTAGCAGAAAAATATCAATAAGATACAATTGAGAGCAAAGGACTTAAGTTTGACAGGCAGTTGGTGTTAGAGGACAAGCAGAAATTGATTCTAGTCAGGTTATCTTTATCTCACATGATGTAGCTGCCTGACACTATTAAAGGTTTCAGCGCAGGTTAAATCTTTGTTAACCTATAACAGCCACAAGGTAAATTCCAGAATGAATCTCTGAGTCTGTAAATTGTTCTAGAGGTGCTGCCAAATCATTTGGACAGATGAAGGTTGACAATAAGCCTAAGCCATACTAGTCTAATACAGCAACCCACAACTGAACTGAAGACGGACCCAAACCTAAAGCTGGGATGCAATGATCAATGGATTAAGCTCCAGATTTCCATTTGTATCTCACATTTCTCGGAAAACCTGGAATGCAGGAAGACAGAGACTAGAGATTTTAAAGTACCCACCTTGAGCTAACTGCTCTAGCTTGAGGTCACTTCTCTTCTCAAACTCCAAGACAACTGACATCTAACTTGCTGCCAGAAGGCATTTTCCATAACGAGACAGTACTAGACAGGTCTGATCTGCTTAATGTGGGAAGAACCCTCGTGGCTGGCACTGGGCTTCAAAAGTGATACACAGCAGAGGATAACCACATGCCCTTCAGTATCACTGCATATTTAATGGATGCAGTTTTGTCTGGGCTCCTTACATAGGGAGTTGCAGCCATTGTGACTGGGTTATCCACTCTGCTTTTAGGGCAAGTGTGCATGACTCAAAAGAGAGGTGGGAGAAAAAAGTTTGGGCTTGCAGAATTGCTTTGGGCCACCACAAAATGTCTATGTTTCTCTAGTGCCTGCTTTCTTTCCTCACCTATCCGGTCATTATTATGATAAGGACAGATTTTCCTGACTATCTTCTCCCAGTTTCTATATTGGGAGCATTTACTTACTGTGGATTTTCCCTCTCTGAGCTATACAATTCACATTGGGCAAGGTTAGGGGATATTACAGAGCCTGGCACAGACATATGGGGTCAATGCATAACAGTCCAACCCTGTTTGGAGGAAGAACAACTGCATGAACACTGAGTCGGGAACAAAGAAAACCAGCTCCACGTATTAAAACATGCAGAGCATTGTGATGAGATCCTCATGTTTCCTAAAAATAACTGCAATTTGTTGTGCACAGGCCGTAAAGATGAAGGGATGCTTTAACCGAAGACCGGAAAGGAAGGCAGAAGCCAGATGAACGGATTTGTCCTGGAGTCCTAAGCATTTCTTGGTGATCTTCACAGCATCACGTACTCTCAAGACATAGCAGAGTGCAGCTGTAAATACCACCATTAAAAGTCTTAATCTAATAGAAATTTATGTGAAGAAAAAATTTCCTGTTTTGTTTTGGGGTTTGTTTTTTTTTTCACAAACTCCTGTAGCAGAAAATGAATTAACAAATACGAGGCAAGTATTGCTTTCACTGAAATCAATGCAAGATTTCCACCAGACTGGACACAAAGAATGCTTTTCTTCTTTTAAGTCTGTAATAAAACTAGTCTGGAGTCTTGTGTGGTTAGGATGTACCCACGTACTGTGCCAGCAAAAAGTGTAGCTCTCATTTGCACCAGAAAAAGCTCACTGAGTCAAACCCAATCTCATGTGACTGTCTGATATTTATCGGATGAAAACAATTTATGAGGTCTCAGTACCATTACAGTCCCAAGACTCTGTTCTGACACGGGCCACAAGTGGTACTTAACAATTAAGCCATTCCTCTGCACAGAGCTGCATTTGTCTCTGTGAAGAGACGGGCTTAGTCCAGCCCCAATTTCAGGTGATACAATGGATTTTCTAATAACAGACATCAGTGGTCCAATAACTCTGATCTCCTGCACATGAACAGAATTAATTGATCTTTTCTGCTAGGAGAAAGCTGTACTCCTTGAACCAAGCTCTGCTTTCAGTCACAATGTGTGGAGCCATGCCGGATTTACACCGGTGTACTGGAGCGCAGACTGCAGGGCTCCTCCTGTCCCCCAGGAATTGTTAGTGAGCAGTAGCTCTGCTTGGCTCCTTATTGTCTCTGTTAATAACACTGCTAATGATTTGTGTTTGCATCTATTTTTGTATCTCTCTTAACATACTTGTAGGATACTTAAGACTGTTTTGGAAAGGACCCAAGCTTGGGAGTGGGGCTTATTTAAAACAGATGAACCCCTGGTTACTGGAGGTATGTCTTCGGTATTCAGCTTGCAGATTTTTCCCTTTTTAAAGTCAGAGGCAAACTGTGGTGTGCCCAGTCCTCAGATCACTGTAACAGAGAAGCACTGTTCCTTCCTTTTGCAGGATTTCTAATTCTCTATTGACTGCATAAGAACAACTCAAATCCTTGTACAAGCAGGGAAAGAACAAAACAACTGTAGGGCAAACTCACACAACCAACTGCTCTAAAGTTCCCTTTGACCTGCCAGCACTTCCCTTACCCTTAGTGGATACAAAGTGTTCATACCTGAAAAATCTTTGAAATACAGCTTGGTTATCCACTGTGGAAACCCAACAAAGGACAAGACTCCCACTGTACAATCTCATATCACAGCTCCTTGAAAGTCAGCTAGTGACCATAACAAATACCTTCTGCTCTCAGCTGGGAGATTAGCCTCCTCTGACTGGGTGGCTTGGTGGCCACGAGCCACACATTGCAGGCCTGACTCATATGGAACTCCAGCATCTACTTCCCACAGCAACATCCACATGCGGTGTAACCAACCACAAAGGCTTCACAACAACATCACCAGCTTCTGTCAGTCAGAAGGTCCATCTTAAGTCTTAACAACATTGAGACAAGACTATTTGACCAACAGGTTCTCTGTTCATGCTTGCTTATCAAGGACCTGGCAACCACAGGTACTCTTTGCAAGACTGGAGGAAATCAGAGGCCAGACTCCTCCGGGTTTAAGAGCTACAAGAGTGTAGAAGGCCCACCCACCTGCAGGAGGTCCTTCAGTCTTGTTGCTACTTGGGCCAACACCAGCTACTCTTTCCCCGGACATCCAGGAGATTAAGGTATCTCATCTTCTCAAGTGCCTGCCCTTGAGGCACAGCAGCAACTGTTGCCTTCAGTTTTACAGCACTTGCGTCCTGGAGCACTTCTCCAGAAAGAAGTCTGGAGGAGGACGTGTCCCCAGCCTTATGTGTCAATACAGGCTACACTGGTGTGCCATGGGAGTTCCATGTTCTGAAACACCACTTTGGATTCAGGTTTGTTTTGATTATAGATTTTTTGGGTTTGTCTTTTTTTTTTAAACCATTTTTTTGTCTCAGTTGCAGACAAATAATGTTATGTGTGTCAGTTCTGTGAGCTGTTTTCATGCTGAGAAGCAAAATGAAAATTTTAAAGATCAAATCTGAAGAAATATGAGTATTCTTAATACTTACACCTATTACTGCTTTTTATAAATGATAACCTTATTTTCATTAAAAAAAAAAAAATCAGCCCTGGGTCACATTTTTTTACCTAGGTCCCAGTACACCTTTCCATTAATCACTGTCTTTCCCCATTTGAGCTCTCCAGCACATAGACTCTTGTCTCCTCAGTCACAGTGAAGCATGTGCCACACGAGATGGTTTGTGTGTCTGTCATGCATCGCTTAGGGAACGTGGAACAATCTCAGCAGAGGAACGTTGCCACAAATTCGCTTGTTTAAGAAAAGCTTGGAAATGTCACAACTTGTTACATGATGGTATCCTTAATACACTCCGAGGCAGTCATAACTTTTGCCTTAGGCGCCCGAGAACTTTCATGAACACTGGCAGTGCAGAATTAATGATGTGGTTCAGTCTAGAAGCAGTTGCACTTTAATAGTGGGTAGAGGAAGACTCACATATTGCCAGCTAATCTTAAAGAAGCAAATGAATTAACTCACATTTGTCAAATACTTTGAGATATTCCAAGGAAATGTTCCATAAAAGCACAACCTGTTATTAAGCATTTCTGACAAAATATTGTTTTAATTAATCTTAGTCTTTGATCTTATATTTGGGCTACTCTCACAGTGGCCTTTTGCTTGCTATTACTGTAGGTAATGTGGGCTCACCCACACATGATTTCCAGAACCTATGGAGAATGATATCACTGCAAATTATTGGATAGTGTTCCAACTGTGGATTCTGCTTTGTACAGGCTCTAATTAGCCCATATTCATACCATAAGGATTTCTCATCTGACTATGGTTTGATCCAACAGCAGAGAAGGTTAGACTTCATAACAGTTACATCAGATCTTACCAAGAGAAAGGTGCAGCCCCCCAATAGCTTTGTTTCTAGAGGATATAATAGGTTGTCATGAACTATTTTGATAGAAATAAATGTCACCATTAAAAAAAAAACAAACACCAAAACAAAAAAAATTAAAACAAAGCCAGGTTGGCTAATATGCTCTGGGAACATGTCTAAATTGTGTGGTAATCAAAAAACTCAGAAGATTTTTTTTTTTTAATAAAAGGCACTCTGAAAATAAGCAAAGAAAACCTGTCATTAAAAATAAGAGATTTTTACATGGGGTGACTATGTTTTTATGGTTCAGAGCCCAGCCAATAGAAAAACAAAACCCCCTGTAATCTAGAAAGAGCATTCTGGATCTCTGTCATTTAGTTTACATAACTTTTTCTTTGTACTAATTTGTATTGGAATCTATTAAACCGTTGAATCATGTATTTGTCAGATGGCATCCCAGTGGCATATATGATATATATGTTCAAGATTTCCTTTGGAATCTAAATTCCTAGCACGAATTCCTCAGCAAAACAACAGCTTCGAAATGCACAATAAGACACAGACTACCCTCTCTCTCATGCAAAGACCCTGTATACGTGTCACACTTAAATTTTATATCAAGATTAATGCCCTTAATATTTCTCCTGTTTTCTCTGCTGAACTGTATCTGCAATGACCAGCTTCGTCATCTTTTTTAGCTACAGACAAGCTCAAGTTCTGTTACCATTTCAGCTTGTGAACTGAACAATAATTACCAGCCGTACAAAGGCATGTTTCCCCTCGTGGTGCTGAGGAATTAAGATAAATTTTCACACTGTCCCAAGCTGCGACTAGCTCTCCAGGGACGTATTCTTCTTTGCCTTCCAATTCTTGTGGCTCTCCTCCCTCTTCCTCCTTACCACAGGGATTTTCAAACAACAAACGTGCGGGTTTAATTTACACCTTTTCTCACACCTTCTATTTTTAGAAAGCGCACGAGGCGTTATTTTACATCGCTCCTGCGCTCCCTCACACGGAGCTGTCTCTCTCCCTTCCCAGAGGAAGAACGGGGCAGCTCCTTGCCCTCTCCCCTCACCGCCCAGGCGGGACAGGGCGATCCGCAGCCTGGCGAGAGGCGCGCACCTCCACGCTCCCGCTCCTCGGGAAGCGGAGCGGAGAGGAATCCTGCCGGGATCCATCCCGGCGAGGGGCGGGAGGAGG
>VZRE01012498.1:213808-338813 GCA_013396775.1 Cephalopterus ornatus
AACTTTCCCCGACGGCGCCGCGGGAAAGGATGGATGGATGGATGGATGGAGGGAGGGAGGCAGGGAAGGAGGCAGGCAGCGAGACCCTGCGCCTCGGCGGAAAGTTTTGCGTCGGGGGCCGGGGCAGCGCCCTGCGGGGTCTTCGGGGAGCCGCGGCCGCGAGGGTCGCGCTCCCCCCGGGCGGCAGTCGGGGACCGGGGCTGGGGCACCCGCCCGACCCCGCTCCGTTCTCGCCCGCGGGGCAGCGCTCCGTGACTGCGAGGCAGGGGAAATGAATTCCCCGGCCCCGGGGGCTGAGCATCCCCCCGCGTTCCGGCCGCTCCATTCTCGCCAGGCGGGGAATCGTGCGCTTTAGGAGAAGGGCTTCGGCTGTTCGGGCTCTCGCGAACTGTGATTTTAGTCAGAGAGGACCAAGGCTCGCGGTGACCGCATCGCTCGCCAGCTAAGGCGAGCTTTCAGAGCCCACCTTCCCGCGTTTCCTAAGGAGACCCCTGAAAAATGTTGGAACTGTTGCCCCGGAGAAACTGTGGATTCACGGTTTCTCAATACGAAATCACTGATGAGCGGCTCAGGAAACTCATCCCTAAGCTACAGTTCCCTCTATATTTCCCTTTCTCCCTTTTTAATTAGGATATGCTTGCTGCAACAGGAGCCTAGAGTTTGAACACTATAAAGGCACCTGGAACACAAGGCTAAATACAAGTATTCTAGCTGCAAGCAAACCAGTCACATTTACAAAACTCCAGACAAAATAAAGCCCTCATTAATCCGTACCTCGAGTCTCTCACAGTCTATTCCTGGCTGCTGTTTCTGCTCCTGTGGCCACCACAGAAGCCTTCCTTGTGATAGGGGGGTATTCCCCACCTAGACCTGCTTTTGAAGAGCTACTGCCCTGCCTTTATTTGCTTCTTGTGTAGCAGGTGGCTTAATTCTTTAACAAATATGAAATTCAAAAAGTTCATCTTAAGTAATTCTAAGGTATTACCTAAGTGCGAATGGTACACTATGTACAACATCTACAAGCCATTATTATTCCAGTGTGCTTGCTCTGAACCTGTGGATGTATTCCAGAGGAAAGCCTGTACCTTTTGAAATACCTCCAGAGTTTTGCTGTGGAAGGACTGGCTGGCATTGCTACATGTGCTTCCAGATGCAATGCATTGTGCTCGGGTGTGTTGTTTGCACATCCCTTGTGTGCAGCCACCTGAAGAACCTGGAGTGATGAATCAAAGAGAAACTCTCGAGTTGAGTGCTTTCATGGGGTTTTAGGTTGTTGTTATTTAGCACTTACTTTCCCACCATCTTCAGAGAGAGATGTTCAAAGCGCGAGTTTTCAAAGTGAATGTACTTTTCTGTTGGCATTGAAGACACTACATCTTCACTGTAGACGTACAGGAAAAAAACTGACTTAACATGCCTTTTCCTCCTTTGAATGATCTTACGCTTCATACTGTGTTGCTTTTCACAGCACACTAGAAAACCCCTCAGTGTTCTTCCTTCAGCCCAGTAGGGTAGGTGCCCATGAGACATCCTCATGTCAGAATTGGCTGGAAGTGTGGCTACCTGCCCAGAGCTCTGCTCTGGTTGCTGCTGCAGGTCTACTGGAAGTACCAGTGTTGTGCCTTCCCGCACACGGAAGGAGTCTAAACAAGGACAGCAGATAGCACGTCCTTGCTACAGGTGAGCGTGTAGGGTCCCAGTCCATGCTGCCTTGAAGAATTCAGAGTTGAATCTGGACTTTGCAGCCGTGTGGTTGTATTATCACTGACTGACTGGACCACCCTAAAATGGTTTTAATTCCATTTTGCGTTTTTTTAACAGGCGGAGATTTTTATTAAACTTGGTTTGTGTTTGGCACGCTGATTTCAGCAGTACTTTCTGGCTGCCAATAGCACTGTTTCTACTCATACCCTGTTGAAAAAGTAGCAAAACAAACAAACTACAAGTCAAAAGAAATCCTTCCATGTGGCATTCCCACAGGCTGGCAAAATGCAATGTTTTGGGGATGCATCCCAAGCTCTGTATGCAAAGCATGACACTTAGTTCATGCATAAATGAACCATTCTCCTAAAGAAACTGCTAATAGCGTATGCATTTTGATAGAAAATTTACTCTGAGATAATACACCTGCCTAGAATAAAGCTGTTTACAATCCCAGCCATATCCTGTCGTATATCACGTAGCCCACACACAAGGGGAAACAGGAGGAACAGAAACCTACTGGCAGGAATATTCAAGGTAAAAAGAGATCTTATGTCGTTGCATTTCAGCAATCTCAATGAACTGAGCAACATTTGTAAAATAAATAAGATTTGCAGTGGTATGAATTATTCATGTCAAGGTTGTAAGCCTGTTCTCTTTGAGATAAATGACAAAATTCCCATAAATTCTAGATTTATAACATGTTAAAATGATGTTTCACAGGCTTGCTGTATATTCTGCCTCCTGAGGTGGAGAATGTGACTGTGTTTAGGTGGTAATGGAAGTTCCTTATTTTTCAGTTCTGAATTCATCCCTTATCATTTTGCATTTAGTTGTCATTCATGTGTAGACTCTGCAGTGCGATTGCAATGAAGGGTCAGAAACTATCGAAATGGGCAAGATTGTGGTCAACACTGAGTAAACCAAGTTTTCTACTGCTTGGAAATGGGTGCATTTGAGGTTTTCATTAGTGGCCAGTACCTCAGACCAGTGATATCCAAACAGAAATTGTGCTCTGATTCAGGCTACCAAATCCTCAGGCACTCTTCTCAGCATCTGAAAGTCTCTACTTTTTTAGTTAATTTATCTTTCCTATGTTATGGAAGTCATCTATGAGGGTGAAATCTGAGAATTTTTAAATATCCTGTTTATTTTTCCTTTATGCTATTTATGTTTTGCAGTAGTGCTCCATTTGGACAGGAAACATAACAGTTTCTCTTTGTTTATAGTAAATTCATTTTTTTCAGTTGGTTAATTTTCAGGGTTTTATGTAGTAACCCAGAACTGCAGATTTTGAGATGCATTATAAACTGGGTTTTAACTACTCTTTCCATATATGTTACAAAAGACTCATAGGAATTTGTTCATACCCAGAGGATATGTTAATTTTTGCCTT
The DNA here is from genome assembly GCA_013396775.1 of Cephalopterus ornatus. NCBI lineage: Eukaryota > Metazoa > Chordata > Aves > Passeriformes > Cotingidae > Cephalopterus > Cephalopterus ornatus. The sequence goes on from VZRE01012498.1 coordinate 216,906, forward strand.
GCCAAAACTTAAAATTCAGACCAAATACAATGTAAAAAAGCTTGATTAGCCCACCTACTTGTAATCTGTTTTGCGGAACAGCCTTGAAATTACATTGTGCTTCCATTCACTACGATAGAAGCAAGATGTTCTTGCTTGGAGATGTTCTGGATCAGTTTTCCATGGTCCAATGTGGTTTTCCTCGTCTGTGTCTTCTCGGGCTGTAGGGCTGAGCTGTAATGAAGGTGTCCCTAGCTTAGGTTCGTGAAAAGAGCAGATAGTACAAAAGGAAGAAGAGGCAGGACTCAGCGAGTCCTGTGGCAAAAGCCATCATGCCTTGGCTACCAGCATTCCAGCTCTGCCAGAGGCACCCTGAGCCACAGGCACTGTAACTTCTGCTTTGGCTTTGGGCTTCTGGGCTCTGAAGCATCAGGGCCAAATCATGCCGTGACGAGCTCTGGAGAACGGAAGATGATGATCTCAGCAGAGATAAATGGTGGTGTATCCGGTTCCCGCAGGATTGAGCAGTGTGCTCCTCCAGCCTGTACGTGCTGCAGATGGCAACTGAGAGAAGGGGCTGGCCGTGCCCTTTAGCTGGCAGACTGTGTTCTCTTGGAGCTGCCGTGTGCCAGTCAGCGTGGGAGAAGATCTGGCTCCCTGTCATTCCCTGAGCTGATACATGGGAATCTTGCTCTCCTTCCTATCTGTTTTTCCTTCTCTCGACATCACGTGTGTGGGAGGGGGTAAACGAAGGGGAAGAACTTGAGGGAAATGTGAGAAGGGAGTGAAATTATCTGAAAGTATGAGGTATTCTCCAAGATTAATCCCTCCTGTCAGGAAGGGGGTGGACTTTTGGATCACAGCCTGAATTATACATGTGCACTATATTTATGCAGGGAGTAATTCAAATACGTAGCATGAAATTATGATAGTGCAAGATAGGAGAGCAGCCACCCATGTGCCACGAAATAGCCGGTGGAGGAGATCATGAGTGACAGCTTCTTACAGCAGCTAGAGAAAGAAGGGGTGATTCCCAGCCCACTGAACTTTTTCCTTCCACAGTTCCACAGTGCAGCTCTCCTGTCCCTGAGTATGTCAGCTCCCTGTCACGAGTCTTCTGCCATCTGTTTATTCTGCTTCAGTCTTGATAGAGTTCAAGGACTGCACCTTCAGCTATGTGAATATGGCTTTAATGTTCGATTTATGGAAGCCAAGCATCTTCTCATTAGACACCATGCCTCTCTTGAGCAGAATGAGCTCTCCAAAGAGCTGAACAGAAGTACAGAACACAACACTTGAGAAAGTTGCAGAGATAAGGTCTGCATAAAATTATCAATACCCGTTTTATTTTTGTGGTTGGAATGGTAAATAGATGCCTCAAGCAAACATCCATTGCCTTCATTATTGAAACAAAGAATTTCAAGGAAAAAAACAAATTTTCTTATCTACAGTAGGAAAACTCTGCAAAAAAGAAATTGGGGCTTTCAGACATCTGTACATTAAAATCTCAAACTTGCTTTGATATTTATGATCCTTTTTAATTATTTTTTTCTTATAGACATGCAAACCAATGAATCTGTGTGATTTACAAGCTCATTTGAGGAAAACAAAGGTTTTTCTCAAGTGTTTATATGAATTTGTGTTTGTGAACTTTACTGCTGCAAATCTTTAGCTAACACTGCCTTTCAGCCTGTGATGTATAAACCGCTGGTAGTCTGCAGAAACAAGCTATTTATTCATGGGAACATAATTAAACAAAGCAAACCTATTTGGGTTTTGTATTTTCCACTGTAAAGGTCAAGAAGTTCTTTATGGTAATTTGTTCATCTGCTTGTGAAAGATGGAAAATGAGACCTGTGATAAAATGTGTGTATCCAGGTTACTGCTCCATTGCTGGTAGCAGTGTTATCAGCTGTGCGGTAGATGATCCTCAGTGAGGTAAAGCTGAGCACAAGAGCATCTGGATCTCAGGTTTCTGCACCTGCAGGGCCTTGTTCTTGTCAGTGCGTTGAAGGCCATTGACTTCCTCCATTTTTATTTTTTTTTTAACAACAAGAGATTTAAGTGAGAAATCTGAATGTCTTATATAACTTACTTGGCTGATGATGTTGAACAGTCACTCAGCGATCTTGCCAGCACAGGGTAGTCTGGAATATCTTTGTGCCATGAAGTGTCTGGACCATCTAGAATGATAAACAAGCTTGGAAAACTCAAAAGAGATTCACAGATAATTTGTGATCTCAATAAATGCCGAAGTATTTCAAGTTTGTGGCTCCTTGGTTGAGACAACTCCAGCCAGTGTACTTGATCAGCAAAAAAAAACCCAACCAAAAACCAAGTACTATCTCTGCTGAGGGACCTGATGTGGCCCCTCAGTTTTAATCCAGTGTCCAATGGCATGCCCTGATGTATTTTTGGAAGAAAGCTGCTTTCTGCTTTGCCCACACTTGCCTGAATAATTAATATAATCTTATTCCTCCCTTCCCTGTGTGTAACTCTGGATCCCTTCCTTGAGTTTATCTGCTTAGCCCCAGTGGTCACACAAGTACGTGCTGTCATACTCATCATCTCCTGTGAGCCTTGCTTTACAAATACATACACAGCAAAAGCACAGCAGGGCCTTGTTCGTGACCACAGCCTCAAGTCACACTCTAAACATTTATCACTGTTTATGTCCTTTAGTTAGTTTGTGCTCCTCGCTTTAGTTACAGCTGGTAAAAGTCAGCTGTTGAGCTCCACTTGCATTTAAAATGACTTTTTGGTTCATTTTACTGTCAATCTGTGCACTAACCTAGTGCTGCTGCCTTTGAATTGTTGTCAGTGCCAGACCAGCTAAAATGCAAAGAAGTTTCTCTTACCTCCCTCTTGCCTTCTGTTTCCGTGAAAATAGAATACAAAAGAAATGGCCAAGGACATTTTTGATCAGTGGTTTTTGTTCACTGCTGTGGTTGAAGCAGCTCTGTGGAGGTATTCATTACTTAATGAACATGTAAGACAGGGTTTGCTCAGCATCTTGTAATCGTGTTTGTCATTTAATGCAATTTGGACAGATGTACTTGAAGATTAAGATTGAAGGTGGGAGCAGACAGCAGAGAAGAGCTGTTAAATGGCCAAGTAAATCAACTGAATTTTAAGTCTAGAAAGCTGTTCTAGATGAAGGGTGTGACATGGGGGAAAATAGAGAATCAAGTCCAGGACGAGAAAGTACATTCACAGAGATTTGGTGAGAAGGCAAAAGAACTGGAGCTTCTTGAAGCAAGACAGCAACTGAACGAAAGGATTTGAAGACAAAAGTAACTTGGATGAGGGGAGTGATTTTGACAGGTGACTTTTGCTAGCCTGGGTTGCAGGATAGAGATGAATTGCTCTCCTGCTCTGAATCAGTGGGTGTGATTTAGGAAGTCTGATAAAGCACCGTTGCCTGCAGCATTTTGCTGCCATTTATTCTCTCCACCATGAAAAGAGCATTCCGAGTTTGTGGAGCTGTTCAGGATCATCCACGGAGGAGTGGGAAGCAGAAACCAGGTTCCTCAGGCTCTTTCTTACCCAGCAAATTGTGTGCCCTGAACACAAACACACTCGTAGGTGGCAGTGGCTGGCACAAAGCACAAAGGTGAGTTTTAGAGTCTCTATCCAGTTTTGAATTTTGTGAAGAAACAAATTCTTGGATGGTTATGGGATTCTAAAATAGGCCTAAAGTTTTTAAAAGGGACTGGAGTTTGCAATTGATTTATGAAAACTTATATTTAGAGGTAACTTGGAAAGGAAAACAGGAAAAGAGCTTCTTTTCTTACTTTCCATGAGATATAAAATCAAGGTGACATATAAAATTCCTTCTTCTGTTTTTGGACTGTCTTCATTTCAGAACTTTACAAATTTAAAGTTTCACAGTTGCAGCACCACAGTGGATGTGTGCAAACTTGGTTGGAGCGCTGTTCAAAGATGATGGTCACAGAATCACAGAAGAGACTGTTTCAGTTCTAAGTGACCTAAAATGATCATCTTGTCCAACTGCCTGACCAACTCAGGGCCAACCAAGTTAAAGCATGTTATTAAGGCCATTTTCCAAATGCCTTTTAAACACTGACAGTCTTGGGGCATCAACCACCTCTGTAGGAAGCCTGTTCCAGTATTTGACCACCTTCTTGGTAAAGAAATGCTTAATAATGTCCAGTCTGAACCTCCCCTGGTGCAGCTTCAAATCATTCCCATGCATCCTATCACAAGATCCCAGGCAGAAGAGATCAGGATCTCCTTCCCTACTTCCCTTCCTCAGGAAGCTGTAGAGAGCAACGAGGTCGCCCCTCAGCCTCCTTTTTCCCAAACTAGACAAGCCCAGAGTCCTCAGCTGCTCCTCACAGGACATTCCTTCCAGACCATATCTGAAAGAAGGTAAGCCAGTTTAGAGTGGTGTGTCTATGTCCACTTCTTGGGATTTTATTAGTATAAAATTTCTGGCATCTGGCAAACCTTACTGGCAGTTAAAAACATTATCTGTGCCTTACACAGCTTCTGCTGGAAGTTACAGCTCCAGCAGCAAGGGAAGCAGGAGGGAGTGCCCACCTCTCCTGCAGCTACTCCAGGTCAGTCCAACATCTTACCTGAAGCTGCAGTTAGAGCTCATTTGCCTTTCAGATGTTGATCTGTGACCTGGAGCAGTTGTGGTGTGGTGCACACGTAAGGAAGCTGGTGTGGCAGCAGTGTTCCTTAGCAAGGAGCTGGAGACAGCATCACACAGCAACCTTAGGCATCATTGAACACAAGTCAGACCCAGGACGTGGCATCAGCATGGGCCCAGCCTCACCCGAGAAAGAAACGTTTATGTTCATTGAGCTTGCTTTAGAGGTTGCAGGAATGTGAAACCTTGGTTTTGCTGGTTCTGCTGAAGATTGGGAGCTTTTTCATTAAAGGAAGGAATTAGCCCCTCTTCCTCTTCACAGGGTTTTTGAGCATTTATATTAACTAGGGAGCCCCAAAATGAAAATACTGTCAGAACTTGAGAACAATCACGTGCTATTCTACCTGGTTGTATTTCACTTGTTGATTTCTGATGTTATAAACTTAGGTTTCATTCTGTGTAGAGTCAAGATAAAAATAAGTGGACAGAACTTGAATATTTGATTTAAAATCCTCATTTCCACGGTTTGTTTTCTCTCCATCTTACCACTTAAAAGCTGCTCTCACCCTCCTTCCTCCAACAATGTAGTCCTTGTAATAAAGGCAGTTCAAAGCTCAGTGTTTCCATTCCAAAGGAGTTACAGACCAAACAATTTCTAATTACTTGACAGCCCCTCAAAAGGCCTTGCAGTGCAATTCTGACTAACACAATATTTGGTGTTTCCTTAGAACCCTGTCCCCTGAGGCTCTTGATTAGATGAGAATCTCTGCTTTCAGGAAAAGAAAAAATGTAACTCCTGTGGCTTTGGAGGAGGATTTGAAGATAATGATCCTGTCTCAAAAAAAAAAAAACCCAAAAAAACCAAAAAAGGGAAGGCTGGGGGAAGAAAGAATGAATTGACTTTTTTTTTCCTTAAAATTATCTCCGTTTTGGAAAACCTGAGTCATGATTTCTCAGCACTGAAGGATGGCAATATTATACCGAGCTCTTAAATTTGAAAAAGAGGATTCGTTGTTAACTAACTTAGAATTCTGCCTGACTAGACAAAACCATGGACACCCATGTCTTCGAGCATATGATCATGAAATATCCAGACTAGTAAATACAAATGAGATGCTTGATGAAAACTGATGGGCAATACACTAACTTAAACTAAAAATTCCAGTATAAACATACCCAAATGATATGCCTGGAGTGGATCATGGTCAAATCTTGTTAGAGGAAAGGGTGAATACAATCGATAGAGGAACTCTTGGAAACATAATCACATTCTCTGCAGGGGTTCATCCTGTACTACATTTCCAACTTCAGTTATAATGCTTATACATGGAACTTCGCAGGGGTCTAAGGCTGCCATCCTTTGGAACATGAATTTCAACATATGACAGATCATTATCCAGCATCTCACCAGCTTGTCATTTGTCTAGGCTGAACTCTTAGTTTGCCACAAGCATTGAAGGATAGCCACAGAAAACTTACACATTGTGGATAATAATTTTATTTGAGTTAAAACACAAGTAAGTTTGTAAAGAATGTAAAAGGGCTAAATGGTCAAATCAATCTTGCGATCGTGTTGGAAAAAAAATTCAATTGAACCAAATAAGAATGTTGTTTTAAAAAGTGTTTGTACATTTTTACTACGTGTTAGTGTTAATAAGCCTTTGAAGAACTGAGATTTATTGAAGACTAACAAACAAAATATGAGATATTGTTTGAAGTTCACTGTGTTAAAAAGTTGAGTCATTTTACAAAGTATGAATCATTACATTTTTATGAAAATATTTTACCTGAAATAAGCCCAGTGATCACATTAGTATGACACTGTCCAGCTGAAATAGTTTTGCTGTTTAAGTCTAAAATATGTATTTATTTGCATGCATATATACTCCATATGCCAATATGGTGAAGTGAGGTGATGGCTTTAAAGAAAAGCCTTATGTAGGTAGAAAACCATTTGTTGTATCTGTTTAAGTACATTCATAATAGAATGGGTTTTAGATTTTATAAATTGGTTTTGTTAATTTGCTATTTTTAAAATACTTGCAAGACCTCTTCTGTTGCCATGACAATTTGATTTCCATAAACATGATATTTTGTATGCGACTATCCAACATTGTATTTGGTATACTGTGTGGGGAAAGGAGATGGCAACTTGTCACCACAGAAATCATTATGCAGAGAAGCCCATAAAGTCAGGCATCTTACCAGTAGTGGTCTGGACTGGATTCTTTATACTAAGATAAAATAAGCTCTTAGATCAAGGTGTATGTCTTTATAATCCCTGTAAATTTTTTTTTTTCATGTCTTCTTGCAAACACTGTTTTGGAGTCAGGTGGCTTTAAGTTTCCTTTCCACTGAAAATTGGTTCCAAGAATCTGAAGACTAAATTCCAGTTAAAAGTAGAGCTGGACACCCTTGGATCTACATATGCAAAGGAGCTGTAAGGACATAGAACTCCCATGGCCCTGCAACACACTCTGGAGTTGCTGTTTTAGTGGGAGGGGTTCACAAAGGATTTAGGACTGTGAGAAAGGACTGGTCAAAAATTGAGACATTTATGAGGTGTAGCCATAGGAAAATCCCTCTCTAGCTCTGGGATTGTCATGGTTCCCCATACTTTCCTTCTGTCTTTGTGAAATGATTGCAACAAATCAGACCCATTTCCAAACTCATTCGTACCAGGCTAGTTACCAAGTAATCCATTGAAGGAGTTGGAACATTGATTCTGATGTAGTTAGACAATTTAGTTAGTGTGGATTATCTTGATTGGCCATCAAATGACCTCTCTAGATCTATTTAATTGTGAAAGCACTGCCAGATCTTCCTACCTGTAGTGCAAGGATGATAACGCTTTTTTGCTGCATGACTTTCTTCATTAGCTCTGCACCTGACAAACTAATCAATAACAGGAAAGGCTTAGCAAGGCTTTTCAAAACAAGCACTAAACTTTTTTAAAACAATGTTTTAGACTCAGCATCACAAGATTTTTTTTCCCCTCCTACTGAAATTTCATTGTGGCTGCAGAGAGCCGGTGGGATGGTTTCTTGTCTCATGGAAAAGAGAGAAAAGAGCACAGGGACTACAGTTATTGTCAATTGTGAGTACAAAAACACTCTTTCATTTTCTCTTTTAAAAGCCAGAATAAAATTTCATACATTGACTTGCATCTGAGTACTTATCTCACTCAGTTCCCCTGCTCCTCCCACAATAACAATGTGGAAATGGATTCTCCTGCCACTGCTTTGGAGCTGACTCTCTGTGGTGATCTATCCTGCTTTTTGTTTGTATTGGTCAGCTGTACATGGTGACCTGATTTTTGTGCCTTGAGACTTAGCCCCTTACCTTGTGTACTGTCACAAAAGGTCAGCATCCTTTTACACCCACACTGCTGAGCTGTAGACAGGTGCACACGTGCAGAGTGAAGCTTGAACCAAGCCATGAGCGTGGACAGCAGAATGGGGAGGACTCTGTGCTCAGCCATTCCGTGTCACCAACCCATCTTGGTCCAAATAACACCTTACGCACAAGGGTGCCCAGAAGCAAATGCTTGTTTCCAACAGAGTTAAGCCTCAGTATTTCCACTTTGGATGGTGGATTCAAGGCAATGCAGTTAAAATTAGGATCTATCTCCGTGTGCCGTCTGCAGCTGATACTTAGAAGAAACCCATGGTGGAACTGGGAATGGAATTTAGACCAAGCATTAGTTCCCAGGAACCACTCTTGCTCAGAAGCTACACAGTGAATCCTACTTTTACTGAGGCTGTGATGAATAAATGGTAACAGTCCACTCTTAACAAGGAACCAAAGATTTTTCTTCTGCATATTAACTAAAACATGGTGTATGTTGTACAAGAGAAAATCTGTCCCATGTGTGTGTATGTTCTGCTCTTACATCAGTGCTTTCAATCCACTGGATGTTCTTCCAGTGCTCATTTACTCTGTGTGCCAAGGCAGAACCTGGACAGAGAGGGTGTCCCCTTTCTAGTTGCTCTGTAGATCCCAGGTCATGTTGCTTGGAACACCAAGCAGCCATTTGAACCAGTGCAAAACAGGTATAAAATGTTCCCATTGCAAGCTTAACTCACTTGTCAGAACTGAGAATCCACAATATGCAGAACAATGTGCTGTTGAGCCTCTAGAACGGTTATTCTGCTTGCCTTTTTTGCCTCTTGTAACACTGAGCTGGCCCCTTAAGGTTGCTCCTGTGAATTAGTATTACTTACTATAAAGAAGAGTTGCAGAGCTGAGTTCTTACATTGCCCTTTAAGCCAGAGAAGACTCTTGCCAAGTTGCAGTACCAAGCAGGACACCCATTGAGAATTGTATTTCCCAAATGAGCCAGCAACCAAAGCTAAAAATAAATTAGCTTGCATTCTAAAGCTTAATCTGCTTTCTCCCCTACAAATGTGGGTTTGTTTTAAATATTTATGACACTTCATCGCCGACTGGTAAATGTTCTTTAGTACATTTTGTAAAAGGAATGATAGGTAAATGATGTGATAGACTTAAATCACAGTCACTGGAATAAGTTTTCTTGAGAAGTCCACTATTTACTGGTGTGAGAAATGCCAGGTAGGTAGTCAAGCAGGGCTTTGCTGATTATTTCAGTAGCACTCTGGAGTGCAGACAACACTCAAGACCTATTATGATATAGAAGGGAATGTTAAGATATGAATGTTATGTCACACACTTAGACTCTTTGCAGTCTGAATGGAGAATTCAGAGGAGATAACTGGCTGAAGATTGTCTGGGAAGTTGATGGCAGAACTGACAAGAGAATCTACGTGGACTTCTTGCAGTTCAGTGCCTCAAATAATGCAGCCACTCTTTAGTTTCCATTAATCTCTTCCAAGAAGACAGTTAATGAACTGCCTCTATCGCTCTTGCCTTTGTGTTCTTCAAGAAGCAAGGTGTTGTCTGTGCCATGCATTAATGAGAACACGGTAAACAGGTAGGATGGACAAGGCAGTTTTTAGTTTGGGTGTGCTGGTTACTCCCTGGCATGTTTCTATGATCCGATTTCTGCCTGTGAAAGCTACACACTATCTTGTACACACAGAAGGGACTTCAGCATGCTTTAGTTAGTGTATGGCAAAAAAAAGAAAACCCACACCAAAACCCCAAGCCAAGCGAGCACAGATACACCCCAGATTTGCCATTTGAAAGAACACTGATTTATACTGTGTTTTATAGTCTAGTATTAACCAATATTTGCAGAAAGTAGGCTCCACTGTATTCCTTCTTGTTTGCACCACAGTTGTGCACAAAATGGGGCCTTATTATGATCTTTTAATAATAGTTTTAAAATATATTATTTATACAACTGTGTATGTGACCGTGGCACTGTACAGATGATGGAATAAGAGGAAGTCCTATCCCAGAAGGTTGTGATAATAATTTAACCTCAAGAGTCAGAGTCAAGTTAAAAGAAATCCTAATAAAAACACACAATACAGTGTAATAAAAAGAAAAATATTTCCTTGAGTTGTATGTTTAAAGGCAGAGTTTTAAAGGCACAGTTGGGACTTGTTTCTTAGCAACAGGGCTCATCTGAGCCCTGCAAACACTGTCATGTTGGAAAAAGATACCCTCAAGAAGAAAAGCAATATGAAAGGAGCTAGAAACATCAAATTTAGACATCTTTCTGCTGTTGCAGCAGGAGCATTTCATCAGCATTGCAAAAGCCTTCAGGCAATGACAAGGTCATTCTGATAAACTGTAATGATCAGAACAAAGAACCCATCTTTACTTCTCTTTATCAACAGGGAAGAACAGTAGAAATATTATTTAAAAATAGGTGCACTGGTATTACCATAAACCACAGTTTAGGTCCTGTCATCCTTCTGTATCCATAGTAACATGGCTGTATTCTACCCTGAGGGCATAGGACTCCTGCAGAACAAAGTCCTTACTCTGTTGTACCTCACACTGTGTCCAATACTAGAAGTTTCAGAGGAAGATCTGTAATGAACAGAGTTAAAAGCAAAAACTGGCCTGTGGGAAAAGCTCATCTTAAAGGAGTTGATTAGCTGGCTGATACACCAAAGCAGGAGATAATTTTTAATAGTATTATTTAGCCAAAATAGCTTAATGGCAAACATTATTGGACATATTAGATAGGATCCATCGATCTACCTGTGTATCCGAGTTGGTTGGCATTATAGTCTGTAGGGAGGAGTTAGGCACTACTAGCATGTGACTCATCTCTTTAAAATAGGTTAAGTGAATCACACCCTCTGGGGGCCTCTGTCTCTTTTTTTCGGGGGTTTTTTTTTTTGCCTGCAAAGGGTAACTGGCTCAGATCGAGACACTTCCCTTGCAGATATCTGAAGTTAGGTCAGATCAAAGCTACCCATTAACTGGTTTGCAAAACGAGGCATTTGCTTTAATAGTTTCAAAATACATCGTGCACTGCCCATGCATCTTTTTGGCTCTCATCTTGTCCCTACAAGAACTCAAGTAGTTCTGACCTCCACGCCGTTTCTTAGTACATGTGCACCTACCATGTCTCATGTAAGTTGTAAATTTTTGAAGCTTAGACCTCCTCTCTTTCTCTTGAGTCTTTAAGTTCCATCACTGCCCTTCCCCATAGCTCTTTGCTAGTTCTTTTCGAAGTGTATGGGTGTTGGGTGTTTGTAGCAGGGTTTGGGCAGCAGAGCACTGCGGGGAAGGAGGGGGACACATCACTGAGAACGTGCAAGAGACACACGCATGGAGAGCCCATGCTGGACCAGGTACTCCTGACAGGAACTGCAACTTGGGGAGAGCCCATGCTAGAGCAGATTTATCCCAAAGGACTGCAGCCCACGGAACGACTGGCACCAGACCAGGGGAAAAGCATCGAGAAAGAAGTGGGAGAGAGGAACTGCAGTGAACTGACCACAACTCCTCCTGTCATTCCCCATCCATCCTTCTCTGTTCAGAGCGGGGCAGAGGTAGAGGAATCAGGAATGAAAGAGTGAAGCTGAACCTAGGAGCAGGGGGAAAATAAAGAGTGAGGGTGGTATTTTGTTTCTCACTATCCAAATTTACTTTAATTGACAGTAAATTGACTTTCCCCACGTCCAGTCTGTTTCACCTCTGGCAGTAATAGTAAGTGATCTTGTTGTTATTTTTCTAGACACACAAACTTTTTTTAATCTTATTTTCCCCCTCTGTCCTATGGAGGGGAAGAGGACTGAGAGAGTGGCTGGGTGGGTGTCTGGTAGCCAGTCAGCTCACCATAGCACATCACTGATTTCTGTCCTGCTCTTCCATAGCATCCCTCCTTAGCACAGTCTAAAAATCTCAACAGCTTTGCCAACTGTGGAATACCCTGAGCACATGTTCTTGCTGCAGAATGTTTTTTGGGGTTTTTTTGCAAATAATATTTGCAAATTTAAAATTAAATAACCACTGCAAAATGGTGCTATTTAGATCCCTTCCTTGAAGGACGTGCTGAATGTTCACAATGTTCCTTTCTTTTTGCATTATCTGAGGAATATAAAATATGAGAGGTCCTTGCATGCTCTGTAGCATTGAGAGCTGTTACATTTGGGAATAGGACTGACAGGTGACCTCAGATGAATCTTGAGAACTGGCTGCTGCTTTCCTCACTTTGCCCCAGTCAGCCATGATGATTCCTGGCAGTAATCTCTGGTTGTGATGACTAATGTAGAGAGGTTTCCCTTCTCACTTTTCTGCCTTCTGGGATATTGACATCTCCATCAGAAAATTGATTGTGGCAGTTTAAGCAGCTACAGCTGAAGTAACAGTATCTGTCCCCTGATCTTAGCTGGAGATTGCACCACCTCTCATCAAGAGATGGCAGAGGAAACCATTTACCGATAACTCAGTGCAAAGCCACACTTAAAGCTAACTTTCAGTTTAGGAAAACTTTGGTAAGACTTTGCACTGAATTTGTTGTGACACAGATATGTGTTCCCTTCTGTTGACTCTGGTACAGGCTTATAACCTATACTAAGAAGAGATAAATTGCCTGGCCACTGTTCCTCTTCAGCCTGTAAGTTCTCATACAGTTACTGGATCTGTTTTGCTTTCCTCAAGTCATAAAAAACACAGCCAATACCATTTGCACTGCTTAAACAGGAAGGAATATAAACTATGACAGCACAGGAAAGACATTTCAGATGAACATTCTTTAATATCCTGTAATATAATAATTTTCTGATACATACTCATAATTCTGATCTGTATATTTCACTTTCAATATAGCCAAAGCCCTGGAGGGCAGTGAGGCTAAACTAGGAAAGCCAGAATTTGACTGAATATCCTGACAGCTCTTTCACTATGGGTGGAGGCATGATTTAGCCTGGAATTCCTTGATTTCGCTGGGAATTTGGTGCCTAAGTGTTTTCAAAAGTCCATGCTTTAGCTTCATTGCCTTCCTCCTATCGTTGTTCAACAGAAGGAAGAGAACATTAGCATACGTAATTACAGACATGCACTGGGGTATCATTAGTACTTATGAGATGCTAAAATAAAGAGAACTAGATGAAGTGCTGTTCTTGGTCAGTACGGACGTTAGGAGAGAAGAGACAGTATGTTCAAAGCAGAGTAAGTAGAAAAATAGATGCAGTTACTTGCATATGTTAAATAAAATACTGAAGGATTATAAATAGTTTAGGGCCAGACGTTTGAGAAGGATAAGAACTATGTTTGTATTCTCTCCCTGCTGAGCAGTTTGGCTCAGCTGTTAATTTTCACTAACTGGAAAATAAAAAGCACTTTTCCAATAGACTTGTATCGCTTTAATCCCAGATCTAGAAACGTGATGTGTCACATGGATCCCGTGGATAGTGCAGACTGCCTGCCTTGTATGTTTGCCACTCAGCTAGCAATGATGAGACTGAACTTTCTCACAGCACCAGGCAGGTTCTTCTTTGTACAGCCAGTGTGTCAGCAAATGTGTCAGGACCTTCTCCAGATACTCCTTTCTTCCTCAAGGTATTCTATGATTTAGGGACTTCCTACCCCACAAGTTGTAATTGCATCCCAGTGTTGCAGTAGCCTTCAACTGACCTTTCTTCTGTGTGTCTTTTGATCAGTATTAGTTTAATTAGTACTGAGGAGAATTAATCACGTTTTACTCCATCCAGTCCTCTTACCACCCCAAATCTGGTCTTGCTTTCTGTCAGACACAACAGTTAAGAAGAATACAGAGCAAATTGCAAAGGCAAATGCAAAGATTTCCAAAGAGTCCTGGGCTGCCTCTAGTTTCTTGCAGAGAAACACAGTAGGAACTGCCAGGGACCACTGCAGCCTTGAGCTCAGAGTGCTTAGTGATCCTTCATGAATCATACGTTTAGGCTGGTTTGCTCCACCTGCACCCCAGGTCCACCTGTGATCCCAGTTTTGCCTAGACACAAGCACCCAGTGTTTTTACAGTGTGCTGAAATTCCTTTTCTACTTGAGAAGTATTTTCTGGGTGAGACCTCAGGCAGTCTGCACAACCCTGAGGAACCCAAGGAGTTTGATCTCTGCATTTTGAACTTAAACTTCCCTTCTCCCCTGCTGTCCTGTGTACCAATTTGCTATTGCTTTTCCCTGCAAGGAGCTGCCGTAGGGCAGTGATTCCCTTTGTAGAGCACAGTGTAATCATTAGGGATGTGAGATCATACAGTAAACCCTTCTTAGAGTGTTGCGCTGTCTTAATCGCCCTCATGTCTGAGATGGAGATGTGTGGTTTGCTGTGGATGGCTCTGATGTCCCAAAGTGTTGGTCCTGCTACAATCTGTCTTCAAGAAAAGGAATAAGGTGCAGTCTGTGGTCTCAGTGCATTGACATATTTGGATTTTACATGGAACAGCACTAGAAAATAGGAATTGTAAAATTTAAGATAATTTTTTATGACTGCATCTGGTTAAACAAATGTTCCTTTGAATGACAAAAACAGGCTTCTGCTATCAGATTGTTCTGTGTAGCACAGTCAGCTAAAAATATATGCTTATTTTTTTTCATTGCAGGCACAATGAAAGATGGCAGAATAGCTCTAATGTGTCAGATTGTTGCTTTTGTACAATACTGTACTACAAATCTTATTCTGCAAAATGTGAGGAAAAAACGCTATGTTTTTATCACTAAAATTAAAAGAAAAATGAATTATTTTAGCTAGAAACATGGGGTTATTTAATGCTTACGAGTAGGAAGCTATAATGACTGTAGAAATACACTTCAGACACCTGTAAGGATTAGCATAGAAGAGTAAGGAATTCCTAAGCAGGAGGAGAACACTGAGGTATATAGCAGTATATCAGTGGTCCACGCTTTCAAAGAGCTCATGGTAGCCCATGCTTTAAAGAGGAGTGTGGGGCGACTCACCATAGTTTGTGTTAGTGAACAGCTGTCCCTCTGCCCCTACTTACTGAACTTTGGCAGGAGAAAGTATAGCTGCCTGTGATTTTGGTAGTTAGAACTGCAGATATCTACGTGTGCAAGAAAAGTATCAGACCAAGGGTTGGTCTTAAAAAGATAAAAAAAAAAAAATAAAGTTACACAGCAATGGTTTAACTGATGTAGCCTTTGTAGATTCCTACTATGAATGGGGACATGTGTTAACTACAGAAATAAATTGTTGCAGCAAGTTACCTTGTGTCACACAGGAACTAGAACAAACCCCTAATTCAAGGTAGGGGGTTTGGGTTGCAGGGTGTGTGTAAATGAGAACAGCAGCAGGTGTTCACCAGCTCTGAAAGCCTTAGAGTGAAAAGCATTTGATGTGACATGTGAAGGGGAACTCTGGATGAAGAGTAAGTTCTAGGGCCTGGTGAATACACAGAAGGAAAAAACCACTGAAGTTTGTGAGAGAGAGAAAAAGACATAGTAGTTGCAGTGACCTGAATGCATGTGAAAAGGAGAGGGAGGAATTAAATACATAATTATCCTCCTTTTCTCTTCACTTGCGAACCAGATTGATGGAAAGGTGGTTGGTGGTGTCATCAGTAAGAAACATTCACTATGCAAAGAAATGGAGTTTAACTTTGCCATCTCCATTAACACAAGAGGATGTCCAAGCAGAGATACCAGGAAGAGTAGGCAGGATGTGGGAGAAACGTCCTAAAGAGATGCAGTAGCTTGAGTCACTGGCTCAGAAACAAAGGCTTGTGTGCAGATTAAGTTTAAAGGGAGCATGGTATGGAGGAAACAGAAGACAGGGAGAAGGGAATTGCAGAGGCTCAGTCAGTGTCTCTCTGAAACAGGAAGAGAAAGATGGAAATGTAGAGTAAGAGATGTTGAGGATGCACAGATGGCAAGACATCAAAGAGCAGAGAGCCCCTAATGTAGTCTAGAGCTAGGAACCAGAAATACTGCAGATGGAGCAGAGGTCCTGACACTCATCCAGACTGTTTGCAGGCCTTTGTGAGAACTATTTCATCAGAGAGGACAGAAACTTCATCTGTGAAAGAAGAGAAAATTGAGGCAACATTGTAACATTTCCAAGACAAAGGGAGGTGGGAAGGGGCAGCTCGAGAGACAAGTGGAGCTGCATGACTCTTAGCACAACTCTGCTGAGGTAGGAGACTCACAAGAGACCTTTTTCTGTAGTGAGGTAAAGTGTAGATCTCACTTTAGTTTCAGCGGTGCAGTCCCATAAACTGAACTCACATTGTATTGTGCATGCTGATACAGTGAATCCAAGCCAGATATAAGCTTAAACCACAGTCAGCTATTAGAAGCTGCAGGGTTACAGGAGATGGATAATTAGTCTCCCAGCTATATGGCTGCTGGGCACAACACAAGCCCAAAGAGCCTGCCAGGATCACCAGGCACTGTGGTCCTGCTCAGCTAAGGAGCAAGGAGAGCAACACCATGTGCTGTACAGAGCCCTGCCTGATACTTGTACAGCACAACAGACTTGATAAAAAGGTAGGAAAGTGCAGTATGCATATAGAATCAATTTTCTACAATTTCTAATTCTGCTTGAGTATGTGTCCATGCTTTTCATGTTAGCCCTCCTCAAGTTCACATTTGAATTTGATTTATCAATCTCATACTGAGCAGCAGGCATATACTGTTTGCCATGCCTGTTACTATTATTTAAAAGTACTGTCTTTCTGCTGTTTGCACTTCTGAATTGCTGCCAAGATCAGGTTAGACCTGATGTGCCAAAATAATCCCCAGTGTACCTCTGGCAGTCAACTGATCTATGTCAGAGATGAATCTGTGTCCAATATAGATGTATTTTTTGGCAGAAGGAAAAGAAAAACAACAGAGGAATGAATAAAGGTTAGATGGATGGTCCCTCGGTTGCGCCTGCCCTTCTTGAAAGAAGTGTTTTCCTTCTTTCCAAGGAAATGCATTCCTCTGCTTTCCCTGCTGCTTGCTCCAGAGTTCTGAACTGGGGGAGCCATGCAAGGTGCAAAAGGCAGAGCTTGGTGAGTGGGAGATTATGAAGCTTTTTGAGCTGCTCCAGAGAGCCACAGGCTCGTGAGAGCCACAGTACACAACATAAGTTACCAAGAAGAATACGGTTTAAACAGAAGAGGACTAGTCCCTGCAGAAATAATGATTTTATCCAAGTAAACATTTCTTTTAAAGAAAGACCACGCTTCTGTATAAAGCAGTAATTCCCTTTAGTACGAAAGCATCTCCCTCTCCTCAGAGGCTGGCTGAGCTGTTTGGTATGAGCATGCACAGATCAGGAGGGGCCATGTCAAAGCAGGGAGGCTGTTGACTTGAAGTTCACCTGTTTTAGTGTGATCAACTCACAAGCACGCTTTCTGCTTGCTATGAGAGTGATTGCACCTGACATTTTAGAAGCAGAACAGCTCTTCAAAAAACAAATTGAAAAATCATGAAGAGCCCTGTGTTCAAGAGCTGTCAGTCGTTTAGTGGCAGAAGGATGTGGCTCTGGGAGAAGAAACCAAGAGATCAGCTAAGCCTTGCATGGAATAGATAAAGTTACTGAAATACCACAGAATAGCTGGGACTGGAAGAGACTTTTGGAGGCCACTTAGTCCTTCCTCCAAGTGGGTTAAACTAGAGCAGGTTGCTCAGGTTCTCATCCACAATAACACAGGTTACCTTCTGATGCTGATACATGCATTGGCCTCCATAATATCCACATTTTCTCCACCCTAATAAGAAATCTTCCTTTTAGAAAACCGTTCTATCTGGGTGGATTAATTTGTCTTGGCTGGTGCTCATATTCACAGAATCTGTAAAGTCAGGGGTCATTCAGCCTAAACTATTTATGGAGCCTCTGCTGGAGTGATGTCAGGCATAAGGTACCACAGCTCATTTCTCCACTGCCAAAAAAGACTTGCTCTTGTTGATCTGCCCGGGGTCTTTCCATGGGAAGCCAAAAAGGCTCTGGAAGACTCCAAATCTTCTCACCATCTTCCCTGCAGGAGCAAGACTGGTCATGTGTAGAGGCTCACTCTGGCTTTGTGCTTCACCTCTAGAATTACAGCGCCTGTCCCCCTCACCAAAGACACCGTGGGTTATTGCAGCCCAGCTCTGTGTGGATCCTTGCCCTCCTTGTCCCACATGGCTCTTGTAAAGAATCAATCATATTTGAATCTTCTGTTAGGGATGTTAATGTGGGAGTTCCAGTTAAAATGAATGCAAGTTAAGATGCTTATATTGTTAAAAATGTTCCCTACGGTTTTGTTGAAGAAGATAAAACATATTTATATTCTCAATCAAGTAAATTACCATGAAATGAGATTTTTGTTTGTAAGCTGCCTGAATCACCTGAAAGTACCAAAGCCAAGCTTAGAGTGTAAAGCACCATCTCCTAAATATTTCAGATGCTATGTACATGAGTAAAACAGCAACTTTGCAGTGGCTTTAGTAGGCAAAGTGCTCTACATTTCATCCAAGAATAGTGTTTTTATGAAAACTGACCTTAGTCACTATTTGACTAATGGTAGCACTGAACAGAACAAGGGGGATATAACCCCATCAGGTTAGATGCATGAAGGACAGCAAATTTTTCTCTCAACCGACTATCTAAATTAACACCTTAATAATGCTAATTCAGCATTATAAGAATAAAGTTACAGCTCCAGAATTATTTAGCAAGCAGTTGTAAATACAGGACTGAGTTCTGGTCTCAGAAATTGTATTCCAGACTCCTGGGTGCAGCACCACACCCCTGGGCTGGAGTGCAACTCTGTCATGTCCCCTTTAAGTCCCTGCTTGAGATGCTTTGCCTCATAAAATGCATGCACTGAGTTTTCTGGATTAAAAAAAGGTCTTTTCATTAGTCTCCTGCAAACTTATCACTCCAGATCTACAAACATTTATGTCACAGTTTTGGTTTACATTCCTATAGTCCTTAAAAGATAGCTTGTACTTTGGGATGATTTTGGAAGCTGGTGTAATTTATTACACTTCCATTTCAGCTGGCTTGTTCTGTAGAGTAAGCTCTAATTGCTCCGCATCCCCATCTAACTTACTAATAAGATTAATTCTGTCTTGTGTCTTGGTAGTCCCTAATTAACATGATTTGTCTTCACTGTGAAGGGCTCAAGGGTATCACAAGCTCAGAATCACTGCTCAGTGAATCTTAGAAGCAGTTAATCTATCCTTCTATGAGCAGAGCAAATGCAGTTAGGTAGCTTCAAAGGGCAAAACTCGTTGCAAAGGCATTGATCAGAACGACAGAGGAGGCAGTGCAGCCGTGGTCCTCACCTTGGGCTGTCGCTGCCGGGCCGGATGCATTCCAACAGGGCATTGCCCCAGCCTGCTGCTTTCCTTCTGCTCAATTAGAGCATCCTGAATTGGGCACTAATGGCACTTAATTCACCTCTGAGAGGGCAGAGGCAGGAAGACAAGTGAGCATTTGATGTGGCTTCACCCAGTAAAACATCGGTTGCCGGTCAGAGCCCTTACATTGCTGCGGAAGCTGGAGGGTCATGCATGCCCTCCTCCTGCTCTGTGCCTGACAAGAGCGAGCTTTCCCTGGCACAGACAATTAAGAATAAACTTCAGTTCATCACTGCATAATTGGCAAGAGCCTTTGTGAAAGCTTCTGAGAATCCATAGCCTTTTCCTCATTATTTTTCTACTGTTACACAGCTCTTACTGCCATCAGCTTTTAGAAACTGGAGGTATTAGAAAGCCAGAAAGCTTTCATGGCCACTCTGAAATGAGGAGGCGCTCTCTTCAGACATTCTGCTGTTGAAGCTTCCAGGCTTGTCAAGTTTGGGTGAAAAGCCACGTTCAATTTATTTCAATATCATCAGTAGCATGAAACATAATGGCTTGACTTTTGTTTCTGGATATGCATCAAGAAAACAGAAAATTCATTTCTAGAGAATTGCGAATAAGACTGTAGTCTTAAAAATAAAAGAGAGCTTAGTGGACAGTTATTTCTTGCTCCTTGGTTCCCCTCTCACCTGAGTCCCAAGCTCCTGCAGCAGGTGGGTGCAGAGCAGCTTGGGACTAGGAGAGCCGTGGCAGAGCAGGCTGGTGTTCCCGGGTAGCTGGAAGGAGGAAAAGGGAGCACAAGGTGGAGCAAGTACCTGTTTAAATAGTAGACAATATGAATACAGAAAGTTCTGCATGGCAGGAGACAGCAGAGAGAAACCAGCAATAGAGCTGATTCCATTAAACAGAGCTTTTAAGTTGCTGATAAAATTACAGAGCACCAGGAATGCATCCACTTAGGTCAGATGAGCTTTTAGCAAAGCACCCTGAGCTGTAAACAGTGGTCTCGCCTTTTGTTCTACTTTGTTTGTTATAATTGGAAGCAAATTATATTATTTCTCTGAATGCTGGCATACTTAATAAGGATGCAAATTAATTAAAATCCTCTCTTCATTCCATTAGCAAAGAAGAAAGCAAGCACTGAGCAAAAGCACTGCTGTAGTGCCTCTGTTCTTTTCATAGCAGTGCCCCTGGCTAGCAGCAGAACCAGTGACATGCCATTTACCCTCCGTGGCTCTGTTCCCTGTCTGTAATGCGCAGACGGCCTGTTCACTTCATAGCAAACATCTGCCTGACAGACTGCACAATACTAGTGGGGAACCATATCGGATTTAACTAAGCCAGTCTAGCTGTGGGCAAGAAGCAAGCCAGATGAGTCTATGCAAGCTCTAGCTGCTGGAAAGCTTGCTGTGCCCAGAGGATGACTTCTTTACACCCAGCAAAGCATCCCTCTGTACCACCACAGTCAGCAGGACAGGTGTAGTGATTAGCTACGCTGTGACTTGGACAGGCAGGAATACCCAAGTGACTCAACCAGGAGCCAGAAGAGGTCAGGAAGGAAGATATCTGGCAGTGAGGTACTAGTGTTATGTTGGGAAGAAGCTGGGAGTAAGCAACAGGTTGCTGTTGTGTTCTGAGTGTTGACCTGAGTGTCAGCTAAGTATCTCAGTATCTTTACTGTGAAAAGCTGTAAAGAATTTATCCTTATGGAATGTTATCGTGGAAGTATGACAAGAGATGATACTTCTACTGTGGATGGGCTTATCTTCAGCAATTAATTTTCTCTGACTGTAGGTGGTAGGTATTTGTTGCAACTTTCCCATTTTCTATGTCTAGGTGTCTGTGTAGCAATATTCCTCCCCCACCTCCCCTTTTACTTCTGGGAAATTACGTGTTCTCTGCAGTGGTTCATAATATTGTAAAGCATGACGCAAAATGTCAGTGGTGGTTCTGGGATCACGTCATTTACACAAGAGGGAAAAAAAATTGTTTTGGAAATCAGGCAGGTACAACTTGCAAAGATAATTCAGCAAGTCCTGGCAGAAGTCTGAGGTTTGCACCATCACCATGGATCATCCAGTGTGGCCTTGCGTTTGCTCTTCAGCAGAAATTCTCTCCAGTCTCAAATAGTTCTAGCACACCCTTAATTTTAAGCACCAAGTCAACAGAATTAAACCATAGGACTGGATTGGAAAACTTCACCCAAGGATTGTGGAATGTCTGGCAGTGGAACAAGTTGTACTGCAATCTCACTATTTATGGGTGGCTGCTTTTAAATGTTCAAAACATTGCAGTGCTGCAGAGTAAAAATAATATTGATGGGTCCGTGTATAATTAAAGCTTTAGTAAGTCACTTCACCTTCATGCAGCCCCCCCTTCCATGTAATTTAAGATTTTGCTGTGTATTTTTAGCCTTGGAAGTCTGTGAAAGTTTGTTGCAGTCAAGTTTTGAAGTTTTTGTTAAAAAGCTCTGCATTTTTAGAAGAGTTAACTTCTTCTAAAGCATTAAATATGAGAAAAATCTCATTTTTGATGCAAAGGCACTGCTGTCTTACTTAACACGTGGGCTGTCTTCTGTGGATGCTACATAAACACTGTCAAGCCTGTTCTGACCACATGACACAGACCAACTAATAACGAACAGATGCAGGGCTCAGTGCTGGAGCTACAGTGATGTACTGGGACAGTTGGGATCACTCACGGGCCAATAATGCTTTGGGACATGCTGGTCATTTTTCATGTGCATAGGGAAACCAGAAAGCTAATGCTATATACAGCCTGCCTTCTGCAGACTTGGGAGTTGGAACAAACCCTGTGGAGACAAGAATTGCAAGTGCCAGCTCTCACTTGTCAAGTGACTGTGTATTTTTGTCTGTAGCGAGGCCAAAAGGATGAGAGAGGGCCAGAAGTCCCTTTGAATGTCCTTCTGATGTGGAAGGGGAAAATAAAAACAATGTGCTGGCAGAAGCTAAACAAAACATTTTTAATAGCAGGCCACAGAGGAAAAATTCATGAGCTCCTCTCCATGGCAACGCCTAGTTTCTGTCACGTTTGCTGCCTCCACTCTCTCCTCCTTCCCATTCTCCTCTCCCTCTCCTACCCTTCGGCTCCTGCTGTTCCTGCCTGAGTCCTGCCCACACAGCTGTCCACGAGACCTGGCATTCACAGGCAATCACTTTACCACCAAGGTGTCTGCACGTCATTCATGTCCCTCCCAGCAGACTGGAGTCTGTGGGGCTCAGGTTTTTGATTCTAAGCGGTGCCTACCTGGGGCCAAGTAAGCCCCTGTTTCCTAAGCTGTCCACTGCTGCTGCTGTTCTTCCCCCTGAAATCATTAAAGCCACCTCTCCTCCGTAGTCCCCTTGCACTGTATTTGGCAGGGGCACACTTCAGTCTGTACAGACACTGGAAAGGGGAAAAAGGCTTGCCCATGGCTCTTTAATTAAACTTTAACCTAAACCCCCAAGCTTTTAAGATATTGGTCTAAAACATGATTATTTCTAGAAAAAACCCAGGTGATTGCACTCAGTTCTGACTTACTTCTGTGGCTGAAATGAACTACAACGGGAAGGATGTAGGGGATGCCGCTGACAGGTTGCATGTTTTCTTGGGTGGGACACCTAAAACTTGCTGGTGCTGCACCACTGTGTTGCAGCCTTGCCATCTCTATGTTCTTGATATTTCAAGAGAAAGAAGTCCAGCACCCGCTAACTGGTGAAGAATTGCTGTGTAAACGACAGCCTCCAATAGCCTTGACTAAGCACTGGCCCCAGCCCAGAGCAGCAGCAGCACAAGTTCTTCAGCACTATCAAGTGCTCAGTGTGAGAAGGCCACAGACTGTTCAGCTGAATGCTCCCCTCCAGGAGTGCAGCTGTACCTGTGTGCACTTATTGTCATCTATTTCAGCTGAATAGCAAGTGGCTTGGTGCCTTCCACTGCTTGCTTTGAGTGCCTCCAAGGAAACTGGGTGGGAATATGACTCTTGGCAAAGAAGTACATCTGGCCACGAAGCCAGGCTCAGGTACTCAGGAAAGGTTAGCTTCTCCCTCAGGAGGACACCCCACAGCCTCCACTTCTCTACTTTTGCTGCAAACCAAAGAGATTCACTGCATGCCCCCTGCCTGCAGTCACAGCTCTCTGGGGAAGCCACGTGAATAAGAGGCACGGTGGAGACCCTGACAAGAGCTCTGCACTCACAAGCTGCAAGAGCCACAGTAGACACAGAAGTACATCAAATGTTCTTCTGAAACAGCCTTTTCTGTTCAAACAGCTGCAATAAGCCTGGAAAGAAAGCACTCTTATTTCAGAGGGTTTAGGTGACACACCTGCCCTGGCAGGTTCTCTCTCAGGCAGCCTAAGCCCTAGTGAGTTACAGCCACGCAGAGATAGGGGACGCTGGTGAGGATTCACACTTCCAGGGGGTTTTATTTTGCATCTGTTT
This sequence comes from Cephalopterus ornatus, assembly GCA_013396775.1. Lineage (NCBI taxonomy): Eukaryota > Metazoa > Chordata > Aves > Passeriformes > Cotingidae > Cephalopterus > Cephalopterus ornatus. Next base: position 240,599 of record VZRE01012498.1, read on the forward strand.
TCTTAATAAAAGACACAAACAATTCTCTGCTTTAGGAAACTTCAACAGATAGTCATCCTGAGAGTTAATGCTTTGCTACTACATTTTAGTGTCTTGTTAATAGTGTCCTTTCCACAGCCCAGCTCTACCTAAGCAAAAGGGAAAGGTTCTCAGCATCAGCAGACACTGCTTTAGCCCCTTCTTGGGCAAGTTTTAGTAGCTCTCTGTCCCTCATCATAACCCAAAGGGCTACAGCTCAGTTTACAGATTGATGCCAAAGATGAGAGGCCTCCACACATGAAACTATTATTTACAACTCAAACTAGAGTATAAAAACAAGTTAATGACACTTAGGAGCTGAGGATGCCTTAACCAATAGATACCATATTCACTGTTATACCGAAGAAACAAGTGCAATCCTTATTACCATTCTCTCACGGCTTCTTCTGACTCACACAAGCAAGAAGCAACACATCTCATGAATTTTCAGCACATCCACAACATCTGCCTCACATACCTGCCAACACTGTTTAATGACAGCTAATAATCATTTTACTTAAGGAAATTCAAAGTCACATCAGACGTGTCCCCACACAGAACGCTCCCCTGACACAATACAGCTACACAGGTACGTCTCATCCCCACAAAACACACACTCACTAATTACATCTCCCAGTGTCAATCCAACAGCCTCGCTCCCACAGACACCTCAAATTTCATTCCCATCTTTGCCTGTACCTACCTGCAGCTGTGTGCCTCCTGCAGCTTTGCTCCAGCTCCTGAATTGTGACATGGCCCTCTTTTTGCCCTCTGGGAGCAGGAAAAGAGGCACCATACTACTGCCTTATTAACTCCCAGCACTATAAGGGAATGTCTTATATGATGTCCAGGCTTTCAGGAAGAGGAAGGAGTATTTGCCATCCCCTCCCTAGCTCCAGGCTTTTGTTGATTCACAGAATCATCATCATCTCCACATGTTGACCCTACTTGCAGCAATTTGGGTTTTTGCTGTTCCTCCAACAGCTCATCAGATGTGATTTCCTGCACCAGAGATGCTTTCTGTTGGGAAGTTTGAGATATCTGGCAATCAGTGGGAAGCCCACTAGTAAATTGTCTGCATGCTCAAATGGAGCACTTAGTTGCACTTACACTTGTGGTCATCAGTGTCTTATCTCCCTCTGGTTTGCACCCTGGCTCCAACCAGGCTCCCACTTCTGATGTTTCTGGGAAGGTGCCATCAGAAGTTTGCTCACAGCCGGGTCCTCCACATGAAACCTGCCAAGCTCTATGTCTGACTAAAGCTCTTGCAGGAGTGCCCAGAATAGGCTTTCTTGCAAAAACAGGAGAGAAAAACTTCTCTCATATAGCTTAAGATATTCCGTAATGCAGTCCCTGCTGTACTCAGATAACACAGAGGAGACTGTTCAGGACAATCCATGGCCTTGCCCTCATGCCTTTCTCCAGCCTGGATGACTGACTCAGATGATACTAAACCAGGGGAGCCCTCTCCAGAGTGTGAGTTTTCGCTCTAAGAGAAAAAATCCCAACTATTCCTCTGTGAGGCCAGGAACCGGCAGGTGATGCTCTTGGGAAGGCCCTGGCTGCCACGGGACCAGCACACACCAGAGAGGGGACTTCATCCTGAATGACCAGAGGAGAGAAAGAGCAAAACCCGCTCCTTTGCTGCGCCATTTATAGTGATGTTCTACGGATAACACTTCCACTTTGTGTTCAATGGGTTAAAGTGTTGAAAACAAAAAGCCTTCTATATTTACTGGTGTAATCCAAAAATACCCCAATTCTGCTGACAGCCAAAGCAAGCACAGGCTCCCAGGGGCTCTCTTTCTAGCCCATTACCACATTGGTGCTCCAGATGGCTGACGCTGCCCCAAGTGAAAGAGCAAGATGGGTGTCACATCTCACAGCCTCGCTGCACAGGGTGCCTTCACCCTCTGCCCCACAGCTGCTCCAGAAGAGCCATCCTCAGTTCCCACCCATCCCTCTGCCCAGCCCCTGGTACTTGCTGGCTCCAGGTGCCACGGGGGCTGTATGGCTCAGCCAGAGGATTGCAATGGGTCCCAGTGGCCCATGGGACTGAACGAACAGACTTGTTAAGTAGCATAGGACATCTCTTCACTGCCTCCCCTCTGTCCCCAAAGAGACTGTATTAATTAATGATTTAGAATAATCCCAGATTTTGCTGCAGCTTTGGTGCTTTTCATTGGGGACATAGAAGTGCTTACTATAATTTACTTTTGTTATACTGGCATAACTGCATGGGCTTTTACTTGACATCTGCTTGTGAAGTGAGCAGTTTGTTTGCTGGTTACACTCACAGACTGAGACCTTTTTGGACAGATGATTTACTTGGCCAACACCACCCCAGCTGCAGTTGGCATACCAAGTTTATGATTTCTGGGCCGTGGGTATTCAAGTGTCTGAATATTTGGTCAGGAAGGGAAATGGTTCAGTGGCCCAGCTCTGACACAGCCAGGCGATATCAGCAGATCCAGCTTGCTTGCCTTCCTTCTCCTCCTCCTCCTCTCCACCTCTTTGCTTCCAGATGCAAATACTTCCATATTCGGCAATGTGTAACTATGATGGCTTCTTAAGGGGAAAACATCTACCTTGGCAAATGCATTTAAGACTCTTACTTCTGCTTCACATTTTCAAGCATATGTGGACTAGAGGAAAAATACTTCCATCTTATGCCTGCTGGCATGGCTCAAGACTTGAATTCAAAAATGCCAGCAAGCTCCCAAAGGTTGGCTAATCATAATTAATAACGAAAATGCATTGGCATTGGAAAAATGAATTGGCTCCCATGAGTAGGAAAGTGTCCTGAAGAAGCAATCAGAAGCCAAGGTTCATGAGATTTTAATCCTAGCTCCTGTATCAATTCCCAGTCCAGAGGGGGACACTCAACTGCTTTGTTTGCTTTATTCCTTTCTGAATGGGACTAGACATTAGCTTAGTCATTGTGATATTTGGGGGATTAATTAGCTAATTCAGCACCTCGCTCTAATGATGTAAAAATATTAAAAGCTTCACTGGAAGGATTTGAAGCTGTAGTTGAAGAATTATTGCTCATTTATGACCTTTCTTTGTAACACATCTTGGAAGAGTTAAAGGTAAGGCAAGAGGGAAAGATTTAAAAAAGAGACAGGCATTTTTATTTGGCAAGATTTTTCATCCTGATGAGAAAACATAAACCCCCAGTCTCTGATCTTGGCTCAATCCATATTTAATATCAGAGAGTGCAGTGGTGTCATTTTGAAGACAACAGTTTCAGGAAGCATGGGGGACATATTCCAGGCTTCCTTCTGCTTTAAAAAAAAATTATGTAGGAAAAAAAAAGGTGGGTGACACAGGGCAGAGATGTCACATAATCCCACATGGAGGACACAAAAGACATGAAAAACAAAGCCACAGAGCAAAAGACAGTGTTTCTTTTAAAAAGCAATGGGGAGACTTACACAACATCCTCGGGATTAAAATGACTTCCCCTTTTTCTCTCTGCAGACCCTTTTGTTTTGGCTGATAACAGGATGAAACCCTGCCTGTGAAAACCAAGCAGAGAACAAATTCCAGGGGTCATTTCTCAAGTGGGAGAAGATGCTGCCCTTGTCTTCTCCAGCGATGCTCTGCCGTAGGGCTGCCTCCTACCCCGCCAGCAGTGCTCACCCACTTCCCTGCACTGCAGTGCTGCTCCATGCCTGCTCCATGCCCAGCTTCAGTGTGCAGCAAAGGGAGCAGGTGGGAGTACAAAATCGGGTAGAGCCAGCGGCAGGAATACGAGTGGGGTTTTAGGAGCTGGTGGAGTGTTAGGAAGATGCTGGAATTGAAGCTCGCAGAGGATGGCAAGACTAAAAATAGGCTGTAGCCAGCCTTTCCCAGTGAGTTTCAGCACCTCAGCTGCCTGTCATGCTTGTGACCCACTGAAGAAGGGGCAACAATGAAAGAGATCATGTTTTGCACCACCCTGGCAGTGCAGGACAAAATGGTATTTTGCTTCTCACCAGATCGTTCCACTCTCTTGATCTGATGAGTTTTTTTGGAAGGCTGTAAACTGAGTGTTTCCTCCCCATCTTCAGTCAAACCAAGAGGCTCCCACCTTGCCCTGAGTTCAACAAAGCGCTCGTGTGCATTGAAGATGTGCTCATTCTTACAGGCTGTTTGCAGGCTTCCATTCTTTGAGAGGAAAACGGGAAGTTTTTGTAGAAACCATCATTTTAATGCAACAAAATTGATTAAAGAAGACATTCCACAGAACTATGTTATCCAGTACAATCAACATTGCACCTTTGTTCCTACCTTAGCAATGCTGTATTTCTATTAGAAAAAACCCAAAGACAATTCATAATGCTAGGAGGTGTTGGATTGCATACGTAGATAAGGTGCCCGAATTTCCTGGCCTACAGATGTACATTATAGGGGTCAAAACCAGTTTCTTCTGCTTTTTGCCTATGCTGTGTATTTCAGCAGGTTGGCTGTGGGACAGACAAGGCTTCCCCCAGCTGTGGGTTTCAGCTAGCCATGAGCCCAGGACATCAGCTGTGAATAAGTGATCCCGCTTGTCCAGTGGGCTAAATTTAGGAAGAATCTTGGTGAAAGGCTGCTGTGGTGTAATTTTTTTCTCCCAGCTTTAACTTTCAAACATCAAGAAGATCCGCCATTTGAAACATTTTAGGAAGTCTGAAGAGTGGTTGCAAGATTTGTAAGTTGGTCTCAAGCAGAGCAAAGGGCTGCATCACCAGATCTCCTGGCTCCAGCACTTTAAGTTTAGCTTGTGCTTTGTTAAAACATGACCTCAGGTAACAACTTGTGACTGGGGAAATCACTGTGCAAAAATGCAGTGCCACATTAGCACCTCTTTTCTATGTGTGTGTGTGCTCCTTCTAGAGCAGTATTTGGAATTATTAACAGACTGCCAGACTCCTACAGCTTTCTAGAGCCAGTCCTGCTCTAACTGGGCGCAGTTTTTTCTTTTAGACCTACCGTATATCAAGTGTTTCTCCTCAGGAGAGAGCCACCAAGCAGAAAAAAGGTAGACTGGTATCTCCACAGACACACGGCATTCCCTTGTAAACTGCCTACAGTGCATAAATGGTTACTGCTGGGTGTGGGGACAAAGGAGCCAAAACCCAAAGAGTGCTTTTTCCATCCTGGTCTTCAAGTATGTCGGTGTAATTCAGTGGAAGACAGCAGCATGTTTGAGTAAGAATGTGCCTCCATTTGTCCTCCCGTAAAGCGCTTCCAGGTTTTCAGCACTGCAGTGGGAACACAAGAAGTGGGAATGCTATGAGAAGTGGGTCTAAGGGGAGGGATCTGGCATGAAGCCGTGGCTCTCACTGGGTGTTGTGTTGCTGCTCTCTCCCTAGGAACGTTTGTATCCGCTTTCACCGTGCTGTGTGGAGCCCGGACTGACCTCCCTGACAGGCACATGTGTTGTGTCTTCTGGCTCAACATCGCTGCTGCTCTGATTCAGATCCTGACCGCAATCGTGATGGTTGGCTGGATTATGAGTATATTTTGGGGGATGGACATGGTCATTCTTGCAAGTAAGTACAGTGCACTCACCACCCTGACTTCTCCTCCCCGTGGCCGTGTTACTGAGTCCCACCTAATGTCCCTCCAAGCCACTGGACTGTATTGTAGGGAAGAAGAGCCACGTGATGGGCTCTGCAAGTCCATGAGAAACACAGTAGGCAGAGAAATTGCTAAGAGGGTTTGAATGGGCCCTGTGACATATCTGGTAGAGCCTCCCATCCCACCACATGGGTTACGAACTTTCTTTTCCCTTTATGAAATGGAAAGTGCAGGAAGAGGGAGGCTCCCCAGCACTGAGAACTCTGCTGTGTGAAGCTCCCTCTGCCCTGATTGCATCCATTTGAACGAGAAAGACCTTTCTCCCTTGCAACTCTGGCTGCATCTCTGCTGTTAGAGAGACCTTTTTGAGAGGCCAGTTCTGCTCCCAGGGCCAGCTGTCCCCAGAAAAGCCCTGGGAACTCTCCTGGACCCTCCCCTTCCTCCTCAGAATACATTTAGCCAATGCATTTTTTTTTTTCATGTTTCACACCAAGTCCTTAGGCTGAGCAGAAGTGTTTAGCTGCTCCTAGAAGAACTTCCCATACACCCCTTGAGGAGCCTCTAAAACATTAGTCTAGGGGAAGAGGAATCCTTTTTTTATATGTACATAATTTAGATCACCCAGTTAGTATATATCACCAACCCAGAGTACTGCTAACTTTTATCTGCCAAAGGCTTTTACTGGTGTAAAAGTTGTATCATGTCTCCTGTATCGTATTGCAGAGAATTCAGATGACACTCTCATCTCACCTCCAAAGCCAGAAGCAACACAGACTTCAGGGTGCTGATGGCATCTCTAAGATCCCGCTCCCTTTCCAGAGTCTGGCAGAGGCTGATGGGCATTGCCCCAAACCACCCAGGTTTGAGATCTTTCAGGCTGACAGGACAGGCAGTTCCCCAGGCAAGTCCTTCCCCCAGACACTGTCTTACCAGCAGCTTTTGCCTTTTGGTTTGGAGGGGCTCCACTTAGTCATCTCTGCTGATGACATCTGTGGCTGCACGACAGAGGAGGAGAGAGGATCTTGGGAAGTTGCCAGAAGGCTGCCTAAAGATGAAATGGATGAAACTGGAAAAAAGAAGGCAGAAGATCAGTACGTATTTTCAGCTGCCAAACCCAGGGGTTAAACCCTCTCACCGAACCCCTGCTAATTTCTGAGCCAGCTTCAATTTGCAGGCTGAGTTAAGGCAATCCCCACACCGAGCAAGCGATGGATATTAAAAACCTGAACATATGCAAGGCAAAAGGCAAGGGTGAAGGCAGCACTGCCCTTCGTTTTTCCCTGCAAACCACCTGCCACATTTCCTTCCAGATGTACCTGTGCAGAGCAGGGGTAGCCCAGGTTATTTCCGAGGATCAATTGTGAACAGGTGTACATCTGTGATGTGTCTTTAAGAATCTGCCCGATTTGTGTGTAATCCCATAATTGTGTTCATAATCATATGCTCTTCTGCTCTTCCTCTGCTGGACAGCCTCCGTGTGCAGTTCGCTGTCTGGCAGGACCCCATTCTGCAGTTGTGGGGAGTCAGCAAAGCATCTGTCCTGATAAAGAGCTACATCTGAAATCATGACTTGCTTTTCTTCATAGTCCTGTTCTCCAGGTAGAGGGTTTTGGCCTTAGGAGGGTTGTATTGGTTTTCCAGTTTGATTGTTGGGGAAAACCATACAGCTTGCAATTATCTCCCAGAAGCTGTATCTCACATCTGGCTGGACCCCACCAGTCTGAAAGGCAGAAGGTGGGTGAGCAGCATGTGGTGGGAATGCTCAGGTCAAGAGGTCCCCAACCACAACATAATATTTCATCCCTCTGGTGGTAGTAGAGAATGGTGAGAGGAGTCAACATGTCTTATGTTCACCAGCACCATCTGACAAGTTGCAGCCCTTGGCAGTTTCTTGCTGTCTCATTAAATAGCTGGTTTTAAGTTTACTTGCCATGCAGAGAAAATAATGGCTAAATAAAGCAGATCTAGGTTGATGAAGAATAAAAAAAAAAAAATCAATTTCATTTGAAACAAAGAACAGAAGTGATCAATTGCTGCTAGCTGGATCAAACAGCCCTGTCAGACCCAAAGTGGTTCTTATTTTCATGTTAAAAAAAAAAAAGGTACTAGCTTAAAAAGGAAGCCATGTTTGAAATGCAAGAAATGAGGTATTTCATCTAAGAACACTGCCAGGGAACAGTTTGCTTTGGCTGGGTTTTGTTTGTGTACAAGCAGTTTGATACACTAGACAGAAATCGTACACCATTGCAATTTGGATTTGCAGATGGAAAATAGTTAAAAAAATACAAAACTACTGGCCACCTCTAGTCTCCCTTGCCTTGAAATGGTCTATTCCATGCATCCCTGTGAGGGTGCCGTACTATTTGGATAGGCTAGAGGCTGGACACAGCAGCTGGTGTCTAAGCTGGTGGGGGCTAGCAGTGAGGAGAAGGGTGGGAAACAGCTAAGGCTCAGGGACTCCACTCAGGCTTTCCCTGAGGGGTGAGTGCCTTGCTCACCGGATTAGAGCCTGCCTGTCTATTAACTGGTAGAGAGCTGGGAGAGAGTTAGAATCATAGAATCCCTAAGGTTGGAAAAGACCTCCAAGATCAGAGTCCAACTGTTAACCCATCACCACCGTGTTCACTACTAAACCGTGTCCCCAAGTGCCACATCCACGTGCCTTTTGAACAGGAGGCTTGTTGCAGCTTTTCATCTTCTAGTGCTAATTCTCAGCCATGGAAAGGGGGAGCTTGCTCTGAGGATAATGTCATACTGTCTTTAATGAGGGGAAGAGGAGAAGAATTATAGGCCAACCAGGTATACTTCAATTTCTGGAAGAAGTAATCAAGTAAGTGACTTTCATGCATTTAGAAAATATGAAACATCCCCACAAAGTCATCCTGGGTTTGTCCAGAGCAAGCTGTGTCAGACTGATTCCCTTCTATGGCAGAGAGATTCATTTTGTGTGTGGTGGCAGCAGTCAGCCATCCCTTCTAACCTTCAGGTGCTGACGCTGTCTCACACAGCATTCCTACCAGCAAGCTGGGGAGACATGGCCTGAGTGAAAATGCACTTGAGAACTCTACTCTAAATGGATTTTCCTGAACTAGAAAGACATAAAGAGAGATGTGTTGAAAGGTCCCTCCTGAATCCAGTTCTGCTCATTATTTTAATTTGTGACTTGATGATGGACCAGCCCCACACCAGCAGCGGCTGCGAGGACGGCTGGCTCAGCACGGGCAGTGTCCAGATTCAAGCAAATTGAAGAAATGGTCTGAAAACAGTAAGTGCTACTCAGTAGAGACAAACCCAAGACTCTACAGAAGAATTAATTGACTCCATAAACACAGGGAACCACTTGTTTTTCAGCAAAGGATGTGGTGGCTGCAGAGAGTCACAAGTGGCACAGGAGTACAACGCTGTGGAGGGAACAAACACCACCCAGGCAGGTAGAAGCAGAGCCTGTAGGGAATTAACTGATCCCCTCACTTTTCTCTGCACACGTAAAGCTGCCGTGAGGCTTGTGGCTAGCTTTGGGGTCTGTACTTCATGTGGAAAACCTGGAGAGAGTCCAGAGGACCGTAAGACAGCAGGCATGTTGATGATGAAGATGTTCAGCAGGCTAGTAAATGTGAGAGGGCAGCAGTTCAGCCTAAGACAGACTTAAATAACAGCAGGAAAAATCTGTGTGGAAATTAGGAGACATTTTCCCTCCAGTAAGGTCAACATGCTGCAGAGTTTGGATGGAAGGATCTGCCCTCTCTGTTCCTAGAAGACTCCAAGAGTGAGTAGACTGACTGCTGTCAGGAGCAAGGTGGGACATGGGAAGAGAACAACTGACCTCAGAGGGTCCCATCCAGCGCTCATCCCCTGTATGGTGCCCTTTTAGCAGAATAATATCCCAGAAGGAAGATTAATTGAATGCAGTTTTGCTGTCACACTTAATTACTTTTGGCAGCACCATGGCATGGGGCACTTTCTCTGCTAATTTAAACGAATTGCCAGCTGTCCCCATTTGACGCCACAGATATCTTCTTTGAACAGCCATATGGCTTTGGGAACTGTCCTTCGCTCTACCGCTGTCTGAAGGCAAAGGTAGATTAAAAGGAAGAACTTGATTATTGTGCAAAAAAAAATAATGATCTGGACTCTCCCCTGGCTGCTGCGAATATCCAGCTGTCCTCAGTGACGGCTGGGCAGCGCTGCCACACTGTGCTATCCTCAAACCCCTTGTCACGTCTGCAGGGAGGAGGTACGGAGCTGAGGCAAAACAGAGTTAATTAGCTGGCCAAGACCAATTGGAAAACAAGCCTCCTAAGGCTTTCTGGGCAAAGTTCCCTCTGCTGTAAGCACACCTTGTCCCCAGCCCACGCAGCACACATCTTCATTAGCCACATTGTGCAGAATGACCACAGTGGAATGGCCTTTCCAGGAACTCCCTGGCTGCTCAGAGCCCGTTATGAAAGGTTGTGTACCATTTCTTGACAGAAATGCCAGAGAAATAATATAGTAACGTCACACTGAGTTGGCACAGGGGACACAAGTCAGGGACTGTTTGTCCAGGCATTGTTTTGCCTCTAGTGAACACAGACAAGAACTCAGGCCTGCTTTCCGAAGGAAGCCCTCAAAATCTCAGCTTTTGGCCTCTGAATGAACAACTGCCTCTGAACGCTTGGCTGCACCATCGCTCGTGATTTCACTTTGGGTGACTCCCAGGGGCTGACTGCCAGCCAGTAGTGAGAACTTACCTGTAATCATGCTGTCCACGTGTCACTCCTTTGCTAATTACAGTGCTCAGACCCCGCCAGAAGCAGCAGCAGATGATTGCACAGTTACTGTACTCCTGGGCTCTGAGGGACTTTGGAAAGCATCACTGAGTCCCTCTGCTGTTCAGGGCCCCTGCTAGGGCAGATCACATGGCTGCCCTGGGAAGGAAAGGACAACAGAAGGCACTGAAGAGACTCCGAGGCAGCTGGAAGGGAGAAGGAAATGATGGAACAAATTCTGAGGAAAAATTGCCAGCTTAGACCTATTATGTTTTTTTTTTTTAAATCTAAATAGACCTGTTCCCCAAACTATGGTTGAGGAAAATAGTTGAAATACCTTTTTTGCTGTTTCTTACCAAATGCTGCAGTGAGGCAAGTTCTTAAAATATTTTAGGAATGTTAAATACCACCAGGGTTTGCAGCACCCAGACAGGCTGAGGCATGCCGTGGTTGTGAGTCACCTGCAGGCACAAGCAAACTCAGCAACAAAACTGCCAAAGGCTTTGGGTGTAGTTTTCCAGGCTCTTGGACTGTGAAAGGCACACCATGTGCCCTCTGGTACACCGTGATGTCTTGTTTGCTGCCATCCATCAGCAATTTGCCTTCAGTCAGACCCATGAAATACCAATGTCACAGAGGAAAGTGTGGGAGCATTGCTCAGAGGTGTTACTCCATCCAGACTGTCCAGCTCAGGGCCAGTGAACTGGAAAGTAGATGAAAATTTCCCCATCATCTTTAAACAGGAGTCCCAGATGAAATGATCCACTTCAAGTACAAAGATTTTAAATAATGTTTAGCCCTGGTGTGAATGTCTGATGGCAGAGCAGCTGTTCTCTGTTTATTCTGCAGCCCCAATTTGTTCATTCTTTTCTGGTTCTCCATGTGTTTCAGATATATTGTCTACAGTTACATTTCTCCCTCTCTCTTTCTTTCATGTTCCTTTGCCTCCTTTTGTTCACCATCAAAGTCTCACAAGGTAAGTTTGTTTCTGTTCTTCCTCTTCCTCCTCCTCGCACCCTGTGGCAGCTCCCCATGGAGAGCAGCGAGCATGGGCCAGGGCAAGCCATCAGGAATTCCCTTTGGCCAGTGCTGCCCACTCCCAGCCCACGTCCAGCCTTGTGCCTCTACGTGTGTGTGTGTCCGCCTGTCTCTGTGTCTGTCCTGTGGCTGCAGAGCCCCAGGGATGTTTGAAAATCTTTGCACAGCATTGAAATGTCCCTCAGGCTGCCCCAAGGGCACCCTTGGAGCACAGCAGGAACCTGGTTCAGCCTTGAGAGCATCCTGAAGCCACCCTCCACATGAACCCAGCCCTGGTATGACAGGCTGTGCACAGACTGGGTTCTCTTTGCCTCAGTCTTACATGCAGTGGTTTACAGAAGAAGTGCAATTTCAAGTAAACTTGATTAAATCAGTGACTTTGTGCACAGACCAACTTAATCATGATCCCAGAGCTGTCTGCTCTACAGAACTGCACCTCAGCTGTATTGCAGGTGTACTAACATGAAGCTGCTTCATATAGAATAGGTGTTCCTATGCAAGAAATGCAATAAATATTTTTATATATAAACTGTTTAATAAGTTAAGTCTGAAGTATTGTAATAAGTAAGTTTAGCATAGGACAGGTCATTTTTTGGCTTACTTTGGTCACATAAAGAGAAACACAGGCTTGGCCACTGTAACTGCCTTCCAGCCAGCTTCAAAACTGATAGCAGGACTGAAAGGATTTCTTAATCCTAATTTTCTTATATCTCAATAAAAGGCATGGCTGTGTAAGCAAGTTACTGTAAGCATAACTCAACTTGCTTACTTTAGCTAAAGATTTATGGCAGACCCCAGCTTTTTGGTCCATGGGGTTGTTTTGGGTTTTTTTAAACTTTGCTCCCTAAACAAATTAAACCAATACTGTAGACAAGCCCATATTACACGTTTCCAGCCAGCTCATCTTGGCTTCAGAGCTGACTCACACTTAGAACATAAATTCATGAAAAATCTCATTTTGCACCCTAGAAAAAGCTCTTTGAAAGAGATGAGAGTCTTTCTGTTCAGCTGCACTCAGTGGGCAGCAATGCAGTTAAGTGTCATTAATCTGCCCCTTGTGCTTGTTAAACAGCAGGAGATCCAGACTGCCAAGGCTGGGTGAATGTGTGCATTTTTTCCTAAAGTACAGCAAAGTTCATATGCTGGAGTCAATTCTCAGTTCAGCAAAAAGTCCCTTAAAGATACGGGTTCTGGCACCTGCTGGTATTTTGTGTTCAGTTTTTTTAAGGGACTTACAAAAGCCTGACATAAGGGTTGGAAAGAAATATTAAAAAAGCATCAATGGAAAAGTGTTTGAAGAGTTAAGGATTCTTCTGAGATGTGAAATTTCAGACTTCTTTGAAATTCAAAATATAAAAATAACAGGCTACTTATGTTATTTAATCTAAGTAAAAAAACCTCTCCAGATCTTTAGAAGTTTTTTAGTTGAAAGATCTTTATTGTGGCAGGCAGCGCAAGTAAGGACAGTTGGTTTGCTTCTTTAATATGGAGATCTTTTGCATCAATACTATCATAAAAAAAATCCCTTCTCTTAAAAGGAAAGCAGGTAAAGCTTCTAGTGCAGTCACTGCAACCACCTAGGAAAGTGTTAAAAAATCCAGTATTTTTCTCATTATCCTGTGTCAGCACAAGAGCTTCTGTGCTCTCCTATTGCCCTCCCCTGCCCTAGCTCCCCCTGGGGAGAAGAAGCTGTGTCCTATGGGATTTACAGCCTCCTGTCAACAGCTATGTGCAGGACAGTAAATAAGCTTGGGCCCCAGGCCCCCGAGGAGCTGTGACGGGCAGCAGGACAAGCTGCTTTAGCCTTTGCAACATCCATGTGGCTGCAACACAGCAGGAATCCCAAGGGCTTTGCTGCCTTGGCTGGGACGTGCATCAAACCTTGTGGCTGCAGGAAGAGGAGAGGGTGTGGAGGAACAGGAATCCAGGCAGTTCCCAGTGCAACTGGTTTTGCTGCAGAAAAGCTCAGTTTTCTCCAGGCCCGCTGGACAGCCACTGTGCCCTAACAAAAACACCTCTAATGCTGCTGGGCTGGAGCAAAGAAAGTGCATAACAAGGCAGTGAGAATATCATTAGAGGAAGTGCCCACAGAGGCATCTTGAGGTCTGTGTTTGAAATTTGACATGTCAGCCTGTGATTAAAGGCTTCTTCTCCAAGAGGTGTTTGTTCACCTCTGCAAACTGCAGTGCAATTGGTTGCTGCTGGAGAGCTCTGTTGGCAAAAGCCAGCACAGGAACAAAAAGATGGATATAGGAAGCCAGCCTCCTCCTCTGGAAGGACAAGGTTCAAGCATAGATCACAAGCAGAGATGTCTCGGATGCACAACCGGCAAAGTGCCGGGTTAGCACTTGGGAACAGCAGCGTCTCTGGAGCAGGATATAAGGGCATACATTTCCTCTACACTGCAGAAAAACATGCTGTGTAAAAGTTTTAGGTTATTGTATAGGTTGTACTGGAATTGGTGACCACGGGTACCAGCTGTGCCTTTGTCATCCCTTCAAACAGACGTGCCCCTGCCTCTGCCGGGGCCAGGCGGGTGCTGCAGCAGCAGGGCTGGCTGCCAGCATCCACATGGCCGTGCCCAGGAAAGTGGCTGCACCAGGCAGGTGTTGGCTAGAGCAGGGCAGGGTGGCTTGCTGGGCTGAGGCTGCCCAGGGCAGCCTGGCCACAAGAGGAGCTGTGGCAACCCCCCTATTTTCCCACATGGTTTGCTACTCCTGGTAAACCAGGCTCAGTGGCTTTCTTGAGCCTGACTGAGGGTCCTCATTAGGATTAACTCTAATCATATTCCCTTCCCCTCCCTCCTCACAGGCTACAAGGAACAGGGGATCCCACAGCAGCTGTAGTGGCTGGCACAAGTATGGTCAGAGAAACACGGCAAGAGATTTCCTTTGGCAGCTGTGGGCCATGGACCTTTTTATTACCCTTTGTCTCTCTTCTTCTTCCTTTTGTTTTGTTTCCTTCTGTTTGAACCTGATTCATCTGCCTGTCCAGCGGAGCGGAGATGCAGAGCAGCTGGTGGAGACTTGCACTGATCCCACTGAGCAGCGGAGATGAGGCAAGCACAGCATGGGTTGGGACTGGTCCTGGCCAGCACGTGGTGGGCGGCCGACAAGGAGGAGGAGGAGGAGCAGGAGGAGGAGGAGGAGGATGCCAGATGAAGGAAACACCCTTGGCAAAGGATGCACCTGGGCAGGCAGCTGAACCGAGGGAGTGGGAGATGCTGCTTTCACTCTCCTCCCAGGGGGGAGGTCACTGAAGACATTTTGCCTCCTTTCTATGCTCACTGTTAAAGGAAACTGGCTGTGAACATCAGCTGCCAAGGAGCTGTTCATAGATATATGTACAGTGTTAAAAGCCAACCAGTGGTACTTTTTTCCCACCCCAAGATTCCATCCTTGACTGCTTTGCAGTAGTGGAGGGTTCAGCACAGCCTCCTCTGCTGTCTGTATATACGATACTTAATGAAGTTCTGTCCTCACAGATGTCTTGAGAAACGTGCTTGCTGTAAATCGTATTGTACTGCTGAAGTGATCTGGGGGCATCCCCTGCTTCCGTCCGCTGCCACCATGCAAAGACCAGACCTCCCGCCAGCCCTGGGGAGACTTTATCCAGCAAGGGACTGGTGCCCCGTAGCTCCTCTAGGGTGGCGGGTGCAGCCATGTGCTGCCAAAAGCTTCTAGTGTACAACAATACTGAGGAAGCCAAAACCTGAGACTTTTCCTCCCTCTGAAAGAGACTTTCTGGCAGTGTCTCCATGATTTGGAAATGGATCCCCTTACAGCGTGACGTGTGCTCCTGGCTCAAGCAGTGTCCCAGCTCTGCTTCCCCGGGGTAAGTGCCCAAAGCTCAAGTATCACGACTTGCTAACCAGGTGCTCAGCAGCTGTCACTGTTGGAAGGCCCACAGCCAAATGGGGTAGGGCTGTGTCTTCCTGGTTTGAACACACGGTGTGCAGAGCTGCATTGGGCATCCAGGTGGAGTGATGCCTCTGATCCTGGCTGGTATTTAAGGAGGGCAAAGATGAGCTCAGCTTGGTGGGAGTACCTGGCTGCTTTTCCACTTTTTCAGGGGGAGCTCTGCTGAAACAAGGCAAAACTAGGCTTCTGCTCACACCTAGGTAGGGTCCTTCCAATTCAGAGGAGCTTCATGCAAACCCACTGCCAAAACTGGGAGCCACCTGAGTCTGGCAGAACTGAGATCGACTTCCACCCTATCGCTCCTGACAAGAGACAGTGGGCAAGGGGATGGCAGCAAACCCCACTGCCCTACCAGCTCCTGGTCTCTCCCGGTATGATGATTTGCTTTTTACACAGGTCTTGATTTTTCATGCAGAGCAGATCCTGTGAGCTAGAATAGCTCCTGTTGCAAAGAGAGCTTGGGGTGTCAAACAGCAGCAAGTGCCCCTGAGCACGGGTGTCTTCTTGCTAGGCAGAAAGCACTGTTCTCCACACTCTGTGTGTTTAACCCTCAGAGGCATGGCAGGGGTACACTGTGCAGGACAGCTGCCCACCAAGGCTGGAGGAGAGCCCTGTGCTGCGCAGGGCACATGTCAGTGATGCCCCTAAGGAGCTGGTGGCAGTAGAAGCTCCTTTGGTGTTTTAGTGTAAACCTATGGCTTAGCCTCCCTACAGCCCCAGGTGCACTCCTGAAGGCGGGAGATGCAAGACCTTTCTTCCCAGAAAGCTTCTTACCTGCCCAATGCCCACACTTCACAGTGAACCCACAGCCTGTGGAAAGCAGGCACCAATACCTCTCTGCTCTCCCAGCTCAGGAGGTCCTCCTCCAGGGTTAATGATAAAGCATCATCCACAGTCCCAACTAACGTGTGGCAGGACAGGACCGCTAAAGCAGTAGCACAGCTGGAAAACACCTTCACAAGCTACTGCTGTCATCAGTGGGAATGCTTTTGAGAAGCCACCCAAATAGCTTGCCAGCTCAGCTGCAGCAAACACAAGGACAAAGAGCAATGGTTACTCCTCACTTTTACCAAAACAGAATGGCTGGTTCAAGAGCAAATGCCAAACGTTGTCTAAGCACTGAGTTAGCTGTGCTGTGGTGTCAGGATGGGTGTGCAGGAGCCTCTGCAGACATGGATAACAGGTCATAGATAAAAGAAACCAGGCAAAGCCTTTGGGTTCAGAGTCTGAAACAGGAGCAGCCAAATGTGGCTTATGAACAATTTCTTCTGGTGCCTATGAATTTGGATTCACTTTTAGAAGATAGATTTAAACATGCAGTGGACAGGCAGTGCAGGAAACCTCAGTCTGGACAGGGTTAAACAAGCTGACATTTTCACTGGGCATTAAACTGCCAAAAGTCACATCTAGTGTGGCATCAGATGTCAGATCAGCAGCAGATTCCCCATCCCAGAGATCCAGCACCTGTACAAGAGCTCCTCTGGGAACAAAAAGGGGCAGAATTAGCTCCTCTTCAGCATCACCAGAGTTTTGCTGGCCTTCCAGGTCACAACTGGTGCTGTCAATCTCTGTGCTCTAGTGAGGATGGGAGAATTGGCTTACTTCAGGAAGGACTTGTATGGAAATGCTGCCCTCCCCGGGATGGCTGCAGATCTCCAGAGAGCATTGCTTCACTTAGGTTTGTGTGCTGTCTGCATTTATTGCATGAGGGAGTTTGGTAATGCAGTGCAGCACTGCGCAGGAGAGGTGAGGGACTTATAATTTACTTTCAGGTTTTGCTCTATAATTTCCTTTTCTTATTTTTGACCTTCCTATCAAATTGGTGAAGCCAAGAAAACACACAATGCGCCATTTAAGAGGCTCTGAAATCTGCAAATGACACCCAGGACAAAAGGCCTTATTTCTGTCTGTTGTGGTGATTTGCTTAATTGATTTTAATTAGAAGCAGACATATTCCCACTCTCTACTTTAGCACAGGAGCAACTTTATAGATGGGCCTTGCTATCAGACAGCGGGCATCAAATTGCATTTTCCCCAAAGCTGCCCCACAGCAGTAATAATGGTGATAAAAACCTCTGCTTTTTCCAATAGTCCTGATTAAAACTAGCACTGCCAAGCTCCCCCCAGCCCAGGTGTGAACAGCAGCCTCAGGCTGTGGCAAGACCCTCACCCTGGTTTCACTTCTCCCCATGGCAAGTACTGGGGAGCTGCAGTGAGCTTGGAGGCTGAGCCCAGGGCAGGGCTGGGGGAGCTGGAGGGGAGGGCCTTGGCGGTCACAGAGGGGTTCTGCTCAGTCCCATCTTTTATATCACACTCTCCACCATGACTTGTTTTTCCTCCTCTCATAAAAGGCCAGAGCTCTGTGCCAGGGACAGGCCAGGCATACCCATCCCCTTGGGGGGCTCCTGGTAAACCCGTGGTGGGGAAGCTGGCACCAAGCTGGAGGGGGTTGCATGGTGCTCACCATTCATGCACTGATGAGAAGAGCCATGCAGTGAAGACACAGGTATGAGTGCCATATGGAGCCTTCCCCCCATCAGCAATTATTTTCTTTCTCTTTAGGGTCAAATTAGTCACCCAGCACTTTTACATCTCTTTCCGAAGCACTGCAGAGGGAGGCCACCTCTTCTGGGACAACACCTCCACCAACACCAGAGCTGGATAACTCTCATCCTGATTGCAGGAGCTGGGCCATGAGGTACCACACCGCTGCTGCCAACCAGCCCTGCCTCCTTGCCAGCGCAGCCAGAGGTCACAGCCCTGAACACTTCATCTGGTCCAAAGTGCATGGCACCCAGCTATCCCAATGCCATCACCTGCTTTATAAATGTAGATGTTTTAGATGCAAGTTTTACAGCTAAAGAGTGATAGTGGGTAACAAAGAATAAATGCAGTTGCTTCACTTCCATCTGTAAGCAACACGGAATTTTCTGCTGCTCTTTTCTGATTGTGAAAACCAGGTTTCTCAAAAAAAACCAAAAAAAAAGGGCTTTAATGAAATAGTTCCATGGTACTTGAACACAGCCGGGCTGAACAGCTGATTTACTACTCGTTGGAAAGCAATTCCAGGTAGGAACCAAACCAAATGTGTGTTTGAAATGTGTGGCCAGTCGAAAACCAGTTTCATCATTCTGGGTCAGCCCAACCATTGCAACACAGACCACATTAACATTTTTCCCCAGTTTGTTGGTGTTGCCAAATCTGTCTTTACCATGGAAAAGGTGCTATGGCAGATGACCCCCACTCTCCCAGCCCTTTTGCCCGCATAGCTCGGCATCGCTCCTAGCCGTGGCACACATTGCATCCAGGAAGGTCAGCGGGGCTTTGTGCTGGGAATGGCTCTGGCACGCAGCCATGTGGTAGGGAGTGTTAGATGTGCTAGGTCACCCCATCTGTGCCACATCCTGTGCTTCCCAAGACACAAAGCTGCGTGTTTCTCCTTGTGTCCTTCGACTGTCACGCATTTTATTAAAGATCTTTCAGTTCTACTGGAAATTGCCCCTTGTCATAGTCTTGCCTTGAGTATTGTGCCAGGCTCTGTGGACAGGAGACTGCAGAGTCACAGTCCCAGTATTCTTTAGGGAGACTGTTTTATTCCACCCTTGCCTTGCCTCCAGCTTGTTTTGGGATGACCCTGCAGTTCATGTACATGCGTATACTCCAGCCAGGGTGTATTTTATTGCCATCCAACCCGAACTGCGTCCACTGCAAGACACCACCAAGAGTTCATTGAAATTTAAAGCCCAGATACAAGGAGACCTATAAGCTCGGCTAGATCTGATATTCCTCCCAGTTAAAAGCAATGGCTTCTCCCACATGCTTGCTAACCATGTTGTGGTAACACAGCCCTGTACTTTCTAGCAGACTTCGCTTCACACTCGCACACACAGTGCACTTTGAGGCAGTGCTGCAATTTATTTCCCAAACTGGCACTCAGCATTTCCATCCCCCTGTGGGAGCAGCATGCTGTGAAACCCCAGGTCACAGTGGCACCAGCTGAACCAGGCTTAATTACAGTGAATCCCAGTAGAGCCCATGCCACCCACAAGCCATTCTTCCTCCTCTTGTCATCCATATAAACAACTAAGCCAGGCTAAAATTCAAGTCCTCCTTCTCTTGCACCTACCCACTGACCAGAGGAAAGCAGCAACACCCCATCCCCACTACTGGAATGGTGCAGTGGGAAGTGGAAGGCTTCACTTTAGCTCCAGGAGTGGCAAGGCGAGAGTAGCTCAATCCATCTTCCAGCTCTGAGGATGCTTTCAGCAGACAGGTGAAAGGGCATGGAACATTTTTTGGCTTGGGATCAAAACAGGGGCTCACCTCTACCAGCACTGCCTAGAGGTGATGGCAGCTCTCTCCCAAATACCCAACAGGCAATCTCACCCAGATCCACACTCCTGCTTCCACCCACCACACACAGACGCGGGTGCCGCTCCAGAGGCTGGGAGGGGGAATAAGTTGTCCATTGCTGGCTCAAGTCCACGTTTTCCTTGGTTTTGGCCATGCATGGGTACATCAGATTTTTCTACCCTAGGAAGGAGGGAGCAGGGGCCTGCCTACCTGTGCCAGTTGCACCCTGCTGGTGAGCCCACCTTTCATTTTCGCACTGGAGCCCAAACTAAGGGGTTACCAAGGACCATTTGTATGCCTATTTATATCATCAAGTATTGGATTGTGACTTCTTGTGTTTTGATACTGTGGATATTTTTTTTTTTAAAGTTAAATATATTCTATTGCTGGACAGCTGGAACGAAATGCAGAGTCTTCTTATGTAGCCTGGAGAAACCCTATCCAACCCTGACTCACAATGGGTCCTGGTCTTCCTCCTCCTCCCACCAGCAGGTTGGTGGAGAGCATCCAGCAGACATCAGCCCACACCCACAACATTTGAGGAGAGGAGGCAGGGACCAGAGCATGACTTTCTTAAGCAATTTAGGACCCAGAGTCTTGCAGGGGAGCAGAAGGCTAGTGAGGAGCCTCACCTGCACCTCTGGAGTGGAGACAAGGGAGGGGGAAAAGCCACCCTACGTTCCCCTCTGCACATGCCTACCAGCAATCCCTCTTGACTATTTTCTTTGCAGTTTTAACACTGCAGGCATGACTCCATCCATATTATCCCTGCTTTCCATGAAGAACAGCCCCTGTGCTGCTGGCGGTGTGGACACACACACCTGAGCAGAGCAGACCTCAGCAGGCAGCAGAGCCATCACAGGGGAGCTTTCCTAGGAAAGGCAGCTCTGCTGTGAGGGCCAGCAGCTTGTCAAAACACACCTGCACATTTCAGCAATCCATACTTCATGCTCCCTGCTCCTCCGGTTATGTGCAATGCCCCAAAGTGCCATTGCTCTTTGCTCTGTCCCCAAAGCCACTGTGGGTGAGAAAACCCATGGGAGATCCCAGCTAGACTCGTCAGGCCTTGGTTTTTGCTGAGACAAGCAACTGTCTAAAGTCTCTAAGCAGTTGTTCATTCATATAAGTGTCTACAGCCTAGTAGTTTTGACCTCAAACATTGGCACACAGGTCGTTTCCAGGCTGCCAAGTTTCCCCGGGCCCTGCTTGGATGCCCTACCTCTGTAGGAGACTCCTGCAAACACAGGGTTACACAAGCAGCTTGTCCCAGCAAGAGATCTCCCAGCCCTCAAGGACAGCAAGGCCTGCAGCCATCACCCCATCTCTAGCCCAGACAGCATTCATGGAGGATGGGTTTCATCCGCCTTGGATAATGCAGCTTAGATGGGATAGAGCAGCTTCTTGCTCCATCAAAACCTCAAATCCTTAGAGGACTGCAACACCGCCAGAGGTGATGTCAGGCTGCAGGGAGTAAGCCCTGAGCACATTTCTCTGTCATATGGCGCTGCACAGTCCCTCACACACTCCACAGCCCACGACTGACCCTCAGCTCTCACTGCCCGGGGTGGCTTCCTCCCCCCTGCAGCGCCTTGGCTCTCCCCATTCCCTGCTCTTAACAGGGAAGGCAACGCTGTGTGGCACAGGGCTTGGTGGCATCTGCTGCCCACCCAGAGCAGGGGCAGGGCTTGCCTCCCTTCCCAAGTTCCCAGCCTT
Organism: Cephalopterus ornatus; assembly: GCA_013396775.1. Taxonomy (NCBI): domain Eukaryota; kingdom Metazoa; phylum Chordata; class Aves; order Passeriformes; family Cotingidae; genus Cephalopterus; species Cephalopterus ornatus. The sequence continues at coordinate 261,939 of VZRE01012498.1, forward strand.
TCTGAGAGGAACGGCAGGGATGAAGAGGGAGCCTGGCAGTGCAGAGAGGAGGGGGCCGGTGGAGAAGGTGAAAGGTGTATGGGAGAAAATGCAACTGTGCCCGCGACAGTCACCCTACACAGCCCCAAATACCAGGACAGATGTTGGGAGATGCTGCTTGAGAGATTAAAGTGTGGTTATCCCTGTCTCCAAATTGCCAGTGCAGTGCAGCGCTCCCCATTTGCACAAGGCCAGGCTCATGCAGGAGGAGCGGCAGGAGGCCAAAGCCAAATGTGGCCCTGGAGAAGGGGCACTGGAGAGGGCCCCCACCCAGTGAGGCCGGGGGAAGTAGCCATGGGGAAGGTGACAACACAAATCCCACTTTACCCGCCCTTGCAAGCAGTGCCCAGTACAGACCTTCAGTGACCTCCTGACCCAGCGTTGTCAAGGGACACCCCATGGCACCCCACTGCTGGGCTGAGGGGACAGCCAGTCCCACAGCACTTGTCCTTAACGAGAAGAAGAGGGAAGGGGGAAGGATGCAGACTGCTGTTTGCAGCTCAGCAAGGCAACTGGCTGCACCAAGAACATCAGAAGTGTGGAGCCCACCAAGAACCAGCATCAGGAACAGAGCAGTGCAGAGCATAAGATAGGTCAAACCGGGGGGCAGGTCCAGCCTGGAGGCCTGCCACAGGACTCAGAGGGCCACCAAACTCAGATTTGGTGCAAGACCAGCAAGAAGGCTCTTCTGTGTACCCCATGGCTTTGAGGGGTCTGGTAGGTGAGACAGAAGCTTTCTTTCACTTTCCACATCTTTCTATTTAAGGTTCACTCCTCAGCATGTGAAGCACTTTGGGATGAAAACTGATATATTGTATTATGATACTATTAATACACCCATGCAGACATGCTATCACATGGCAAATCCACTAGAGAGATCTAGAATAATTATCTCAAAGAGATTTCTTTAACACCCTGCTAATGGAACCATTTCAGAAGGGGAGGGGGAAAGATAATAAGCACACAAATTGAAAGCCAAAAATTGGAGCTTAGTGAAGATAAGCCACGGGGAAAACCTCCATGCCTTATTCCTCATCCAAGCACCGCCACAAGAACAGGTCTCTTCCCTCGTCCCAAAGAACAGGCATCTCCAGCAGTTTCTCAGCCCTGCAAGCTGTTCACACCCCTGTTCCAGGGAGTGCTCTGGCATCAGCCTTTTGTTTCCTAGGGGGTTCTCAGGGGGTTAGAAGAGGCAGAGAGGCAAGAGGTAATGAGCACAGCCTGCAGCTTCTGCTGGCTCCTCAAACAGGCAGCAGGACCAGCTTTGCTGCAGCAGACACCCAAATCCCCGTTCTGAAACCAGACAGCACCATCACACAGAAACCCAGGGAATGGGGTGACTGGCAGGTTCCTGGGGTGCTTACCCCACTTTATCCTGGCCCTTTCCAGAGATAGTAACCAGCAAACCTTGAGCTCCTGAAGAACTGGAAATGCCCAACACAGCCCTGCTCTGCCCTTCTCCAGCATCTCATGGATAGACAGAAGCCAGATGAGAGCTGCTCCTGTCCCCCCAGCCAGAGGGGGTACAGCCAAAGCCTATGGCTGCCCTGCCCCAAGCCCCACACTGCATTCCTGGGCACCCACCTCCTCCACTCTGTGGCCCCAGGGGAGGCACACAGCCACCACACACATCTCACCCTGACTTCAGGGGCACTGGCTCACCCCCCAGCCCAAGAGCAGAGCCTGCCCAGGTGCCCTCAAAGCACAGCACAGCCTTTGCTGTCACTCCTCTGTGCACCCACTTGGTGCAGCACAGCAATGGTGAAACTCCCCTTCCAGGAACCACCACACAACCAGGATAATTAGCCTCCCTTTGCACTTACAGCCTCCCCAAACCAAACTCACCTTCTCAGGGCTACCACTCTGCTGGGATAGATCCAACCCTGCAGCAGCTCTTGCTGAGAGCCACAGAGGGCTGCAGCCACACCACCAACAACACTGCCATGCTGATGGGGAGCAGTTGAGACTTTCTGCATGATCCAGAGCTATCAGCAGTAACCAGGTGTGCTTCACAGCAGGCCATCTAGGAAAGGTCGGGCTGTCAGCCGCTGTTATACCAGGAGGGGTGCTGTCAATCCTGGCTGGCAGCTCGCCCCGATGGGGAGCCAGGGTCTACCCATCAGCAGGTCTCACTGGTGGGTGTGCAGAGACATGGAAACACACCACCTGAATACTGGATCCTTTAGAGATACACATTTAGAAAAGCATAATTTCAACTGTATTCTGTTCAAACTAGTCTGAGCAACCATTTTTAAAAAAAACACATAATATCTGTGCAAAGGAGGGTATGCATGTACTATCTTGAAATCTGAAAAGTCATGCAGTCCAAATACACATTCAGATCCAAATGCAGCTATGAGAAGGTAGCACCTGATCCTAGAAGCTAATATTACAATTACAGGCTATTTCAGAGCTTGTTTCCACAGGAAAATTTCAGCTTCTGGAAAAGGATATAAGCTGCAAGACTGGCAGAAGTATATATGCTTGTATCTAGGGCATATTAATTGTGTCCCCAAAGGAGGTGAACATGTGTCAGCCAGAGTATCCATGCACTAAAAAATGGCATCAAACACTATGTTTCCCAGTAACTTTGGACCGAGGCTTTAACTGACACACTTGCTCAGTCCTGCCTGCCAAGGTGGGCAAAGTGAGGGGGGCAAAACCACCCCCAGGCTGAACCCTCAGGGAAAGCTGAAATGCTACCCCCCCTGCAGCAGGAGCCCACAGGCAGCACCTGTGCTAGCAGGGATTCCTCCACTAGCCCTTGGCACAGAAGCTCTGGCAATCACTGGCTGACATGGAGCAGCTGCCATTGGAGGGAAGGTTTGGGGCCTGCTGTCCACCTGCAGCCACTTCTGAGTTTCCCCTCATGCATGTGCATACATAAAGTCTGGCTACTTTTCACCACCAGATGTTATTCCAAATATTAATACTTTAAGGTACCAGGTGTTTATGTATCCTTGGAGGGATGCAGCCAACCTAGTTTTGCTGGCTGCCCCTTCAAGGGGCACTGCTCTGCTCTGCTGCACTGCTGCACTGCTCTGAGCCCTCAAAAGACACTTAATGTCAGAGATGCAGCTCCCACCAGGACCTGAGCAGCTGGAAATTTGAGTCCAGTGGGGCTCAGCTCAGCAGTTCCTTGCTCATGGTTGTGTCAGATGTGATGCTGCTCCTGCTCACAACTGGGGACTGAGGCTGTGTGCAGCTGTTCCACCGGGAGCCTGGAGCCATCCTGAGGCACAGGTGGGAAGCTGGAGGGTGCTGATACACCTCCAACCCCACTGAGCCAGTCTAGCTCAGGAGAAAGTGGAATTAAATGCTAAGGCTGACTCCAAGGCCTCTTCTGTTTCGTCTCCAAGTGGAGAAGGCCTGTTCTAGGAAACTAATTCCCTGGACGTCTAATTTTAGAAAATGGCTGTTTCTGCTGGCCCTGGCCACCATGTGCCCCCTGCCTTGCCCAGCCTGACCCCTTGTCTCTGCTCTCCCCGCTCCTAAACCTGCCAGGGCAGGTTATCCACCCCAGATAGGGCTAGTGAGGGCAAACGGACATTGCACTGCCAGCAGTGTGAAGGAAGGCTGTAGGTTTTTAAGGGATGGGTCTTGGTTCCAGGCCAGCCAGATGGATGCCAAATTCCAGGCTTAAATTCTGTTTATTCAGAGGCCTGCCTGCTGTTGAGCAGCCAGACCGGGCAGCACAGGGATTAGGAGTCATCAGGGATCACTGTCCCTGCAGAGGCACTGTGCAAGTGCCCTGGCAGGCTCAGAACACCACAACATTCCCTCCGGGGCCCTCTGCCTAACACCCTCCAATTCCCTACTGGCCTGCCCCTGAGGACAAGGCTGTTTTGATGGCCAAGGAGCTGCAGTTCCAATCCTTGCTGGGCCGGGCTCGTTTTCACAAGATAATGAGCAAAGTGGCTACTGTCACTGCCTGTCCCACCTGTGGCTGGTGCAGGTCCAGATCCACTTTGCTCTTGAGTATGAAGGACAGAATAGCACCAAACTGCCCTGCGGATGTTTTCTGGGCAGCACAACTCATGGGCTGGACCATGCTGGCATGCAAGCACTCTAGAGGCATCTTTCCTGACCCTTAATGATCACCCTGTAATCCACAGGGACTATAAACCTTCTTGCAAAGCCATGTCCTATGGGAAAAGCATCTGGGCATGTGCAAAATGTGGCAATCGCACCAAGACATGTTTAACAGACATCCCACCTGCTTGGGGATGATGACTTGTGGGAGGAAGCACGTGGCACCCTGCAGAACACACCCATGGGTCCTGCCATCTCCCCTCACTGTTTTGGAGGCATAAAAAGAAATGAAGCATGAATTTAGCACTAGTAAAAGATACTGCACTGCCAGTGGCAAATGTATTTTAGCCACAGATCCCTCACAAAGGAGGAAATGCTTCTATAGCATCTTTATCTTGCTACTAGAAACTCCTGTTGCCTTTAATTCTCACATTCCCTTATCCAAGCCAAACCCCATTTCTGTGGCTCTGTGAGCGTGTCCCTGCAGGAGGAGTCCCCGGGTTCACGTCATGGAAAGCACGTATAAACCATCTCAGAGCAAAAACTGCTCCTGACAGGAAGGTCAGTCACTAGGTACTTTCCTTTTGTTTCCTGGTTCTGGTCAGCTGTTTGAGTAAATAATTTTGTCTCTCCATTTTCCCTTCGTGCCCTTTTGTCCGGATGGTTTCAAATGTGGGAAAGTGTGTTTGAACACCCTGGCAATAGACAATGGGGAGTGCTGGCCCCAGGTGTTGCAGGTCTAACATTATACATACACATTGGATGAATGGCAGGAGGCACAAATCCCCAGCAAAGAGAAAGCACTATCTCCAACCAGGAAGCAGAGAGGTGCCTGCAGTGGGATGAGGTGTTGGGGCCCAAAAATTTTCCACAGTTACCCCCAGAGCTGTCCCAGGTGGGATTTACTCAGGAACCTCCTCCATGGGCCTTCTCTTCTTTAGAGTGTCACCAGCAGCAGCTCTCCTGTGCTCCCTGGCTGCTCCAGGGTGGAAGCACAGTTTTATCCTGGAGTGCTGCAGCAGGAGGAACCACCAAGACAGGTCACCTAAGGATGGGGAGAGAGGCAGGGGTGGGAAGAGAACACCCGCCACTATAAAAGCAACAGCAGCCCCTGGGGCACCTCTCAGAGCAGTAAATCCCCACATAAAGCCTTCCTTGCCATGCTCCAGTACCTCGCTGGAGACATCCCCTGTGGTGAGTCAGGCACTGGAGGTGCAGGAGATGGCACAGTCATGTTCCCAGCCCTACTCTGAGGGTGGGTGAAGTATGGTTCGGGGCATGGCAGGTCATTCCTGGGGCCCCAGGGTAGGCATCTCATGCTGCTGCAGGAGCAGAGCGTGACTGCATTCATGGAATTGAAACCATTTGGGAAAAAGAAAAACTAAACTAGCTGACACTACAGGGGGGCTCTGGCCACTTCCCTCATTTCCAGGGGAAAGTTTTTCACACTTCACAATAACAATGCACAAATGTGTAATTGTTAAGGCCAGGGAAGTGTGAGTGGGAAAGCTGTCCCTCAGGGGGACAGAGGGTTGGGAGAAGCGGGGGCCTCCAGCCCTCGACTGGCGCAGGGAGAGGAGACGTGTTTCCCCAGCTTCTCCCGTCAGATGCAGGAGTCTACACCGAGGAAGGGCACGTGGGCAGCACGAAGCCCTTCAGGCTCCGCCCTGCTCCGGCGGGGTCCGGGACGGAGCCTCTGTTGGGGAGGGGGGTTATTCAATTTAACGACCCCCCAGCTCCCAGTGCGAGCATCGCCAGGCGACAAGTCTCAAAACTTCAGGGTGATGAGGGGCAACGCACAAAGCAGCGACGCCCAGGGTGCGGGCAGGGCGGGAGAAAGCATCCCGGACGGCCCTGGGATGCGGACACCGTTCCCGCGGGGAAGCGCTCCCTCTCCCGCAGAGCCCGCTCGGCTCCAGCCGCCGGGGCCGCATCGCCACCTCCCGGCCCTCGGGGGAAACGCCGGGAAGCCCCGACCCGGGCCCCGGGCAGGGGGTGCTCGGCAGGGGGGCGGGGCTCGTTTTTCAAGGTACGGCGGAAAGGAGCAGCCCAAGCACGGCCCTGTGATGGGGCTGAAACCCAACGCGAGCCCTCCCCACTGGACCCTGAAGGGTGCCCCGGCAGCACCCCCTCCCAAGCATCTCCAAGCCAGCAGGCTGCTGGAGCTGTCAGGCACATCCCCGTGACAGAGTGGCCGAGGGGAAAGGCATCCCCAGGCTGACAGAGACCCCTCCACACTCAGATGCTATTTGGCCATCCTGTCACCGCCCTGCTAAGCCACCCCTGCCCCCATGGTCTCCCGGCCACGCATCCCCTGCAGCACCACCAAGGCAGGAGCTTTCCCACCCTGGCAATCCCCTCACTCCCACTTCCCCCAGCTGCACTGGGCAAGGTGACATGGGGGCCCTGAGTGAAATCCAAAAGGTCTGTTGCCAACTTCCGAGCTGCCAGAACCACCTTACCCTGGGGCAGCAGTGAGGGCTTTCCAGGGGGAAAAGCCCATTGCTGGCAGCACCAGCCCCAAAACGTCAGCACTTCATCATTCCACACCTCTGCATAAGAAAACTGCCCCTGGTACAGCTGAGATTCCCCCAGCCTCCTCATACATTCATTTATGGCCAGCAGTACTTAGATGGCCTTAAACAGTTTAGGACCCTCCTTTGGAGGTCTCACTGCTCAGGCAATGCGATCCCCTTCAGTCCTTTCTCAGGGCAGAGGCTCTGGCTGCGGAGGCCCATGGCAGGGGCAAAACCCCTCCAGAGGGGCTTTCCACAGACCCCCAGAACCCCACCAGCTTGTGCTGTGAGCAACCTGGAGCATACCAGCCAGCCTCAAACCCCTCTGAACCATCACAATAAAATCCTGCATTTTCAGAGCTTACCACTCCCAGCTGGCCCCCAGCACCCCCTGATTTATGGGAGGCTCATTCTGGCAAGCAGTATGTAACAAGGATGAACTCTCCCCACCTATAGTCAGAGTAGCACGCCTTACACCTCCCAGCACTGCTGGAGGTGCTGGGAGGCTCTGTTCTGTAAGTGTAGAAGCCTCAGCAATGTCTAGTTCACTTTGTTCCATTATTGTAAGTGCTGTCCTCTCTTCTCTATATTGAGTTTATGAATCATTTAGTTTATTAATCCCCGAAGAGTCAGGGAGCCCTAGGTTTTGTTTTAGGTGGTGCATTAAAGCCAGGTGGAGGGGCAAGCCAAGCTCTTGCTGTGGAGTGTGATGATGAGGGCCTGCCTGCCCCTTCCCAATCTTGTGTATAAACCTCAGGGTCAGCAGATGCCAGCACTCTGTCACGAGGAGTTTCTTTCTCTGACTTATTCCTTTTCCCTCTCCACCATGATGTTGTGGTGTTTCCTTAACTCTCAAGAGAGGTTTTTGCGGAACAGGTTCTTATTCTTTCCCTTCTGTTTTTGCATTTCAGAGTGCAGCTGGATAAGTTTTGGAGGCTTTTGTTTTTCTCCAAAGGTAGGAAGAGGAGTCATATACCAGAGAGACTCTCAGTGGCCCGCAAAAACTGTAAGCAATAAGTAAAACACTCTCGAAAAAGGTGCTGCAGGAGCGTGCACAGCAGCCAGACAGGAAACGTGTTGGCTTTCTCACAGCCCACGAGAGACCGCTGGTGCACAGAGAGCAGTCTTATATCATTTATACTGCCAGCTCTACCTCCTACCAAGAGGTTTCTAGTCTTCAAGCAAATTCTATGCTGGGTTTCTCCTGCAGTTTGTTTTAGAGGGGCCATGGTGAGCCAGGACTGGTCCCCAGACCGGGCTGCTCCTGGGGGTCTGGGCATTAAATCTGGCTTTCTTATGGGGCAGCCCACCCACCTCCCTCAGCCAGGCTCCTGCTGTCCTGTGCTTGCACAAACGATCAGGAGTGAATGGAGATGCCTCCAGGCTCTACAGCCTGATTCCTCCTTCAGTGAAGAAACAATCTGTTTCTTTTTTTGTGGCCTTTGGTCCAAAGTGCTCCCTCTAGCCCTGCCCACTGCGGCTGAGAGGGAGAGGGGCAGGGATGGTGCTTGGCTGTGCCAGGCAGCTCTGATGCTCCTGGGTGCTCCAGTATTCTCCAGTGCAGAAATCACAGGGTAGCGCTTGGGAACCACTCAGTGGGAGCCACAACACAGAAAACATTCAAAAAATTCCTGTTGTGGAGCTGGCTTCAGTGGGCTTCCCTGCAGAAGGAGGATGGAGAAATTCAAGCCCCTCCCGAGGGTGCCACCCACCGAGCCTAGGGCCCTCCACAACCCCGACTCTGCTCCCCCCTGCCCTGCTCCCTGCAAAGTCAGTTCCTGTTTGCGAGGATCTGTCCCTAGTGCTGCGTCCTTCCCTACTCTTACTTTTATGCAGCACTGCTGGAGGCTGACTCCCCCCCCCCCAAATCATCATGGACATGAAAGGTTGTTCCCAGGCTGCTGCAAGCTATGCGGGGCAGACACAGACTGCACACCAGGGGAATGCTTCCCATATGCCTTTATTTGCAATGTTACAGGACTTTTTTACAGGCACTGTGCGTTGGTGTTTCAGACTGGTTTGGATTTTTTTCTGTATTACCCAATGACTGAGAGGTGTGGTGGGAGCAGGGAGAATCCCTCACATCAACCATTCCAGCCTCCAGGAAGGCATAAGACATCTGAGAGGAACAGTCTGCTTCTTCCGAAGCCACAAAGCAAGAACTCTGGTTTATAAACAGGTTTAAAAAATAATGTACATATGTAAGAGCAGCTCAAAGCTAAAGTACAGCGGTAAGTGGTACATAGCTATGCGTATCTGTTCACACCTTTTCTCCAAAGTTGGTAAAGGGATGGTTTAAAAACTAAAAACAGTTAAAAAAAAAAAAAAGAGGGATTCCATGCATTAAAGTTTAGTGTTTTGTGCAATTAAAATGGGATGAAAATAAATATAACTTAAAAAAACCCCAACCTTTTCCATGACACTAATGGAACAGAGGCAAGTCTATAAGGCACTTCCACATGGGCTATTCTAGAAAGCCTGGCAAGGAGCTAAAACAGTGCAACCATTTACAATGACATCTGATGAGCAAAAGACACCTGTCTGGTGAGATATGAACCGAGAAAAACTTTAGGAAACTTCAGTCCTTGGGAAAGAGGCTGGGGCATAGCTGCAGATGGCTCGGTGGCCAACTCCTCCTCCTCCTTATTGCTGCCGGGAGATCTCCCCCACCGAGGGTGCCGGACCACCAACCTATGGCAGAGGAGCTCTGGAGCTCTGCTCCTGGGGAGCGAAATGAGACACTGGGTTTGGGGATGGAGAGGGTGAGAGATTTGTGGCTGTCAAGCTCCTGCACCACCTCCTGCACTGCAAACTCCTTCTCCAAGTAACTTGAGGGACTCCTGCCTTGCCCCGCAGACTCCCCTCCGTTCTCTCGATAGATGACCTTTAGTGAGCCAGCCCTGCTGCCGCTTAGTTCAAATGTTCCAGGAAGTTAAAAAATAGCCTCCGCCCTCAATGGGGAACTGGGTGTTTTTGCAGGAGCAGGAGCGCAGAGGCCATCCACACAGCCTGAGCAGGCTGGGAAGCCAGTGCAGTGGCAGTCAGCCAGCTCTGAGGAAAAAAGGGGAAGGCATGGGCATGCCTGACCCCAACTCTGCTTTGCCAAGCTCCTGGTGACTAACCTAGGAGATGCTTTGCTGATGTGGTCCTTCATCTGCTGCAGATAAAAGTTTTGGAGATGCTCCAGGTGTGAGGATTGGCCTGGGCCAGGTGTGGGCATTGGTGGCACTACCCCTACACACATGCTCGGCTGCTGGCAAAAAACACTGATCAACCTGGATGGCTACTTTCGGTCTCATAGTAGTCCTTTATAAGTGATTTTTTTCCAGCTAAGGAGAATTGCAGACCCCAGCTAATGTAGGCTGGAAGCAGCTCCTAGCAGGGGAGCTGGGGCTCTAGAGAGGATTTCAAAGTGTTACCTAGCAGGACACCCTGTGTGGGGGATGTGGGTGGGAAGCACCTGGCCATGGCAAATACCTGTGCCCAGCTACATGGTTCTTCAGCAGGAGAGAAACACTCACCCTTCAGTGCCACTCAAAAATAACTAAGCAACCTCTATGGAATGTCTACAACACAAAAACCCCCCAAATCTGCCCTTCTAGCAGCTCTTAAGTACTTGGCACAGCCAGTTCTCTACGCTGAAAGGTGCTGGCAGACAACTAATGAGCTCCCACCCCAATGTCCTTCACCATCTCCACACCTTGCTCACACACACAGGCTGCCAGAGGGTCCTGGGCATGGCCACTGAGTGTTTTCAGAATGAAGCTACCGATCCCAGTGCAGGGAGAGGCTCCTTCCTCTGCCAGCCCTCTTAAAATCAGGCTGCACAAGAGACAAAAGCGTGACAGGCAAAGCATGTGCTTGCCTAAGCAACCCCTCCGGGCTGCTCCCGGCCAGCACGGCTGCCTGCTCCCACTGACTCTGCAAAGTCAAGGTTTCAAGTTCAGCTTTTGTTCTGGCAGGTTAGCTCTCTATTTACAAGGAGAGGGGGAAAAAAAACAACCAACCAAGACAACCTAAGAAACCACGACGAAAACACATTAAATAGGGAGAGTATAGCTTTCAAATGGGAAGGGCGAGGACTGGAAAGTGTCTTGTAGTGCAGTTCAGAAGAGTCAGTTGGGGGCAGGTTGGGGGTAGTGGCAGAGTTGGACGCGCGGCTTTAATGCAAGTCTTCGCTCTGGGACAACTCTGTCAGGATCTGAATGAGGTTGTCCAGTCCCCAGAGGTAGCCGTCCTCTCTGTTCCCTTCCACCCAGGGCACGTTGTGCTGGAGAACTTGTCCCTCCGGCAGTGGGGTGGTTTTCCCAAAGTCAATCATCCAGACTTTGGCCTGTTCCTGCTTGTCATGAATGAAGAGGAGGGAGCTCCCAATTACCTGCGGAGAGGTCAGATGAATTAGTGGTGCTTCTGTTGCTCATTCTCAGCCAGCTTTGGGGCTTTCAGACACCCTATCTCAGACTGCACTTACAAGAGATCTGCTGCAGTTTTTCACAAGCAAAAGCAAGCTCTGGCTGCTGCTGGTTGAGTTTGCACGTGCAAATTGGGCATTCGGGCAAACTGATTTAATCATACAAATGCCAGATCTTAGCAGAAGGAGAAGATCAGAAAAACATGGGCATGAAAGACAGAGATGTCATTTTGGAAACTGAACCAAGGTCCCCTAGGAAGGAATGAGATGAATTGTCTCAGCCTTCAGATGGGAATTTTTTCCAAAGCTGGTTCTTTGTGATCACCTTGTGCTGTTCACACTCCCCAGCCCTGAAGACACCACTGCAGGCTCCAAGTACAAGTTCCTTGCAACCTGTTGTCTCCTGCCTGAAACAGCATCCAATTACACTCAGATTCCCCCTAGAATATCCTCCTGGCTTTCACAGTACTCTGGGGGAGCAAGGTACAGAGCTCCATGCACATGAATTTCCTTTTCCCTGAGTGCACTTGGCTTCTTCTGCTTTGAAGGACTCTTTCACATGCTGATCAGCCTTTGGGAAATCGTGCAGCAAGTGTTGGCCTGGATAACTGGGAGAAGCCCACAGGGGCATTTGGGCTCTGACAGCAGAAGTCTCAAGACCTACTGCAGTGGGACAAGACCCCACGACCCCAATGGTCACCAACCATGGAGCAGAGAGATGATCAGCAGGTGGGTACCTCCAGCTCAGGATCCTGACCCATCCCACCTCACAGTCCCAGCCAGGCTGACACCCAGCACCAGCTCTGCTGTGGCTTCCCAATGCTTAGGGAACATGTATCGGTATCAGGCCAGTCACCATCATGCTCTTATGCTGAATCTGCTCCTCCAGCCAGAAGATTTTAGCAGGCGTTTCTACAGAAAAGCACCAATGGATGTGCTTCAGAGCTGTCCCAAATGGAGACTGCTTCTGAAATTCTCTCTGATGTGCATGAATTGGTGGAGTAAAAACTCACTTGCCCTTGTATCACAAATAGGGACTTTGGTGACAGAAGTGAAAGGGCAGTAGCAGAGGTAATGCAGTGCACTGAGAGCCACGAGTGTCCCATATGTATGTGGAGGGAATCCAGTTGCTGTCAGCCCTTCACAACAGCAGCGTTTACTAAACATTACTTGGGACTCCCACATTCATGCTACCAGCAGGGTTTAGCTTGAGGTTTGCCTTTAGACAAAGATTTTGAATGGGAAGCATGTACTGTTTGCAAAAGCTGTTATGAATTTACATTTTTGAGGAGACTTTTTCCTGCAGTGCATTGGGAAAACATCCAAGGTCCAGAGTTATGTATTATTTCTGAGAAATGCTTATCTTTAGCTCTTCTCCTTCTAAGCCCTTATAGCCCTTTCTTGGCCAGGAGAGAGCATTTTAATTTTAAGGAAGAGCCTTTTGCTGACACTCTTTGCTTGCCTGTCCTGGGCCGCCGAATTCTCCTGCAGCTCCTCAGAGGAGCCCTGCCCAGCAAGGGCCCCGTGAAGGGACACACAGAGCATGGCAGGTCTTCTGCTGTGCTTCATCTTGAAGTGGGATGGAAAGTCAAAGTTGCTGCTTTTTAATTTTTAAGGAGTGGAAACTTCTTTCAAAACCTCCTTTGAAAGGCTGCTTTGTTTCTGTGTTTTCAAATGAAACCCTGGCATTCAGTTTCAGGGACCATTTTGTTTCCTGTGTTGAACTGACCTGAAACCCTCCGTTGTGACATTTCCCTTCCAACTGCCTTACAGGCACTGCCATCAGGAGGCATGGCCCCATCTGCCTCCAGCTCCCGGCAGGACCCTCCGTGTGTGGCCAGAGCCGAGGTGGCTCATGTGGCTCCAGCTGAGGGACACTGGGCTCTTGGAGCTGTGGTTCCTGAGCCCTGTGAGTCAAAGGCTCCTATGAGGCTCCTTTGCCTCACGTGACAAGGACACGCACTCTCATGTTTTCTTAGGTAGATGCAATACCAAATACTCTTTGCCAATGCTGTAGCAATAAAGTTATTTCATTAAATTGTGGAGCATTTAAATTCCTGAAATGGCCAAAAGAAGTAGCATTTCATCTTTGTTTTCCCATCAGAACTGAATTTTCACTGTGGAAAATGTTGGTATCGTGGACAGTCATTTCTGTAGGAAAGTCCTTCCAAAGGAAGAGTTCTTACTGTGGTGCCCCAACCAGCTCAGGAAAGCCAGGCTTGGGATAGCTGCAATTTATGGCTATGTCAAAGCCCTGTTTGATCACATGGAGCAACTGGCAGCCAAATGATACCCGAGGCACATTCGAACAGCCATTTTCTCTCCAGGAAACCCCCATGCTTTTAGACTAGGGATTTTTCCCTGTCATGTAAATCCATAAGCAGCCTGAGTTCCTCCTAGATGCCTTTTAATCTGTATGAACACTGGTTTTCAGTAGATTTGAGCCCACGTCAAATGCATAAATGTTGTATCTGTCATCATCTGTATTTGCACATAAGCATTAGATAAACAGGACTATGAAAATATAAGAATAAATTCAAAATTATACATATTTACAGCCACTGACTTTGACTTCTCTCCTCAGACAAGCTGAGATTAAACAGTTTGCATTTCTAGGCAGATCTGTCTAAACAAGAGTATTACCTCATGGCACTTGAAGAATGGGGATGTCTCCAGGGTAGCGCGGATACCCTTCAACCGGTTAAGGTAACTGTTCTGGAATTACAAAAACCAAAACAAACCAAGATGTCAGTGCTAAGGAAACCTACATAAAAACCACTGCATGGGGCAGACAGGAAAGTCACCCCTCCTCCCAGCATCACCTCCATGACACTACGTTTGTATGGAGAGAGGCCAAGGGTGTTCCTCGGCCACCCCACACTCAGCATCCTCCCACAGACCTGTCCCCTCAGAGGGCATCCCCTTCTTTTTGTGATCCATTTATCCTTTTGGCTTCTACAGTATGCTGTGCCTTCCAAAACTTAGTGAAAGCACTTGCTTTTGCTGAAACAGTGCTTTCTGCAGACTCTTCCCACTGCATCCACGGTGCTCCTGAGGAGGGAACAGCTAATTCAGCTGTCACTGCTGTGCATGCACAGCCAGGCTGGTTTTTTCTCTCCCCTGCACCCTTTCAATAGAACTAGTCTTCACCTCATCTGTTGTTTTATCACTCAGTCAGTTAAACATCACGAGACACTTCTGTAACTCCACATCAGCACTTCTGCAGAGTTGGTCCCATAGGCAGAAGAGCTTTCACATGAGTCAACACGCAGGTCAAGACCCGTGAGCCTGTTTGAGCATCCTGGCAAACTGCTGGAAGGCACTAAATGTTCTCAGGGGACCCCACTGGTAATTTGATTTTGGGGTTTATTTAGAAGGACTGAGCACAAGAGCACACACACAGCGGGTATCTGGGCACTATAACACACTTGGCAAGCAGAGATGTGGGGAACACTGTATTAAAATGCTTTGGCCAAGGAGCCCCATCCAGAGCCACAGCATGATGGTGTGAGTGTGCTCCAAGCTCTTCGGGGATAAAATGCAGCCAGGCAATTTAATTTTCAGATCCAGGAATAATACCAGGGTAACCCTCGTCAAAGTAAACATGCTGGTTTGAAGGAGGTAGTGCCAAGGGCCACTCCAGTTCAAGCCTTGCCTTCAGAGACTTTATACAGTACATCTTAAAATGGGAGTGCTTTGTCAAACAGGATATCTGACACAGTTGGTGTAAATTGTTTACAGCTACATCTCTTATTCTCCTGGCAACACAGGGAAACTTGGAAAATGTTGACAGCAGCTTGCCCATATGAAGGGTGCCTGGTGCAGGGCTACCCTTCTGCGAGACTGAGCACAAGGCATTATACTCGTTATGCCAGGCTGGGAGCCCCTACCATTGCACACTGGGGTGAGGAGTGGGCTCAGAGGTGGCCATCAGCCCCACGGAGGAGGGGCAGAACGTGGCTGTGACTCCTCAGCAAGTTTTGGGAGCCAGCTCTTGGGTATCATCAGCAGACTCAGACCCAGCTCAAGCAGTGCTGTTGCAGCCAAAATGTCCCTTCCCAGGTCTCCCCTCACCCCTGCAACCAGGATTGTCTTTCTCTTCGATATTTCTCAGGCTTTTTTAAGAGAAATTGCTCAGGCTTCAGCCCTGCAGGGCAGGGAGCTGAGGCCAGCCTCCACAGGAGAAGCCCTCTCCAGGGAGCCCTCCCAGCATCCCCCACTCACCAAAACATTCCTGTTCCCTCTGGTGAACTCCCTGAAGGCCTCCATGACTTGTTCCTTTGTTCGTGTCTTCTTGAAGTCACGGTTCACAGTGCCATCCTCTTTCTGGAAAAGACAGGAGAGTGGTGAGTGGGATGGGGAGGGAGGGAGTTGGGGCAGGACTAGTGTTTCAGGAGCCATGCAGTAGGATGCAACCATACTTTCTGGCAGCTGGAGGATCTGTCTAAGGAGCAGGGGTGAGCAGAGGCAGCAGCTCTCTGCCTTGAACATCCCAAATTATCCCACAACCCCAGTGCACTGACCTCTAGTGCAAACAGCAACTCTCCATCATTACATGCTTGCCAAGGTCCCTGGCAATGTGGACAAGACAAGCTCCCCTCTTATGGACCTGGTGCTCACCGCCAACACAGGCTGGAGACTACCTGTTTCTGGTGTTTCTGTGCCCAAATCACTGCTGTGGCTGAGCGCAGGTACTGACACCAGCCTTGGGCTGCCTCACTGGCTTGGGTAGGACAGCAAGGCATGATCACAACAGGATAAAATTGAGTGTGGATGGAGACGTCTCAGGAGCAGGCACAAAATGTGAAGTCCTTCATTAGACCACTGCAGCAAGGAGATGAAGGCCAGGAGCAAGTCCCATGGCTGTCTGGCCTCACTGGTCTTTTGATAGTCCACAGATTGCAAACCCTCAAAGGCAGCAGCCTAGCACTGAGACGCAGCGAGCAGCTTTGTGCTCTCCTCCACCTATTCCCCAGAGGCACACGAGTCCTTGACCTGCCATAGGGTTGGCATGGCTTGGTCCACTGCAGGAATGACACTCAGCCCTGACCCAGCAGTTCCTGTCTGAATCTCTGGGCAGGTTTGTAGGTCTCTCCCCATTTCCCCGATCCTCCTGGGCTCTGATTTTTACATCAGCACGTTTCATTGTCCGGAGGGGCTGCAGGACAGGCAGGCAGATCCTGCTTCCTGGATACAGGGGCTATTTTAAACCACACATGCTTGTGCTCATAGCTCCATTGCAGAGCTCCATCTCACTGCTCTGGACAGCTTGTTTGCACACAATAGAGTGAAGGAGAGAGGCCAGAAAGACATTCTGTGGGCTGGGAAGATGAAGTAAGGATGAAGGAGCAGAGCAGAGGCTGGGGGAGGAAGAAGGTACAATAAAATCACCTGCCCTGGAGATTTGAGACCCATCTAGCAAAGTGCCCTGGGATGGGGTAATGTGCATCCCCCTGGACAGAGGGCTGGCGTGGGCATGGTGGATAGTCCAGCTTGGGGGGGAAGGTTGAGTACTCAGGCTGTGGAAAGCTGGGCAAAGCAAGCCCAGCACCAAGCCAACACCTGATGTGCAGTTTGGAATGAATCACGCAGCACACAAGCTTCTAACTTGCGTTTCATGCAAGCATTAACAAAGGTGATAACAAAAGCAGTGTATTAAAAGAAAAATTCCAGGAATAACTTTGCATAGATTGCATCCAATGCAACCAGCTTCAAACCACCCTGGACCCAGCCTGACCACCGTGCTGCCATAGGGTATTAAAGCAAGGCTAATGGCTGGCAGAGCATGTATTGGCAGGGCCCAGGGACAACCTTTGGCTGGAGACTCCCTGCTGTAGCAGCCTTCCTACCGATGGACCAAACAGAGACAGGCTGCCTACTTTTGGCTGTGTCTCTGCAGTAGCATGGGCGAGAGGCCTTCACCCGACTTTCCCAAGATGGGCAGCTCACAAGCCCTATCCAAGGCCAGACACAGTGTGGCCAATGGTGACACGTGTGCCATGTATAGGGGAAGGGCATTAGGCTGCTTTACGTCCCTCATGTGAGCCCTGATGTGGCAGCTCAGAAACCAACCCACCCTCTCCCAGGGGAATGATCGATATCAATCTGGAGAAGTGCCACAGCACTCATTTCACATGTAAAGAGCACAACTTTCCACAAAGCATCCAAGAAAGGAGATGGACTTCTAAGTGCTCCTAAAAATAAATGAAAATCACAGATGGACTTTCAGATAAGGCAGTCTCAGCTTCAGGAAAGCCAAACAGCCTATCCGCAGTGCTGCTCCCATCATTACCCGCCTCCCGCGGTTTCCTTGCCCAGCCAGACGTTGCTGCCATGAGGCTGACAACTGCCATAACATTTACAGGTGTCCGAGCCCCGAGGGGGCTGGCTTCCATGCAGGAGAAATGTGAGGGGGGCTGATAAGGACTATTGCAACCTCCGCCCCATCAGCGATTCCAATTCGCTCTGGCGTCACCAGGGCAGGGTCCAGGTCAGCCAGATCTCCCTCCAGCACTGTGTCTGACCTCGGATGGGGCTTGCGAGCTGCCCGTCTTGGGAAAGTCGGGTGAAGGCTTTCAGGGCTGGTTTTGGGACCCTGCAGACATTCCAGCCCTGGAGAATACCATCCCACCATGGCCTTGCTGCAGGCAGTGATGAGTGATGCTCAGACCAGATCAGGAGCTCAGAAGTGTCACTTCTTGCAATGAGCTCCAGCAAGCTTCAACTGGGTCACTAGGGATCACTTGTATTACTTTTAGCATGGAAATTTTATTAATAGCTACTGTTTCCAACAGTTTCAAGCTATTCCAGAAAGTTAGATGAGTGTCATTATCTCCTTTAGCAGAGGAAAATTTCCATTTTAAAGAGGAAAAACTGGATCCTCAAGGCCATCTGGGAAAGGGAGAGCTCAGCCAGGAAAGGCTTTCCATCCTTCTTCCCAGCTCTGAGCTGCCTGTTCACCCTACCTTGCCCATGCTGTCCCAAAAGCTACTACCGTTCCTCTCCTTCCCCTGTAACCCCTTCCAGCCCTTGTGCCCAGGGCCAAATCGTGTCCCTTCCCTTCCACTTCAAGGTACTCCGCTTTACCAGCCTCCAGCCATGAGCAAGTGGCAGGGCAGATTCACTCCTGCTCTTCCCAGGGAAGCATCCTCAGCGGGAAATATAACACAGAAAGACAGCCAGGGCACTGAAGGCACTTTCCTTAATGCAGGGACTCAACCTCAAATATAGGGCAAACAACAGGGATACAGCACAGCCAGCTCTACAGCCCTGTCGGAAAAAAAACCAGCCGTGAAACAGCGTGAACTGCTAATGCTTTAGCTTAGGGGAAAATAACCCAGAAGCTGAGGGATTTAAGGAGAATTACAGTAATTAGAGCCTTGATCAAATTAGTCAGCCCCTAGCAGCAGCAGCAGGAATACTGCTGGAGGCCAGCACTTCTCAACATTTTTCAATTAAAGGGCTGCTTCAACTCTTTGAAAAAAATCCACTGCTCAGATTGGGCAGCAACTCACTTATAGTCAGTTAAAACAGAGGTGGAAATCTCACCACTCAGTTATGGCTTTTATTTCCCTCCACAGTAGTTTTTTTCCCTCTGTGGGAATATGATTTGGGTTTTTTATACATTTTTCATTTCAAGTGGTTCACATATGACCTGCTCTCATTGTAAAGCCCCCTAAACTTCCCCAGATCACAGACTGAGAAGCACCACTGGAGCCCAAGGACATATCATGTTGGACTATTAATAGATATTTCTGATTATACAAAGAAAGCAGGGAGAAGAAACAGTTCATGGGACTGGTTCACTGCTTTTTTATACAGCCACAGTTTTAAAATAAGCATCAGCAAAACATCAGCAGTGGGAACTAGGGAAAGGGTTGTCCTGAGACAGAGCAGCTCACAGTGTATTAATGGGCATCCATGGCAGAAAAGGGTCTTTGGGAGAGCTGGGAGATCAGGAAGAGCTGCATGAGCAGGCAAGCGGCATGGGATGGACAGGAGTGCCTCCCATTGCTTGGCAGGAAACTTTTGAAGAGGCTCAGCCCAAGGGGTGCTCCTGGCATTTCTGAGAATGGTTGAGTTAGAACTAAATGCACTGTCCTCTGCTGGCCATTGAAAGAGCTAAATGAAGAGGGTGCCCTCCTCCCTGTGTGCAGTATGCACAGAGGAAGTGACAACTCCCTGTCCACCAGTGGTTTGGAATGTGTGTAATAAGAAGTAGCAGCTCTGAGTGATCCACTCCTGCTGATCAGCTTTTAAACCCATGGTCTAACACCTGCAATTGTTTGCTGTTTGGTGAAGTGAAACACTACAAAGAAAGTCTACAAAATCTGGTATCGAGGCTTTACTAGAGAATGGCTTAATTTGTTTTAATTCTATCGTTTTGACACTGCTATCTCCAGGCAGGAGAGGTGCAGGAGTTTAAGGCCACAGAGACCCAGATGGGCACTCTGGGACAATCCTGTATAACTCAGACAGGAGAAAAACTATCTGTGATCAAAAGAAACTCCTCTAACCAAGATACATGTGGAAATTGGGCCATCATTTCCACTAAGGGCAAGTGGCTGCCCTGAGCAGCACCCAGACCCTCAGCAGCACCCCAAGCCTGAATTACCGCAAACACAACCTGACTGAGCTCCTTTTGGCTGCCAAGCCAATGCCATGCCCAGGCATGCAACGAAACCTTTGGCTCAAGTGTGATATTAGCTTTAATTCATGCTGGCTGGCTATCAGAAGGCATATGACATTGCTAATGTTCATGCAAGTAGTATCACTAATACAACTGCTCTGTGGTTACAAACCTAACTCTGTTCAAGTGCCATTCCAGACACCCTCTTTCACTGCAAAACCTGCTCACCAGGAAAAAATCTCCTGGGCTAACTCATCTAATAGGAACACAAAATCATCCCATCAGGAATCTCCAGAAATGTGAGCGCTGCTCTGAGCAAGCACAGGCAGCAGGTTACACGTGTGTGCAGGTGCTGACAGAAGGTGCTGCTGCGTGCGTTCACCCTGTTTCAGAGGGCTTAGTTGCTGAATTTTTCTGGCCAGGAATGTAAATACACCCTCCTTACTGACTGTTGGTAAGCTCACAGCTCCAACCGCAGACCAGCACATGTTCAAGCTGGGATCTGGATTAATGGCTCAGCCAAGTGGCACAGTACTATTAAAAGCAAACAACTAATTTGAGTCTTCAAGTTGGAGGATAGCACTTTGCATTTTGCAGTTAGGGAAATCCAGAAAGCAGCTGATTTAATGAGATTATGGCTAAAACTGTCCTCTTGCATGGATGCCCCGAGCTCAACTGTAATCTCACAAGAGCAGCACTGCCCCAGGCGAGGTGCCTGGGTAGTGGTTTGGCTGCAGACACTGAGCATGTCCAGATGTGACATGGTCTTGCCACCAGCATGCTGCGTGTGTCCCTCTGTAAGTGAGTTCAGCTACTGAGCACTCCCAGCAGCTGGTGTCCCTGCTCTGCACAGCTGGAGCAGACTCACCTTTATCCCCTCAATCCTGAAGCCCAGTGTGGCGGTCGAGCTGATGGTCTCCCTCCACTGCATGTAGCGGGGCTTGGTTACTGCCCGCAGCACATTCTCCTCCTCAGTAGGGGCATCGGGATCCACCTCAATCATCTTCTGGTACATGTCCTTCCTCAGACTAGGCTTCTTCCGGGCCTTTATCAGCTCCTCCTCCAAGTACGTTCTGCAAGGAGCAAGCGGGGTGTATTAGCAGGGCTATAGGGCCACACGAGGTGCCATATACCCACAGACAGCCCTTACACCAGAAATCAGGTTATCCAAGATAGATGATCTCTAAGGAGTAGAGCAGCATAGGAAATAATGGAGCAAACCTCACTGCAGGTGAATTGATCCTGATTTAATTATCACTCCATCATCAACACCTGCTGTCTTTTCAGTTCATCAAGGAACCACAACCAGTTTGGCAATAACAAGGGAAGTTTTTTCTCACAGATGCTCAGAGCCTTGCTGCTGCCCCACTGGCAGCCTCCTGCTGCCACCCTTTGTCCTGGGAGGCCTGTTCCCCAATGCTCAGGAACCCAGTGCAAGGGACTTGGCTCTCACAGACTAAACATGGCTTTCAAGATGTGCCCAGGAAATGGCTCACAAACTCTGGGACCCAGCTGAATTGAAGGCAAGAACGAGGTTACCACATCCCAGCCCTCAGCATTAGCTGCAGCTCTCTCTGAGGGTTGGCCAGTGTCAGACAAAGCCACTCCTGTACCTCTCCTGTGCTCTTCCATCCCTTCATTCTGTGCACCTAACTGGCTGCTAAACAGGGTGTTTTCACACAAGGCTGTTCCACTGATGATGATTTTGCTCCATATAGGTCTGTTTTAAGTGGATTATCTAGCAAAAGCTTTCTCTACAAGATGGAGCAGAGGAGGGGATGCAGCCTTGGCCAGGTGCTTACCATCACCCCTGGACCACAGGGTGCAGCTGGGATGGAGGAATGGGGGAAGGAGAATGGAGGGTGTAGAGGAGTGTGCAAAGACCTTGGTTTTATGTATCCTTCAGAGGAGCACACTGGTGAACTTCTGCACTGTGGCATGCAGAAAACTGTCATCCACAAAGTAATACTTCCTGCAGGAGTAATAAACCACTATGGAATTCGTCTGGCAGCTCCCAAACCTGCCCTGGCTCAGCCTGGCAAGTGTCCAGGCTCTCCTCAAACAACTCACCAAGTTGGGTGAGATGTTTCAGCAAAACAACACAGGAATGACCCTGTCACCTCCTTCCCCCCAAATCCAAACTGCTCTATGCTTCCCACTAGCCATGCCCAGCTCTGCAGAGGGACAGTGCCCTCTGCCCATGTCCCTTGTGCCAGAATCCCAGCACTTCATGCTTGGTTCATCTTCAGAACCGAACAAAACACGGGGGAAGGATTCTAGGCAAAGTATGTGTGACAGTGTTCCTGTGTCCCCCACAGGCTCAGCAAGGGAAAACGGTGCCTTTACTTAGGGCAAGCCCTGATCACTGAGCAGTCATCTCCAGGGCATCTGTCCCTGTGAAAAATACTGCAGATGAAAGAAATTAAAGTCTTCAGCTGAGATCACCAAACCTATGATTTTGGGACACACAGAATAAAACAGCACAATAAAGCAGCAGTGTGCTACAAGTGCTGGTCACACTCTTCAGATTTCCTCCTGAGGAGAACGACAGATCATCTACGTCTGTGGCTTGGTCCCCCGCTGTTGCCTCAGGCTGGAACCATCACCAGGGCTTGAGAAAGAGAAAGTTTTGTTTAGGAGCAACTGGAGTAGGCTGCTGCATCCCAAAGCCAGGTTGGCAGGAAAAAACCAAACCTGCATCTGCCTGGCTCAGATGATGGGTTTAATAGCCTTGATTATTTGCTCAGCCATGGGGATGCCCCACTCCATAGCATTAACTCAGTTCAGCCTCCCTTACAAGCTCTTCCCACAGCACCATCTTATTTAAGGATGACAAGGCCCGGCACATGTGCCCCCTTGCCTGCTGTGCTTGCCTGAGCTCCAAAACCACAGGAGCACAAATTACCCAGCTTGTGATCTGTTCGTGGGAGGCTTTCTTCCTCCCACAGACAGCTGCAAGAACACCTGGGCAGCATGACCAGCAGCTCTTCTTCTGGTGGCTGTTGTCTCTGGGTCCAGAGTGGGTCCTGTCTCCTTCCCACAGCAACATGGTGTGTGCCAGCCAGGGCCTCATGGCTGCACCGGGACCCCTGCCCTTCTCTCCGCCCCTCCAGTGGAAAGTATTCCCCGCCTCTTCCCTGCCGACAGCCCAACACACCAGTTCGAGTTTCACATCGGGAGTTCAGGAGGGGAAAAAAAGATTCCTCCCTCCCACAGAAAGCATCAGCTTTTCCAGCAGCGCAAGTGTCTCCACCACGTCTGGGCTGTGTCTTCACCAGCGAGGGGGGTCTCAACCCGCCCTGTCACCAGCCTGCAGCAGATCCAGGGCCAAGTGGTAGCCTGAAGCTGCTCCAAAATTGGCAGCCACCAACCTGGGATCACCAGCCCTGCTCACATTTGCTCTGGGACACCCTTGTCAGCTGTGGCATCGCTCACTCAGAAGCTGCTGCTGGCCAAGTGGCTGCAGCCTGGGATCCTGGAGTATCTATAGATGGTTCTCAAAGAGAACACGGGTAATGTTGCTCATCTGTTAGGAAACATTTCAAGAGCTTTGGATGAAAGGCACTGAACTACTTAGCACATGAATTTTATCCCTCCAGTGCACATAGGAGCAAAGGCTGAGCAGAGGGAAAGTTTCTCGCTCACTGAAGTTGTGCCATTCAAGCGTCTTTATTTCACCCCCCTGAAACCCTGGACAGGATCTCCCATGCCTTTTGGTCCCTGCCCCATGACTGTGTCCTCATGTGGCAGAGAGAGGAAGGCTTCCATAATCCTAAAAGCTACTATGCCATTCTGATATACCCAAACCCAAACCATTTTCCCACCATGGAGGACAGTCAACAAGCAGAGAAGGAAGGAGCCTGGTGTGTCCTTCCCATACCCAAACTTCCCATGGCTCTCTCCTCACGCTGTTGTCTTAGCTTTTCCTCAAGACAGGTGAGCCTGGTGTTCTTACTTGCATGTTTCAAGCAGTTTTACCCAGGAGATGCATTTGCTTTGAGTATCCAATCTTAAAACCCACATAATGTCCCCAAAGCCACTCACCTGACCCCCATTTTGCAGTCCATAACACAGGGGCAGTCAAATTCAGCCAGCAGATCTTCCATCTGGTTGTATCGCTCCCCATCCTTGACAACATCACCGTGGTAGGCAGGAACATACGGCTTCAGGACATCGTTCATCAGGCGGTCGAGGCAGCGCTGCTCGGATTCACAGTGCTTCTTCAGGATCCTGCCGTTGGCCGCTGCCTTGAAACTACCTGAGGGTGACAAGGGGCGATGTGGCACTTACTTTGCATGGGGGACGATTCTGTGCTTTCTCAAAATAAGAAGGGCGGCCCAACACCTCAGAGGCATCTTGACTTACAGCAGAACTCAAAAGAGTCCCCACAGGATGTGACTTAAAAGCTTGGGTTGACAGAGGTTTATGACCTGTTACACCTCAAACACGGCAGAGACCTCCCCTGCAGCACTCAATACATTTGCTTCACAGCCTCTGCGTGCTCTCCAGTAGGTTCACACCTTTGTCTCTAGGCTCATGTGTGGGGCACCTTTGTGCTGGGCAGCATCATCCGCTTTGCTGTTGATTGTGGGGTGGGCTTGGGTCTCACCCAAAGGACTCAGCTTTCTGCTGCTTGAGAAAAAGGTGGCAATAACACCTGCTGTCCCTGGGAGATTGAAAGCCCAGAGCACTGCACCTTCACAACAACCTCCCTAGCATTTAGGTAAGTCCCTCTCCTGGACTAGAGATGTGGGAGCTGCAAGCTGGGACACTCATGCAGCAGTCTGAAGCAATTGAGGCCAACAAAGCCCATTAACCTGAGATAATAAAGAACCTTTCCACCACTCTGCCCCTCCCCGTGCTCTGTACCTGCGTGTCCCGCTAGCTGGATCCAAGGGTACTTCTTCTTGAAAGACATCACAAATGGGGACCAGTGCACCATATTCTTGATCTTCCGCCATGATTTGCTCTAAAGGGAAACAAAATCAAGAAGGTGAATGCAATGTTTTAAGCCTTCACTGTTTGTAAAGTCACTTCAGGCAGCACGCAGCTGTTTTGGACAGGGAAAGAGGCACCGGAGCCAGCGCAGGATGGAAGCAAACAGAGAATCTGCTCTTTTCCCATTGCACTGTGCCAAGCCAGAGCTGCTGGGCCTCAACATTCAAAAATCACGAGTAACTTCACTAAAGTGGATGGTGTTACAGTGTTGTTCCAGTTGGCTGCTTCTGCTGCAGAGGGCCCAGCCATCCTCACCGCCTTGTCTTCACTCCCTGCATCCCTCTGCGGAAGCTGCAGGGACATTAACCCATCCTTGAGCACAGCATTAGATCACAGCAGATGGAGCGGAGAAGAGAACCCAGGGTTGCTATCCGGCCACAAAACTGAATTCCAGCTCCTGCGGGGAACAAGAGCTGCTCGCACAGGCACAGAGAGGCTCACTGCCTGGCTTTTGTTCCCCCTGAAAGGCAGCTGCTGTGTCCATTAAGCTGGCGACCCACGTGCACTGATCCGCCCGCTTTGGCCCATCCATAACTACAGTTTAGAGAACAATTCCCTTCTGACATGTGCTTCTCACCAGATAGATTGCACAAAGCTATTTACATGACTGTAACGAAGGCTGCATTGGACATATGAAGGCCTCCTTCAAAGGCTCCTTCCTGAGAGAGTTTTTGCCTGGATTGTTCTGGGGAACACACCACAAGTAAAAGGCAGGGGGATGACTTCTTATCTCAGCCCCAGAAGGTGACGGCACAAACAAATCATGTGAACAATATACAACGGCAACAATGGAAAAATGCCTTCTTGTGAGAGCTGGGACAAACAGACAGTGTAGTTCTGGCTGCTCCAAGCTTCTGAGTTCAGCTGGAAGCCTGCAGATAAATTATCCTCATTTGCTCCGCTCTGAAGGCATGGGAGGGAGCCTTCCAGAAAGCCCAAGTAATCTCTTCCTCATGCTTGGAGAACTGGCCTCTGTTCCAGTAATGCTTTGCAGACAGGGAGGGAAGAGCCAGCAGCCCTGACTTGCAGTTTGGAGGCTTGTTGGGGGTGAACTCACAGCACAGGAATCTGTGCTGGGAACTGCTGACATGTTTAAATGGCGAGGAAGAAGCCAGACAAAGATGTTAGTGTCTAAAGTGTGGAAATTACACCAGGTTACCCCTGCGCTATGCACCAGCCCTGCTGGGGAGCAGGGGACACATCGCACGGAGATGCAGGGGCTGCCCAAGCAGCAGGGACCAGGGGTGGAAGAGGGGAAGAAGAAAGATCCTCCCCCACCTCCCAGCCTGGGAGGATCAGGGTAGTCCTCCCCTGGCTGACTGCCTGTGGCCAGGAGTGTCCCAGAGCACCCTGGCACTGGTACAGCAGTGCAGGACTTTGGCAAGGAGCTGCCGAGCACAGGGTGACACCGGGCATCCCCTTTGCCCAGGCTCCTCCGCGCCATGGGTCTGCTCTGCCTCCCAGCTTGCTTGCTTTGGCAGGGGGGTTAAGCAGTTCCCTACCTGACATGAGGATGAATGTTTTTATTTCCAAAGAGAGTGCCAGAACTTGTGCGCTTTAGCTGTTCTTTGTTCTCCTTTTGGCAGAGAGCGGGAGGGAAGCGGGGGGGTGTCCCCTCCTTTTGTTTTTAAAATAGTAACATCAAGTCCTGGCTGATGTCATGAAAAAAAAGGGGGGAAAAAGTCTCTGAGAGAGCTTGGACTCTAAATGAGTGTGACCCACCTCCTCTAAAACAAGGAGACCTCCCCCAGCTTCCAGCACAGCATCATAAGTCACTCAGTCCCAGGAAACATGCCAAGGCAATGCACCTTCCCAATCTAAGATTTTGTTTTTCAGTGGTTAGAACTTCATAGCTAAAACCTTAAGGTACTTCAAAGTGCAGGCAGAATGAAGGAAAGCAGCCCCTGCAAGCCACGCTGGCTTCCCCCTGCCAGGGCTTTCCCAGGAGCAATGAACTCTGTTCCAGCACTGCTCCCAGGGCAGGGGAATGGCCCTGAGTCCCCAGGAGACACAAAACACAACTACAACCTTTCTGCTGAGCTGAACAAGACAGAAACAGCTGCATGAGGACCAGGTAGCACGTGCCCATCTCTTACACCGGAGTGAAACCTTTTCATCTGGGCTTCACCCAGTTTCAGGCACACCTTTGGTCAGACATTTCCAACCCAAGTTTTAAGGACATGTGTAATGACTTTTTTATATTTAGGATTGAAACTGACTGCAAGACCAGTTGTCTGTGCTAAAGGGGTCACCCACAATTCTGCTTCACACAGCATCTTCCCCCCCGACTTTGCAGGGGCAACCACGTGGGCACTTGCAGGAGAGAGGAGGGACTGCCCTCTCTCCAATTCCTTCAGGAGTCATCACATTTTTTGTTTTATGCCTGAACCCACTCCCAGTGTAATGAAGAAAAGTTTGCTTCATCAAAGGGAAGCTATCCTGTGCCCTCAGCCCGTGCCATGTTACTGCCCAGCACGCACAGCTCATTTTGCAGAGCAGCCTGCTGGGTCCAGTTTTTCTGGGGGGTGTATGTGTCTATACAAAATGTCCTTTTGCTCTGTTGTGGGAGTGCTCAAAAGGCAGTGAGTTTTGCAAGGGGCAGCTCCCCTAGTAAACCAGCAGCTGCTTGACTCCACTTGTCTGCTCTCTGGGGCTGCCAACAGGCTGTGGAGGAGAGATGGAGTCTTGGCCATGGAGGAGCAAGAGAAGCAACACTGGTCAATGCCCCTAGTGATCCTGCCACCCCCTTTGCCTGAAGCTAACAAATCCTCCCTAACTAAAGAGTTGCTCCAAAAAGTCAGCCTTTGGATTTTCCCTAGAGGTGGCTGTTAACCATCTGGAGGGTCCTTCACAGCCTCTCAGAATGGCTGAGAGTTTCTGTATTCAGACACCAACGTGAGTTCAGAGACCTCAAAGCTGACAGCTTGGGATCTACGGTCATGCCAAACTCTGTGTCAGGCTTCTGCAGCTGGCCACAGAAAATCAGAGCCACAAGGTTCACACCACTCCAATCTGACTGCACAGCCCCTCAGAGGAAACAGCCCCTCTGGGCTCAGCGGGCTGCTGCCTCCTGCCCTGCCTGGTGCTATTAATAGACAAAAGGAGTATTAAAGCTATTTACAGTAAAGAAATCTTCTTTAACACGGCCTGTTGGGAACCATGAGGTCATCGCCTCCAGGCTCCTCTGTAACTTTTGGTTTACATTTCAAGGAGTTATTTGCTGGCACATCCAGGAGCACAGGCACAGCTGTACGTATATGGAGGTGTTACCTGTGATAACTCTCCAGACTCGGACTAAAGGATTTGTCACCATTCTGGAAAAAACAGCTTTGTAGGTGGTGTTACCCAGTCATGCTGGTGAAGGGCAGATGCGTGCTCTTCTCATTTGCCTGCAAGGAAGTGAGCCTGCAGGTTGTCATGCTGAAAGGGGAGCACACTTCCAACTCTTTTGCATGATCAAAGCCTGCACCTGCTTGTGGCACCCTGGCACCCTGCTGTTTCCCAAATCCAGCTCTGTGCTTTCTTGACCTCCCAGAAAATTCACAAATTTGTGTTGACCAATTGCACTCTTGCACACAGAGCAACAGCATGGAGTCTGTATAGGCAAGGAAGACGCACGAGGTGTCTGATGCAATTCGACACTTTTAATTTAAAACCTGCTTTAGCATCAGCAAATGCCAACTGATTAGCTCCTAAGTAAATTATTTAGTGACTCTGGAAATATATTTAGAAAGGAGCGGCACCATTTTCCCTAATAGTCTGCCACATGGAAATGAAGCTCAGCAACTGTCATAACCAACTCTAAAAATGAAATTTCCAGGGCTTCTGCAGCCCTCTGCTTCTGCCTCTGCCCTCTTACAGCTTTTGCTTGCTGCAGAGTGCAGTGCCCTGACCTGGGCGTGGGATACAGGCCAGAGGAATTAAGCCCTCCTTGTGTGCGCCCACAATTGGTCAGTGGGAGAGGAGTGCTGGGAAAACAATTTTATCTGCTGCATGTTTAACTTGACTTATCTGGAGCTTAAAGCAAACTCTAGGCTTTTCCCATCTGTCAATAGAGCTTCGTATGGAAAGAACAACATAGGAGAATTTAGTGCCAGCCCAGAAGGTCAGAGGATATATTGTGTTTAAATAGATTAAACAAAAAGTGACTGATGAGCTCCATGCTCACTGTACATTTTCCCTATTGCACATGGCATTCCTTTAATGTCTGCTCAAAGGAGATGTGCCTTTCTCGGACTGCCTGTTGCCTCCCTTTCCCAGCATGGACACTGGTGGAATTTGACTGGTGTTACTCCCCATGATGGAGCCAGCAGGGTGCTCTTCCCTTTCCATGCATTCAGCCAGAGACATAGGCAGTAACTGATTTAATTTGCTGAAATTATGGTTTCCTATGGTTTTATGGGACCAAATGTTTCTGGAAATAGCAGGAGCTGAACCTGTATTTCAGTGTTTTTTATTAACTAGAGTGTGCATGTTTAGAGGCAAGATTACACAGGGGCAGGGGATGGAGAAGAGTGGGAGCACTGTTAAATTAATGATTTTCCCAATTCTGAAAAGAACTTCAGCTCCTCTCTCCCAGGAAGATCCCAAAATAGCCTAGGATCAGAAAAGATGGAGGAAAACTATGAGGAGACATTAGTGTCACCAATGCCCACTGCTTCCCCTGGCTTCAGTAGAGTTGCTGTAGCCTGGGGACTTGCATGAGTGACACCCTGGCTTTCCGTTCCCTTTTGAGAAAGCCCTGCTCCAGGGGGCTTCACTTCCAGTTCTTCCAAAAAGAGAAATGAAGCCGTAGCGCTGTGGTGACAGGGGCCCCTGCAGGAAGTGCTTTCAGTGCAGCTCAGGAGGGTTCCAAGATGTTTCACTCACAAGTAAGAGGGTTGGCAAGTCACTCCTCATGTCCTGAGCCTTTCTGGTTTAAAAAAAACAGTGTGGCAAGCAGCTGAGAATGGCAGAGTTTGCACCAGAGAGCTCTCTTTTTTAATAACTAAATGAGTGGGGGGAGTGTTTGGTCAAAGAGTACACGCTGTGTCAGCCTGCTCCACGGCCATGGATATGCAGCCAAGGAAAAAGAGGCCATTTAGTTTTCCATGTTTAAAAGAATGAATGTGTTTTCTTTTGGTCTTTAAAAAATAGTTAAGGTTTCCCTAGTGATGATTGTTTCCCATGACTGGGAAAAACCTTGTCACTCCAGCCGCGGCGAGGAGGCCAGCTTTGTTCATTGTGCCGGACGCTGGGCGCGGAGGGCAGCGGGGCAGAGCTGGCAGGTACCACGGAATACCTCCTCCTGGCATCCACATCCTGGCATCTGGGTGACCAAAATGCAGGATTCCAGATGAAAAATGTGTGATGTGCTCCAGAGTGCGATGGCTAACATGCTACAGAGCTGGGGTTATATTCTGCTCGACTTTGCCATCTTCCAGTCCTTGGAACTGCTGCTTCTGTCCAGGCAGCAATAGAGAGATCTCAGTGACCGCTTCAGCAACGCACAGGCTGCGACCACTGACCCTGATGCTGGCAGCAAATGACAGCCCATATTTTACATCGTCTTCCTCCTACACAAACTCCTCTCATCCTCGCCAGTGTGCTCTCTTCTGTACCACACAACAGCCTTATTTTGGCCAGAGGAGCAGCTGGCAATGGGAGGGCTTTGGATCAGTGGGCATTTCTTGGTTTAGTCGCACAAGGTCATATAATAAAAGTTTCAGCAGCTCCCCAAGACCTGGCAGAGGCAATGCCAGTCGCACATCCCACAAATGTTGTTGAGCAAAGATAAAGTGAGGCCCAACATCAGACTTCACTAGAATTAATACAAGGAAATGTAGTTTGATGCTGAAAGGCACTTCTAGGTGCCTAGATATTCTAGTCCAAACCCTCAAGCCCTGTTAGATAAATTACTTTGATGGCTGGGGCATAGAAACTTCTGCTGGGGCACAGTAATTTCTGTTGGGGCGTAGTAACTTCTGCTGGGGTGTAGTAGCTTCTGCTACTTTCCAAGGTCTCCATCACCTTCACAGAGAGAAAAAATCCCAATACGTGCATTCTTTTACTTCAGACGCTTTGTTTTTCAGCATAGTCTCATTTTAGCCAGGAAGGATTTTGCTTCTCACAAGAGAGGAGCCACTCCCCACTGCCTTTGTGAGGAATGCCCTTTTCTCCAGTGGGATGAGGGAGTTGTCCCACCAAGACCAAAGATCTGGGGTAGAAGGTCATAGAGATAAAGCTAGTGCTTCTCTGCCATCTGCAAGAGATCAGTATGTGCGATAGAGGAGCCTCAGCAAAAATGCATGAAAGCCAGGAACATCTGCTTGGATCATGGAAAAAATATTCCAGTGTATTGGAAAAAAACAGGAGCTTGTTGCAGGCTCCCTCTTCCTGCTTGTGATGGAGGCAAGGAGAATTAGAAGCAGCAAAGGCAGATGAGTGAGCAGCAGTCCTTCAGCTTGACCTCCTCTATCACAATGGGAGGAAACGGAGTGCTGTGGGAGCCGGCTGCACAGGAGTCACCCATTGCCTGTAAGAACATTTGCAACCTCCTCACCCACAAAGCACGAGCAGTGCGGGAGCCACGTCAACACCACGCTCAGGGCTAATGGCTGCAGAGAGGAGAGATGGCGTTAGACCTCTCTGTCCAATTTGGTAAAGTAGGAAAGAAGCAAAAAAAGCCTAAGTAAGAGCGAAGGCAAAGCCTGCACTGGAGCTGAGTAGTTGGCCCTCAAAGCTACAGTTGTCTCCATGAGGCATTTCTTCCTGATGGAGAGCCTTTACTGCAGCAAAGCTGAAAACCTCCTAATGCAGATCAGCCACAAGTGACTCTGCCATAAAGTCAGCTGAATTATTAATTGCCAGCATTAGACATGTTCAGCCTACTTTCCTGAGTGGGAACCGATCCAGATCTCTGCAAATGTATTTGTTACTCATTAAGTACACACCAATAGGGTTTGTTAAGCAATTTGCAGCTTGGAGAAGGTAAGTGAATAACTCAGAAACAGCTAATCACTTTTGGTGGACTGCTACTTAAGTGATGCAGTGCTTCTTCCTCTGCAAGCAGCTAGTTTTTAAAAGCCAGCAGGTCGTAAAAATCCTTGCTGGTAGCCAAAAATGGGCTACCATCACAATCACAAAATGATTTGTGAGAAGAATCCCGGAGCTTTGCGGCCCATCTGTGCAACACACTGGTGCACAGAGCTCCAGGCAGCCAGATCAGGCGTCCAGCTGAGGAACGGGATATGCTGCCCAAAGATCTGACCCTGTATCCCTGTATCAGGGAACCCATCATCAGCTCTGATGGAATCTGCTCCTTTTCCATCTGGAGACTTGTGTTTGATCCTTTTCCCAGTTTTGGAGTATTCACCACTGTCTTTCTGGCTCACAGCATCACTTCTGCTCATCAGCTCCCGTAGCAGTGCAGCACAAGTTGGGGATGTGGTCTCCTGAGCCTGTGCTGGCTTTAGCACTTCTCACTCTCATGCTGCCAGTGAGGAAGGACCCCCACAGCCTTCCCAACCCTGCCACTGTAAATGCCAAACTGCAGCTAGCTTCCACATGCTCTCTGAGACAGAAGATATGGACATGCCCTTCTTGACACTGAACAACTGTATTAGTCTCTGGTCACTTGATTTGAGGTCCATCTCAGCAGCCTAAAGGGCAGAGCTGCAGTTAGTCACAAGAATGTCCTGGAGGGCAGTGGTTTGGTAGGGCAGAGCCTTCCTGCAAGAAACAACCTGCACACAAGACCTGTGCTCTTACATGTCAGGGAGGTAGGATGGGAGCTGTAGGTTTTGCCATGTCCTCCCAAGGGATGACCCAAATTCTGGAGTCCTTTAGGAAAGGAGGGTCCCAGCACAGTATATGCTGAGAAGCAACACTGATGCTCAGACCAGTAGGAGATAGTAAAGTCCCAGTTATTTCCAGTCTGGCTGATTTAGACTGGTAGATAGAGTTAATCACAGGGCATGGGCTGTCAAACACTCTTCTACAATTTGAAGGTAAGTTTTTAGAGATTCAAACCAGGATGACACACCTACAGTCTGTCTAGAGGCACTTTGGGTCAGAGACTCCAAATAGAGGAATAGCATCAATGAGTGGGACAAAATAACTTACAATACTTGTTTTTTGAGTCTGATTTCTTTCTGTTGGATTCAGGAGGCAACCCAGAAATCTTGGGACTGGACTAGTCTGCTCTCTCACATGGGCCATGATGTGAGCTAAAATGCCCAGAGCTCACGTCCCTAAAGAAGGGGATGGACGTGGATTTCCTTCCCTATCGGGGCTCACAGCGGGCACATGCTGTGGTGTGGTGATGCTACATCACTCCTCTGTTTAGTCTGACATTTCCAGGCAGGGTGGACACAGGTGAGACAGGGCCACCATGGACTTCCAGTGCTGCTGCAGCCTTCTGAAGTATTTCCTCTGGCACAGCACAGAGGCCATTGATTTGGATGCTGTAAATATAACACCCCAGGAGCATAATGCCCATAAGCACTGATGATACACAAGCAAGGTTAAGCAAAAGCCAAGAAATGCAATGTTAGTGAGGCAATCTGCAGGAGTAGCTGGATGAGAAAGGCCTGGCTTGTAGACTTGAGCTTTGCTGTTGCTGAAACCCCCAGCATTTTGTGCTGATCTTGGACACAGAAAAGTGGTCTTGGATACATGGCTGTTCCTCGCTCTGCCTGCTCATGGAGTTAGTTCCTTGCTTTTCTGCTGTTTGACCATAACTGAACTTCACTTTGTGGAATATGAGTGAGAAATGCATCTTTTTTCCAAGAGCAAGTGAAATGTTTGGATGTGTTTTAAGTGCCTTCGATAGACTGGGAAGGCAGAGATGGAAGGGAAGGGAAAAAAAGGGCCAGGCTATGGCTGCGGTAATTTGTTTAGAACAGAAAATTTTTACAGTTAGTCATAAGCCCTGAACATACCCACATTTACTGGGTATATGAAGAGTAAAAAGCTGATTTAGAAGAGCAGTTATAAGTTTCATAAACATGACTAAACTCTAAAGCTAAATGTTCAACAGGCGTGACCTTTTAATTCCCCTTTAAATCAGTTTAGCACTTTCATTTGTGTTTGGAGTCCCTCATGTTTGGATAGCACTTTGATGTTTTAAAGTACTATTTAGGAGTTTTATTGTCTCTCCTGCTTTGGAGCTGGAACCTCAAATCCTCTAGTAAGTGGCTGGAGGAGTTTCTGCTTGCACAGGAGCTGCTGGGAGTACCAGCCTGCCTTGGCCATAGCTCCCCAGCACCCCCAACTCATTGCCATAGGATGGTCCCCTTTTCCCAGGCAGCTCCTAAATATAATCAGCAACCAGGAGAAACTCCTCGAGGAGTGGAAATCCGGTTTGGTACTCCTTGGTTTCAGATCCTTACGGAAGAAGCATATTAGAAAGACGATGGCTTTGGGAAACCTCTTTACTCAAAGAGGGGCATTGCAAGCAGCCGGGAAGCCACAGGCACATGCCATGCAGCATCTTCCTTGCAGCTGCAGGCCTGCTGTATATGCATCTCACAGTGCCCAAAGCACCTTCCCAGGAGACTTAGCACAGCATCTCAGAGGTTCTGCTCTTAAAACAGCACTAAGGGCTATTTAAAAAAAGTGGCCTAGGCCTGAAGGCAAAGAAAGATTTGTTACAGGCACCGTGCACCCACAGAGCAGTCTCCCTGTATGCTGCAAGGTGATGTGCAGGTAAGGACAGTGCAGGTCAGCTTTTACAGCTGTCAGCATCCATTATTCCCGGCACCAGGGCTTGTGGGAACACACAGGGATTCCCTCCACCAGAATGAGACAGACATGAACTTGTTTGCCATGGTCTGCTTCCAAGCCCACCTTATGAGTGCCCTGAGACTTTCTCCTCCAGCAGCTTTCCAGCTGCACTGCCCTTAGTGGGTATGGGAAGCACAAACACACTTTAAAAGCACCTGTTTGCAGGGACTCCTTGCTCACTGGGCACATCAGCCAGAGACTGTGCCGGAGCCAGGGGCTCCCAGGAGCACAGCAAGACCAAGGTAATTACAGGGCTTCAAACATGGGGCATCTCTCATGCTCATTCCCAATTCTCCACACAGCAGTGTCAGGCTGAGAACAGGGAGTGTTATCTCCATTGACTTCAGCTAGATGACCCTGTTCCCTATCCATACATATCCAGACTCTGCTGTACTTGTGCTCCTTCAGGCAGGTTGCTCATCACCGCCACACCCAGGAGTGGGCAGGGGGCAGACAAGCTCAGCGGAGCAAGAGCACCGGCTGTGCACAGCCCTGGAGCTGTGCAGGACCTTGGAGACCACGACAGAGGTAGGAATTCATGTTAACAGCACACTTCCACTGCCCCCCAGCCCCCTGCAGCAGAAGGTCTGACAGCGAGCAGACCACAGCACAGAACCAGCAGTAATTGTATCTTTGGCTTCATTTCCCAAGTCAGAGCCCTACACACGCCCCTTAAACATTTCAGTTATGAGTCATCAAAAAATGCCAGCTTTAGCAACGCAGCTTGACCTCTGCAGGGCCAGGTACATACCTCTGCTGCCAAAGCCGATGTCCTGCCACGCCTGCCTGGTGTGAGAACATCCGAAGAGCTGGCTGGGCAGCCCTGTGCAGGGGAAAGGCCAGCGCAGCGGTGGGGGAAGAAGCTGTCACGGCATTCAGACAAGGAGGTTTCCTGCTCGTGATGAGCCACGGGAGCTCCTACACCGCTTCTCTTATGCTGCCTTTGAAGCCTGTGCACAGAGCCAGCAAGTCCTGCTGCACCCCGGCACTCCCCTGAGCCCTTAGGGAAAAGGACGGGATCCTCGGAGACACAGAGAAGGTTACTCAACCCTACATCCTGGTGCGACATGCAGGGTTGGATTTTCCAACCCAACCATGTGCTGACACGCAGGGGTGGGGCGGGGGAAGAAAAAAGGGGATTTCATCTGTTAACTCCAAAAAATTGAGGAAAAACTGTGTTGCTCCTTTGTAAATGGCCCTGATCTTCCATGAGCTGGTGCAGAGGTGTCAATATAGGTGCCAGGTGGGGGGGATGCCGGATTTTTGGTGGTTGGAGGAATGCAGGGGCCAGCAAAGAAATTTGCTGCTTCGGTGCATGTTTACAGCCTTCCACAGGGTGCTGGGGAGGAAGAGGTTTCTCTAACCCAAAAGGGAAATGCTCATCTGAAACAGGAAAATGGAACTTTCTTTTGAACCTTAATAATGGAAAATCACCTCTGTAATGGTTGAATCCCTGGGTGTGCAGCAGCAAGAGGATGCTTGGGGGAGAAACACCCTGCCCCTCCCAAGCCAGCTCACTTGGGAACCCAGGTGACCCAGGGGGCTGATGCTGGCACCGGCACAAGCAAGAACATGCTGGGGTTTTGGGGGGGAACACTGCTCAGCTGAGGCAATGGCAGAGTTGGTAAGTGCTTTACATGGGAGTTCCAGATGTGGGAAGAAAGAGTCTTAAGTACTACAGCAATGCTGACAACACCCTGACCACAAACAGCATCACCCAAAGGTGACCCAGGAGATTCAGGTTCATAACTTATAAAAACAGTTCCAGAGATCTGATTGCTTCTTTTCTTTTTCCTTTTTTTTTTTTTTTAAGGGAAATTGTTTCTAAACTAAATATTTCTCTAGAAAGAGGCTATTTTAAGGCGAGCGGCACGACACAGTATGACATCCTTTAAAGAGGTAGAGATCGTGGGTTTCATATTAAAATACAGATAGCCTTTCTTGGAACAGCACTGTTATGGTTGAAGAGGATGCTCATGCATTTTCTGGTCCAAAAAAGGAGACACAGATGAAGGGTAGTTATATCTAGCAGTGAAATCGCGAGGGCACTGGCAGAGGCAATACACTGAACCCATTATAAACATGGGTGTAGCAAAGCCAGAGTTTAGCTCATTGTGTCCTAGAGTTTCTAAATATATTTTGTCTTGGGGGAAGAGCAAGGGAGAAGAGAGATCAATGTAGGGAAGACGCCCAGTCTTCTGAACAACTGGGTTTTCCAGCAAGGCACAAACCCACGATCTCTGAGGCTGCGTCTGTGGGCTGCTGAAGTTCTGCTGCTGCAGGCAACTATGTTTAGTTTCTCTTAGAAGGTGAGGGAAGCAGAAGAGGAGGAAAACAACTTAAGTCATCTTCTCCCCTCAGACAGTTTGCTGTTCATTTGCTTCAGCGGCACATGAAGCACTTAGTCACTTTGTCTCTGACAGGCTTTTTCTAATTTTATTTTTTCCAAATCAAAATAAAAAGAGAAAAGGAGGTTGCTTCCCAAATAAGCAGCTAGTGGAGGAGGCTGGGGGAGTGAGCAGTGAGTGGCCAGGACTTCACCCCACAGCTCAGCTGGCTGCTGCAGACACCCAGGAGAGTGTTTGCAGAGTGCAGGAGAGAGGGCAGGCGCTGCCACTTCCTCTTGCTCAGTGACAGCTTGATGAGCTGCTTCAGCAAGCCAAGGAGCCAAGCACCCTCCAGAGCCAAAAGCTGCTTCATGCCCCTCTACAGGCATTTGGTACCTGCCCTCACAGGAAAATTACTTGCCATGTTATAACACACCACTCATGCTCCAAGTGTTTTCCTGTAGCAAGGCAAGGAGCAATTTACCATCTAAACCACATGTCTAGCTTGGATGTCCTCCATTCTCCAACTCAGAAATACCAGTGTCAGAGCAGCAGTTCTTTTGGGGTTGACGTTACTAAGCAAGCAACCATAGCTCCCGTATTAAAGGAGTCCCTAATGATAGAAACTTTTGTCAAAACTGGCTTTCTCCAACAGTGTTGTAGCAGAACACAGGACAGATGGTGTCCTTCCTGACTTCTCTCATCCTCAGGAGCACAGAGGCACCATCCCTTTCTCCAGCGAGTGCCTGCCCTTTGACTGTAAAGTGCAGGAACCAGCACAGGCATCGACACTGAGGTGCACACTGGTGCTGAGATGCTGCCTCAAAAGGGACCCACTCTAAGTCCTTCCCTACCTCTGAAGCCAGTGAGACTAGGAAGTCAGCAGAGAGCACGAATGACAGCAAGAAACAAAGTGCCTCCGAACACAAGCACAGTCTACAGTTAGTCATTTGGTTTCTGTCCTCTGCAGAGTATCTTGAAGGGTGTGAGAACAGGAAGGCAAACCCCACAAATCCCCATCATTTTTTCCCCCATCAGAGAGTAAATCTGCTGGCATGACCATAACACAGTGCATTTTAAAACTGACTCAGGATGGAGTTTTTGGAGGGCTCAGAAGGCACCCAGATGGCTCACGGCTTCCTGTTGCTTCAGCTTTACAATAAGGCAACATAAATAGATCTTCATTCTTTGTTGACATTTGATGCTGTACAGCAAAACAGGCATTGTTAGACTAAAAATAGGAAACGCTGTGGCAGCTTTGAAGAAATTCAGCGTTTTTCCTGTACTGATACAAACACAGTGGCCGAGTGCCAGATGCCTCTGTCCTGCTTTGAAGAACGATGAAGTTCTTTGCAACGCTCATAAATTACTGCTTTGTTAGCACCCGGCAAGCTCCAGTGACACCAGCAAACCCTGGTATTTCCTTCTTCTCCCTCGTAAGGGAGGGGGGGATGCTTAATGCTACATTTCATCCCTGGTGGTGATAGACAGCCCCGCGCGCCTATCGCCGAGCCCAGCACAGGCGGAGGTTGCCAAGGCACCCGCTGACGCACAGCCGGGCCTCACTTCTACATTTTTCCATTACACGGTGTTGAAGCTTGCAGAGCAAGAGGTAGCTTTCCTGAGCGAGCAACTGAGAGATCAGTGAGATGGCAGGACTCTGCAAGGCGTGTTGTGTGCTGCTTACGCTGTGTTTGAAAGAAGGAGTGCACAGTGGAGCCAGAAATCTGCCTTGTTCGGAATAAATGAGTGCACATTTTCAGATCTGGCTTGGAAAAAGGGCACACCTACTACTACTCTTCTCAGAGTGCATGTATAGAAAAGTCAAGCGGAGCGAGGTATGGGTGGAGAACCAAAAATTCCTGGTGGCTTTCCCTGAGAAGCCCAGCTGTGACTCCTGGGAGAGGATGTGCTGATACAGTCCTCACTCCAGAAGGTACCTGGGCATGCTGGGACCAGGGCAATGTGGCTGCACTAGGCACAGGCACTGCTGCTAGTCCCTTCACTGGGGTCTCACCCACAGAGATGCCTACCCCACTGCTGTGCCATCAACCCCAGTGTGATTTAAGAGGGCTGAGCCAGCCCTGCTCACGCTTGGGGCAGGCCCCTGCCTTGCAGCATGGACTGAGAGCAGTAGCACAACCTGAGCAGAAACATGACCCCATCCAAGAGCAGTCACTTGCCATATGGTCTCTCCCAGCTCCATGTTTTGGTAGATCTAGGGGTCAGATTTCTCTTCATCACAGTTCATGGACTGATTGTAATCCACTCTTGGCACTGAGACTCCTCTCCCACTGCAGGGTGCCGACAACCACAGGGATGGTCCTTCAAGCAGCAGCTCGGGGCAGCAGCCTGCCCAGCTTCTGCAGAAAACAAGCACTATGTGATACCTCTGGTCACAGCTTATCTGCCTCCCACACAGCTCAAAGCTGCAGGCCAGGCTTGTGAGGTATTAAATGCTGCCAGACACAGCAATTTATGCAGATTTTAATCTCCCCAGCACCTCAGAGATAGGCAACTGAGGAACATCAAGGATATGGAGGATACTCCCTAGAAGTCCAGCTAACTGTTAGGCAGTTCTACATAGCTCCTCATGGTCTAATTTCATTGTGACCATTCAGGATTAACATTTTATAGGGTCAGTGCTTCCTCTTTGGTTCAGTTATGGTGTGCTCTGTTCACAATCCTTCTTGTCCCTCCCTGGTGTGGGCAGAAGAAGCCATCTCAGTGTTGTGTTCCCATGCAGGGATCTCCTGACCTGCAGGGTTAATTCCCCCACCACTTTGGGGTGTTGTGCAAGTACTGGGAGGCTGCAGCTGCTATCACAAAGCCATCTCACTTAGCAGTGTGCTGGCTCGAAGTGTGGCAATCCCGTCCTTGGGGGCAGAGACCAGCAGACAGGCATAAAGCTAAAGTATTAGTTCAGTGGTACTGAATCATGGCTTGGGAAACCTTCCCTTCCTGAAGGAAAAAATAAGAAAAGGAAAAAATCGGTATTTCCAAGCTCTCAAGTTACTCCTGTTAGGAATAGAAGGAAGCTACAGAAAAGCAGCCTCACCTACAGGGTGATCACTAGAAGTTCCTCATATCTCCCTTGTAGATTTTCTACATGAAAAACAAGCCCAACTCTCTATAGAAGAGCAACGAGACCTTCAGTCTTGGACTGAACAGTACCAAGATCAACTAGAAATCACAAGTTAGCTTTCAGTATTTCAGCTTGGAGATGGTTGTTTTTTGGTGACCTTGCTGAGCTCCACTGCCTGGCTGCTAGCACTATGTGGAGCCACTCTTTGGTCTGGGGAGATTAAGACCTTATTTTTTACTGCAAAGTCACTTCTCTGTGCAATAGCATATGGCTGCCAGGGCCTCTCAAGGATGTAATGTTCAAGGATCCCTGGCCTTACATGGAATCAGGAGGAGAGATTTGCAGAAAATAAGCTGTATTGCTTTGCAAATGTGCTGTCCCTGTTGCATGGCGATCTCCTAATAAAAGCGATATTTGCATTTTTTTGCATAAAATCAATTTGGATTCACTGTTCCTTCACCTGAACAAACACCAGGACTCTGCAAGGAAAACAAGTTAGGAAGCTACTGATGAGAAAGTGGCACTCCTGATGCTACAGCTTCAGGAACTACTGAAAATGTTTCACGTGCTCCCTTAGAGAAGGCAAAGCATTTTAAACTGTGGACACTACAAGATATTCGAGTCCCAGCGACAGCATCATCACTGGGGGAGGCTCACACCTCCTGGACCATGTACAACAGTACTAGATGCCTGGACACACAGCTAACTACGGACATGTTTTGCAGGAGCACCAGGGAGAAGGATCCATTTCTCTTGAGCTGGCATCTCCAAGATGGCCAAGAAAACTGCGGCCAGCCCTGGGGTTAGGTACTGATGCTTGCAGAGCTCTGCACAGGAGCTGTGCAAATATTGTGGCTAAATCTTCTCTGTTCCCAGTCACAAATGTAATTGTTTATGCAAAGATGCTTTGCCCAGCTAGTGACTGCCTGGCCCCTCGCTGCAGCCCACTTACCCCTGCATGACGGGAAGGCCGGGACCCTCAACACCCGGCAGCAGCTGATGCTCCAGCTCATGAGGGCAGATGTAAAAATCTCACAAGACCTACATCAGTGAGTGGTGTTGCCCAGGCAGTGGGCAGAGGAAGAACCAAAAAGCCATAAATAAAAGTATTTCATCCTGGCTAACACATGCCTACGGAAACAGCAGCACACATCTATCCCTTTCATGTAGTCACGGGCAGGACATGGCACAAGTAGATGGAAGGTGTCCTATTTTACTTAGATTATAAACAACTGTAAGCTTATTAGGGCATTACAGAGTCGTTCTGGAATGGAAAAGTTTATATGCTGGAAACAGTGACTCGTTAATGAGCTAAGGTATTTTTAGCATTTTTAATAGACAGGGTGTTTGAGATATTGACAAAAAACGTGCTGATGAGGTGACTCCTTGTGACACCCGCTGATGTGCCAGACAAGAACAAAGTACTCTCAAGTCAGTGACTAGCACATCCCAGAGAGTGGCTAGATGAGGGGAAGGTGGAAGGAGAGATTTTGATTTTCTGTAGAGAGACGTAGTTTAAAAAGGGTCATTGAAAGCATTTGGAAAATTATAGCCATGGCAAGCAGCTAACAGAGACTCCTTTGGAAGATGCAGGTCCCATTGAAGGGTTGTTAATTTGAGTTCAAGCAGCTCCAAAAGGAAGGAGCAGAAGTACTCATAGAACTGAGGATCTGGACAAAATCAGGAGGGGAGCTGCAGATGTGTTTCAGCCGCACAGCAATCAGCACTGGGATTTGGGATTGGCAGCAGAGCTCAGTGCGTGGGCTCTTGGTTTCAAGTGGAAAGCTTTAGACGCAGGGGGACGGGTAATGCACATGTGGGGTCACCATCCTTCACTCCACAGCACCGTTGCTTCCTCAGACCGAGAAGAGGACAATGTAAAAAATTACATACTCCAAAAGACTAGTCTCAAGTGCTGGATATAGTGAGTCAGACCCAGGTCTGGTTGAGTCTCCCGGTCCCATTGGAAAATATGAAAAAAACCCACCCTCCCTTCACACAAGCCTGCCCTTTGTACTTTGGAGATCCTGTTCAGGTTGCATGGGGCCCTTCATCACTCCTGTGCTGCTGTGGGAAGGCTGTGATTTGGGGGAACCACCCTGCCCCAGCGGGGCACAGGAGAGCAGCTCGTGAAAGGAAGGCATGTAGTAAATTCACCATGGATGAGTTTCCCATTGCAGAGCCCCGTTTGAGCCACTTTCTGGAGCCAATTTTTAAAGTCTGCAACTTTTAAGGCCCTCAGGAGCATTGCCTGGCTGTAATTTAACCTTGCAATAGTTTCAACCCATGTAAATGAAAGCCCTGGGGGCAACTTATGCCTTTCAGCCCTGTGAGAGAGCAGCAGTGCCAGCCAAGCATTCCATGTTAGTTGAACATCCCATGTCAACCAAACATCCCATGCTCAGGAGCCATTAACACCTGAATAAGGGGAAGAAGGACAGAAAGAAATGG
Source organism: Cephalopterus ornatus (assembly GCA_013396775.1). NCBI lineage: Eukaryota > Metazoa > Chordata > Aves > Passeriformes > Cotingidae > Cephalopterus > Cephalopterus ornatus. Next base: position 304,192 of record VZRE01012498.1, read on the forward strand.
AATACAAAGCCTGAACTGGAAGTACACCCTAAAGCTCAGGGTTGGAGCTTTTCCCTTCAGGTAGCTGTGGACAGTGGATGCTGCATGCATTTGCTGCATGCTTTGAGAAAGCTGAAAGCTGCACACAGTGAGTGAGAAAATTGATACCAGAGCTGTGATTACTTGAATTAAGATGGCATTTCAAAACCAAGCAGTGTCCCCCCATGTACTATGCTACATCATCTGTGTATATGTGGCCAAAGATGTTTTCCTCCATGAGCCATTCCTATCCCACACACACAGGGCTTGCTTCTCCCCCTCCTCATTTTCTGCTGGACAGACAACAGAGACTCAACCAGCACCTCACTGTGGCCATCTCTCACGGTGGAGAGAGGCAGGAAAGAGTCAGATGCTCCCTGTATCCTGAAGCCCCGTGCCCCAAGGCAGCCCTGCACAGCCAGGGTGTGATGCTGATGGCGTGCCAAGCAACCAGCTCCGTCCCTGGTCCACCAGCAGCCAGAATTTGCTGTACTATCACTTTGGCACACTCCTTCCTTCCTTGGCAAGACAGGCCAGAACTAAACTTTTCCACTGAGACGGGTAAACAAAGACTTTGCTTTTCCCCCTGTAACAAAGTTTAGCCCAGGAAGTCACATGAGCGCAGCTGCATCCAGCATGTATATCCAAAATGGCTCGAGCTGTTGGGGGCGTATGGATGTATAAAACCTGATACAGGACACAGCTCTGCCCTGGAAATGCACTTCCACCAGTGCATGGAATTGCACCAGAAACATCCTGTCCTTCCGCATGAAGGCCAAAACTGACCCCTGCCACACACCTTGCATCAGGGAGGACACACTGTCACTGAGACTGTTGGAGCCAGCTGTGTGCCCGGGCTCTCCTCCCAGCTTCCCACAGCCCCCAAACTCCTCTCCCTGAATCGCTGTCCTGTGTTCACCCAGTGCACCAAAGTCACCCTCAGCAGGACAGTGAAAGGCAGGTATAGGAATTCTGCCACTGGAGGAGCCCAGCTGCCCCAGCCAGCCTGCGGACAGAGACTGGAAAACCACCCAGCAAAATGTCTGTGCTCTGGAGTACGGAGAAACAACGAGCAATTTGCCTTAGAGGCAGCAAAAACATAGGGATTTGCTGATGGTCATTTTCTGCTATTAGAGCAATAAATCCATTCGACTGTCAGCCAAAATGCCAAAGAAAAAAAAAGCTTAGGGAAAACAGAAAAAAAAAAGTGTTACTAGTTGAAAGTATTTTCCAGCAACCTTTAGAGGCAGTTCTGAGCCCAGCACCAATCAGTCAGAAAACTGCTATCTCTGAACCTGTGCCAGGCTACCCCTGCAGCTATCGTGCTTCCCCTGGGCTTCCTCACCCTGCAAAGAGTTTTACAAACTCCAAAACGTTAAGAATTTCATCTGAAGCCCTTGAAGAAGGTAGTAAATGCAGACTATGCCCTTTCCCCTTCGCAGGCAGGAAGGCAGGCTAGGAGGTTCAAGGGCAGCACGAGGTGCTGACCCAGCAATCTGCAGGGCTGGTGCTGTCCCAAGCTTGCATTTTGCTTGCTGAAAAATAATTTCCATTGATGCCATTATTACTGTATTCCCATTTATGCTCCTTCTCTTACCTCTCTTCCCTCCTTGGTGGGCTTTTCTGGATGTTGTCCAATGGAGGACGTTGTCCAATGGAGGACATTGTCCTAATAACCTCAAACTTGCGTGTGGAGAAAATGCAGTTCAAATTGGCCAGGTGAGCAGATCTCTGGTGGCTCTGATTCTCTTAAAGCAGAACCCCTGCTGCTGGTTGCAAAGGTGCCTTCAGTGTGGACTGCTGACAGGATCCAGCACCTCGTGATCATTTTGTGCTCAGCCAGACATTTCCAGCCCCTATATTGGGGCTGCCCCTATCTTATTCCCAGTAAAAGTGTAGACGTGGAGGCGTTTGGCTGGAAGACAGTTAGTAATCCCATTTCCCGTGGATCTGGGGGCTGTTGCCTCAGCTGGATCGTCCACTCTGGAATTCCCTAACGTGTCCTCATGTTGCAATATGCCACGGTTGCCTAGTGGGAGCCAGCAACAGCCAATTCCAGCATTCCCACTCAACGGCTCGTTCCCCTGCGGAAACGAGCTGTCAGGGCTGCACAACTGGGATGACAGTTTCCAGTTGTGCTGTGCTCTCAGCATGCAGCCCGTTCCCAGAGGATGGGCAGGGTCCTCACACCAGATACTTTCCCCAGGTCCAGCAGGCAAGCTGTTCTGTTCTAATGCCACCAGCTGATTTTGGCAGTGGTGAACAGAGCAGGCAGCTCCGTGGGTCAGCGCTTGCTCTCAGTGACTGGGAAACATGGGTCAGCCCAGCTCACGGCTATCAAACTGCTCCTGCATGCCAAAGCATTCCCAGCTCATGCTCAGAGACATGGAGGTCCCGGGCTGAAGCCCTGCCAGACCAGCACAGTAATCATACCACTTGAAGGGCAATGGTTCCTTCTCCCTGTGGAAGAGATCGACTTTACAGGACCAGCAAGATGTCCCTGCTTGGGGCTGAGTAGAAACTCAATTGCAGAAGTGGGACTGAGTGGCAGGAGGAGGGCAGGAGCCCTGCTGCCCTGGCACTGGTGCCCAGAGCGTGGGGTTGGTGTGGGACAGGCAGCCTCACAGAAGCACACAGCATATCCCAGAGCTCATCTTGAAGAAGATGATGTAGAGCAAAAGCTTTCACAGGATGCATCCACAATAAGGTTCCTTGACACGAGACTGAGTTGGACAACAATGATCCATCACCGCTTTCTGAATTCAAGGCCAGGCTGTGATGTCTGCCCACATTCATACTGGGGCAGGATGGAAACTGAAAGCCATGGTGATGACCCAGCTGAGGGGAAAGGAGGAATCACCTCAACGTGTTGCGATTTCCGCTCAGCCCTGTTGATTCCTGCAGTTACTGAAGTGGCACTGTTTGTTGATGTAACACGGACTGACTCAGTGGGAACAAACCCCGAGGGAAAGGTCCTTCTGATATATTTGTTCCTATTATTTACTCTGTGGCTTAATCAGACATCTCTGCAGAAAAATCAGCAAGTACCTCCCCTTGTAATTTACTGAAAATGAGGTCACTGGCCCTGATTCATTTACAAAGGGCTCCCTAGGAACCAAAATGCTGCAGCAGAAGAACGTGAGCCCACATCTTCCGCATCCCAGGACCGCCACCACTTAAAGCACGTATTTTGAGTGCCTGATCTGAAAAACCAAGTATATTTTCTTGTCTTGGGACACACTTTCTCCAGTTGCAGATGGCAAATGGGGAGATATGAGAACACGAATTTTTGCTACAGCTGCATGAAAAGCCAGGTGGTGATGAATTGCGTATCCACGCTACACATCATCAAGATGTACTATCAAACACAGAGCTCTGACAAGGAAATGACAAGATTTGGCTTCATCCTTCCAGTCTGATGCAAATCTTCATTTGAACTTTAAGCTTATCTTTGCAATGTTGAGCCTGAACATCTGCTATTTCTATGGGATCCGGAGGAAACTTCACAAGAGCAATCTATGAGACAGCCGTTTAGCACAACCACATTTCTAAACTATGGGGCAACCATATTATATTAAGCTCCTTTCAACACACAAAGAAGAAGAACAGGAAAGACAGAGGCCCCAATACCTCAAGAGCCTCTAGTTTGAGACTAGAGGTTCCCATGAGTGGCATTTTTCCAAAACATATGTGGTAGCTAAAAAGCCTATCCCTAGATTGATTAAACTCTACCATTACTTTAAAAAAGCAATTCATAACAACCCACCCTCAAATGGTCATGAGCAAGTAGAAAGTCACTGGCTTCCTTGGAAAGCTCTTGTCTCGCCACTCCCAGTGCCTCAGAGCCCCCCAGCCAGTTATCGAATGGAGGTGTACAGCACCCAGGATCTGGCAATAAAGAATGTTTTCAAGGAAAGTGGTTGGGTTGGCAGCTGAGATATCAGCAGATAAATGCACAGAAAAGAAAGTTTCAGCTTCCCAGAAGAGCAGGTCTTGAATGCCATTCCCACCTGATGAGTTTGAGTTTCCCCTATTGCGCAGCTTCCTTGAGGTTTGTCTTAGATTTTTTGATAAGATACTGGGAGTTTACATACCGAGGAGTTGTCATCCTTGAGAAGAGTAACACATGAGCATTAAAGCCTTTGTATCAGATTTTTCAGACGCACACAAGTACTTCTCCGCACAGTTCATTACACACAATTAGTAGCTTCAGAAGTTGAGGAATCTACACCATGCCTTCATGCTGCTACAACAGTCAAATGTAGCAGCGTGAAGGCACTTTGTAGATTCCTAAACTCATGAAGTGTCCACTGATCCTCTCTGGGCTGTGGGATATGAACAAGCAGGTACCTATACGAACCCAAACCTCCACCCCAGCCCCTAGATGTAGGGGAGGGCACATGGACATGACTGTGAGCCAGCCACAAGTGCTGCAGCCAACGTGGAAGGAGGCAATCCTAATTTGCAAGGTGGCTGCTGATCCCTGCCACCTCCCTCTGTCCCATTTTGCTCTAGCAGAGCAGCCCACACACAAGATTCCTTCACAGCTGAGACAGCTGCTAGAGTTGGCACAGAGACCCTGGACCTAAGGGATGGAGATATGCAACAGGGCCACTCATCCAACGCAACCCAGACGTGGATTTTTGATCTGTGTTTCTGGGTGGTGCCCCACAAGAAACAGGGAAGGCGTTGCAAAGTCATTTTAACCTCGTAAGCCTTGTCCCTACCTGATCTCATTAATCAATTCCTCTCAGAGACAGGCAGTAATTTCCATGGTATGCTGCCAAACTCCTTCCTCCTCTGCTCCACAAACGATCCAGGGGTGCTTTACATACCACAGCACCTGTGTCCGGATGAACAGGCAGAGCGTCTGCCTTCTGCTCTCCACTCTCTTCCACAAGTGAATCTAGTATTTCACACCCCACACACTCGCACTTCAAAGTTGAAGCAGTTTTAGCTTGGTTCATCCTTTCTGCACCATTTCTCCCCAGACACACCCACCAAAGCTGAGGCCCCTTGTGCAACAGGAGTACTGCGTCTGCAGAAACAGCCCCTCGGGAGACATGCCTCCCAGCAGGTCATTTGTGTTTTCCTAGGAAACGTGGCACGCGCTGATCCCTTTGGTTTCCTATTACTTCTGAAGAAATGACTGCACTCAGTGTTTGTCAACCCCAGATCCCCCTGATCTCACGGGACATTTGTTTCTCCATCCCCATGGACAGTCACACACCACCGTCGAGGGCCACAGGTCCGTGGGCTCTCTCACCACTGGAGCGGAGAGGTGGGCAGGACGAATGCAGTCCTTCCCAACTAGCAGTGGCATCAGCTTGTGAAACATGTTGGGATGGGCTGTCCTGCAGACACAGCCACCGAGGGCTCAGGAGCAAAGAGTGGTGACTGAGATGAGGCCAATTTCCCTTGTCACTGCCAGCACTTGTGGGGGTGGCTGTGGCATGCCAAGCAGGCAGTGCAAGGTACCAGGAAAGCAGAGCAACAAAGGGTCTGTGTACTTCAACACAGGATGATGAAGGATGAGGGAAAAGGACAAACACTGGTGTGATGTGAGGAAGAGGGAAGGCAGGGTAGCCCTTGCCTGCTGTGCTGCAGAGCTGAGCACTGCCCTGCTGAGTGAATGCCCTCAGACAGCCAATTCTTTTGTACTGAGCTTCTTCCCCACAGCTTAACCCCCAACAGTGTCGCACTGTCAAAACAGCTTCTTTCAACATCGGCTTAGTAAATCTCAGCTGCCATTGAGAATGAAAAGTCTGCAGCTCAAGCCAGTAAAAACTAAGTTGCAGAGTGGCAGGGCTGTGGGACACCCTGGGTTAGGCAGGAAACCTAAATCTGAAGTTTAACAGCAGCCCACAGAGACATCAGAACTCATATTCAGAGACTGCGCAAATATTCTCTGTTATAATGAAAGGCCTTTTATTGTAAGACTAAATCAAATCAAGTAAATTACTTTGCCTCCTTACTCATGAAAATATTCTCTGCACCTGCCTACAGCCAGTGGCCCACAATTTGCCTGATACAAAACACTGCACTGCCACAGGAATGAGCATTCTCAAGTCCCTCTCATTTCCAAGGAGTGAAGGCACTTGACGCCCCTGAGACCAGACCTCTGTCCTCCCCCATCACCCTGCTGTGCAGCACTCAGGCACTCCATCCGCCAGAACCTCCCCCTTTTACCATCTCAGCGATGCCTCAAACTTTCCAAGCATCTCTCACTCCTCCCTGTCTGCCCCAACAACCCTACCTGTGACAGGAATTCCCACAACAGTCCATCATCATTGGCTCGCCTCGGGCACCCCTGCATCGCAATCCTGTGGGAAAGGCTCTTCCCGTCACCCGCTGGCAGCCCCAGATGTGAGGTCTGGGAGAAGCAGTGCCCAAAAAACTTAGGTGCTCTCCTGCTTCATGTTTCACTCCTCAGGCTCTGACGACAGGTCTCTGCTGTGCCTAGGAGGCTTTATAATTCATATGTGGCAATTCCTTAAGCTATAGGCAGTTTTCCCAGAGGTTTCCCGGATCTCCTGTGCAAGGCTATTGCTATAAATCAACTGGATTGCTTAGTCACCTCTGTTTGTCCAGTCAGTGCCAAGGCAGACCTTCTATTTCACAGCATGTACTGTACGAACGAGCCAGTTCCTGTAAATTAGATGCACCACTGCAAACTGAATCACATATTGTTTCCTACATCGACTTGCTTTTTGCTGGACTGGAAGGAACATACTTTACAGCCATAAATAAGACAAAGAACAAAAAAGAGTTACACGGTCATGTTAAAGGCTGCCTGACAGAGGGCCATGTGTGCCTGGGAGACTGCGGTGTGACTCTAGGGGCTGAGGAGCGAGGAAAGGGGAGCTCTGAAGAGTGTTCTGTACTCCAGCAGGGACTGGATATGCTCACTGAAGCCAGAGTTTTTCCCTCAGGGTCACTAGACTGGAGCCTGAAGGACTGAGACCCTTCAGGCAATGTTTACGAGCAGGAAGCACTGTCTGAATCCATAGCTGCTCTTCAGCCTTCCCAGTGTCAAAATGGGCTACAAACCAGAGGTATCAAGTAAGTGGATGCTTAAGGAAACACTGACCTCTCTGCCAAGCCGTCCTGATTTCTTAACACAGAGTGCACTTCAACTGCTCAACAGGGATGCTGTCAAGGATGCCTGTGACATGATTATTCTCACATAGCTGCAAGCCCTGGAAGCAAGACAGCATTTGCTGTCCCCAGCTGGGGGACTGCACCCCACAACTCATAACAAAGGGCTCCCATGCCTGCCCCAGGCACTACCATGAAAGTGCTCACAAAAACAAGTGCTGAGAGCCTGGTGTGTGTTATTTCAACTAAAGTACAGAGAGGCCCAAGTCAGCCAGCAGAAGTTGCTGGAAAGCTCTACTTTCACTCTCTCCATTCTCTGCTTTTCTGCAGGGGTTCCCAAAAAGCTTCTGCAGTGCTTGCAGCCATTGTGAGGCCATACTCACCTCCTCGCTTATCCGGACAAAAAAATTGTGTCCCGCTCTCTTCTATTGGAAAGGTTTCTATTTCAGTTGTCCTTACCATACTGATTATAAAATATAACCTTTGACTTGTGTGATGAGTAAATAAAAAAACATTTAAAAATCTGGAAGGCCTGTGGCAGAGGAGGAGAAATAATCAGGAAAGACTGCGTACTAATGCTGAGATAATGTTTAAAGTAAACAGGAATCGGGGCCTATTTGTGGTACATCCTGTACAATAGAAGAGATGAAAAGATGATGTATTACTACCAAGACCTTATAGTATAAATGTGCAAGTTCTAATAAAACTTCTGCATTTCAGAGGCAAAGAAATTGTCTAAATCTTGAGAGAGGCGAGTCACCGCTGATGGCTGCAGATAGAAGTGATTGACAAAAGCAGCCAAATCGCTTCCACCAAATGACATGAGTTTCATAAGGAGGTTGCAGAGCCCTCAGGAGACTGCCCAGAAAATCATCATTGCCAGTGTCCCTCTGGATTTGGTGCCTGGATTAAATGGCATTGACTTGCCAGGAAAAAAGGGCAATGAGAGTCATTAAGGAAAAAATAGAGAAGGGAAAAGGACAACAAGAACTTCTGGTGACAGCAGAGCAGGTGAAGATGGGCCAGACCAGGTTCATGCTGTGGCTCTTCTTAGCAGAGCCTGATCTCCATCGCAGCTGCTGCGGGAGCCCGGTGCCTGGCTGCTCCTGTCCCCAGCTGCCCACTGGCAAGGGCACAGGGCTTTGTCCCTTGCTTCCCCAGGGGTGGGCATAGGGGTCCAAAGGTCACAGCCAGGCTGCCATATCTGCTGCTGGAGCTGCCACAGGAACAGGGAGAAAACAGCATAGGAAGAAGACTCTGGAAATGCAGACCTGCCATTATCCTCCAAAAGATGAAGCTATTCCCATCCCAGGCTGACTTCAATGCACAGCATATTCGTAGACACCTGGCTACACATACCAGTCCCCAGATGAAAACCTCATCAGGTTGTAATGCCAGCTTTGGGAACAAAGCATCCAGAAAGCGTAGGCAGAGACTTCTAATTGATAACAGGGAAACCTGAGGGCAGATGCTCATGGTGCAGCATGTCCCTTGCTAATGGAGGTACTGTAGGTCCCTTAACAGCCTGAGCTTCCCCAGATGGATCCCTGCGAGAGAGCATCCCTGTGCTCCCTGCACACAAGCCTCCCCCATGCTGCAGTGAGGCATTAAGCAGAACAGGGTACCCCTGTGAAATGATGATGCAGGACACGCTGCCTCACTCTGGGGTTTGTAATGAATGCCACACACGCTTCTGCGAGGCTGCTCGTGACTACCCATCCAAATGAGCAGGCTCTTTGTGACAGGTTTTCTTGGTGAGAGTCACAGAGGTGCTGTGGGTTTAAAGATTCACCAGCTCTTTCTCACTACCCTCCGCCCCCCACCCCATCAACAGCATGTTTCTATTTTGACCTCGACTATTAGAGTAACTAGGGATGTTTGTGATTTCTGTGAAACTAAAAGTAAAAGCAAGCTTCATACTGGACAAAATCATGAAGGCTTTTTTTTCTCTGAAGTATTTTTTTTTTTAAAAACTCCACTTAAATTTCAGTGAGAGCTTTCCTTTCCAGTAAGAATGGACGGAAAACTGACAGAAGTTTTGGAGTTGGATCCACATGGTGTAAATGCATCTCAGGCACTGTCAGCGTGTGGGTGGAAATATTCACACCCCAGAGCAGGAGCTAAGGGAAGATGTCACTTCTGGTCACTTAGATGCAAGAGCTTCTGTCCCCACTCACACCTCACACCACAGCTCAAAGGACATGTAAACCCCTCCTCAAGCCGTGTTCTTCATCCCAGACAAAAAGCTCACATCTTTGGCTTTGAAGGTCCAAGCACTGGCAATGACAGTGGCCACTGCACGTGCAGATGTGCTGCCCGTGCGAGCACGTGTGTGCCATACGTGTTGGTAAGTTATTCCTGCCATCTGTGTGGCTGCAGCACACTAAGCAGCTGGGTGGCAAAAGCAACACCATGCTGAGAAACACCGCTCATCTTCTGTAACAGAGCGTGAGGGCGATCACACGCCTGCTCCTCCTCAAGTCACTCACAGTTAACCTCACAAGGGCTCTTCCAGCTGCACGGTACTGCACCTCAGGCCAGCTAAAAGGGGCTGCAAGAGAAATGCAAATCTGAAGAGGAAACCCGTGTGGCCCAGTTTGAGGGCAGAAGAGAGAAGTGTTTTTATCGGTGCTAACCTGCTCACCTTGGCAACCCGCCACCAGAAGAAGGAAACATACTGGTTCTCTCTTCTTTCATGAGAGGTTAAGGACTCCCCTCAGCACAAGGCAGTGTACATCTCTGTGGTCACATACTCCTGTAACATCTGCTTTTATGTCCAACTGCACCTGTCTGCTCCTTCAGCAGTTACTCTGGGAGGTGGTCCTTGAAAAAGAAGACCCAACACTAGCCAAATTATGGATTATTGTCATTAATAGAGCTAATCATTGCAAGGAACTGTACAGATCCTTGACTGAAGGGGATGAAACTCCTGCGGGATAAGATAGGCTGCTTCTCAGCAGAGCAGAGCCTGGGGGTGCCTATCCGAGCAGCAAACAGCCAGGCATTGGAGACAACCTCTATTGTCCTGTGCTGGCTGTGTGCAGGCATTGGAGCCTGTCCGGGAGCTGGCAGAGCTCCCAGCCTGATGGGATGCTGACAAGAGCCAGTCCCACCACTGGGAGGAGAAAAACCCAGTGCAGGAGGAGCGGGGAATTTCTGTGGAAATCCTGGCACAGACAGAAACTACAAGGTTGTTAGCCAGCAGGATCAGAGAGTGCACCTGGAAGAACATGTCTTGCTGGACCAAGGAAGGAAAAGATGACCACTTACTTGCCTGAACAGAGGAGAGGCAGAAGAGAGTCCAAGAGTGGGGAGGGCATCTCTTCCCACAGGCCCATGTAGCCTGATGGCACACAACAGCATCAACACAGCAGCATTCAACAGGGCAGCATGGACTACCCAAACTGACAGAAAAATGGTAAGGAATAACAGTGAACACAGAGATCTGAGAAACCAAGTGGTGCATTCCCAGTAAAGCCTTCCCCTGCTAAATAATGATACAAGTTGGTCCCCAGGGCTCCTAGGGGTGCAAGCTGGCTGCTATCTCTAGACCATGAGCTCCCTGTTCTGGTGCCAGTGCATCAGTTTTCACCCTTCAAATGTCTCCTGCACCAGCACATACCCACCACCCATTTGTGCCTGCAAATCCTGCTTTTTCTAGGCCCACCACATGAAGCACACAGGCCTGTGGGTGGGAAGCTGGGGCACAGCTCCAGCACCTTAACTGTGCAGCTCCCGTGAGCAAATATGATGGACTAGCTACTTCCTGAAATCCCTGCTGATGTGCCTCAGACCTATCCCAAACAATGTGCTTACTCCAGTCCTGAGACTTCTATGGCAGCCAGGTTCAACCGAATTTTTTAAAGACTCCATAGCAATCTCTGGGTCCATCAATCTTGGTGAAGCTCCAGCACAATTTCCCTTCTTACACAGAGGAGGACTGAAGTCCCTGTGCTGAGAGGGCAACATGCAGCCGTACGCAAACCACATGAGGACCAGTGTTGCTCAGTATCTACGTGATGCTTAGGTACTATGCAGAAACCTAGGGAACCCTACGGTCCTAAACACACCTTTAAAGGCTTTGCCATAGTAGTGTTTGATGGAGCAAGTACAGAAGCTTAAAAGAAGAAATGGGTGGATTAAAAAATTTAAACACACACATCTAAGAGGAGTGGATGGATAGACAGTGAATGTGAACTTCCAAAGGGGATGGTCACCAGAGCCAGAATGCTGCACTGCTTCTGACAGAGATCCTGAGAAGGCACCAAGTGTGGCTGCTGTGTGGACCACAGGGTCGCCACGGCTCTTTTCACTCACCCTTGCAACCCACCACCTGGCCCCACTGTGTCAGCCTAGTGTGCTGTGCTAACTCCTTAGCAGCTGAACAGCCTCTGGATGCTGAAGAGCACACCTGGGCCGGGACGGAGTGAGGCAATGTTCAGACAGCACACACACAATTGATTCTAATTAAACTCATCCTTATGTACAACCACAGTTAAGGTTACATATGAAAATTACTGAGCTACTTCACTCCTTGCTTAAACAAAAATAATCTAAAAACACATACTGAAGAAAGGGTACCTTCTCCCCCTCCCTACACAAAAAGCCCAGCTGCATACCTTAAAACAAGTATCCTATTGCCTTGTTTTTCCACGTTTCTCTTCATTTTCTGTTAAAATAAAGCATCTCAATAGCACTACTCCGCAAACTAAAACTGCAGGAAAAGGGTGGGGCTTTATAACAGAGCTCAAACTGTGTGTTATTTGTGTAACCCTTTGAGATGGCAGTCAGATCCTCAGCTGGAGAAAATGTGAGAGCTGGGCTGAAGCTAAGACAGCTTGGGGAATTCCCACCAGAGAAAGACTTTGCCCCCCAAGTCCATCAGTGCAGGATGGTCACAGATGCCCTGCTGACAGCACACTGCACGGAGCAGCCACTCGACATTACTGCAAGCCTTGCACGGTGTGTCCTGGAGCTCACGCCAACTTTGGGGAAAAAAACACACCCTTTAGGATCCTGCTCCTGTGGTGCCTGACACTTCCATGGAGCCAATGCTAGTCTGTGTGATGTACCTGGGGCTCATAATTTGTCATGTGAGGTCTAAGGAGTTACAAAACCTAAGGCTTTCAATGTCTCAGGTGCTGCATGTAATAGGAAGCCGGGCAAAGGCTGTTACTCGGAGTTCCAGCTGTGAGGGCAGTACAGCCCACGTGGCCCAGATGGGAGCAAGTGACATTCGGTGTTTTTGCTCTTTCACAGGAAGATGAAGCAGCAAGAGGAGCTGCCTTCCCCTTTGGACTACAGCCTTTCATCACCGTATAAAGCTGTGGGTCTTTGCCACGGGTCACACAGTGCCTCTGCAGCCCCCTCCCCATCAGCAGAGGGTGGAGAGGAGCATCAGCACGCAGACAGCCCCAGCCCATCAGCCACGGAGGCTGTTGTGCAACGTCACCCACACAGCGCAGAAAGCCTGTCCTGTTCCTTCCACATGATCAGCTTATGGCCACTGCTGAAATCCCACACGTGGCTGCCTATCTCAGCCTGCAAGGCTGCAAGAAGGTGGCTGGGCTGTATCCCAGCCCCTCTTCCGCTTGGAACAGGTGGGCTTGAAGCACTGCACAGAAGAGAGTTCCCTAGGTTGGCTCAGCACAGAGCCCACTAATTTCTTCTCCAAATCTGTGTGCACATCCTTGCAATTTCATCATGCAAATGTTGATTTAACGGACAGGGTAAGTAGAAAGGAAGGAATGGAAGAGTTTTCGCAATGATCTTAGATATTTCACTTGAAACCCATTAGTTTGCAGGCTAGATAAATCCCATATATAAACTTTGTGTATCTCCTGACTCAGTCTTCTTTACCAGGACCTTTTCACTTTCAGCCTGAGGGCTGACAGAGAAAGACACAAAGTAATGTTTCACACGAGCTTCTAAACAAAATAATCTATAAACTATTACAGTAATCGGAAACTGGTTTATTGGGTTTCTACTGGCCCCCTATGAACAGGCTTAAAGAACTGTTGGAGTGATACCCTATGGTTCTTGTGAGACAGCATTTCAACAGCTAACACGAATGTGGAAATACAGGGATGGTCACCTCTGTGCTGCTCCTGTGGCACTGCTGGCAAGTGATCTCAAGGCAGACATCGGCCCTTAGAAACCTCTGTCGTCTGAGACCCCAGGACACAGAAGAAGAGAGAATTGGGAAGAGAGCTCTTACAAAATGAATTGCACAGAAATAAGACATTATAACGCAGCTGCTGCCTAAGAATGAACTCTGCATCTTTCTAGTCTTTTTTTGACTTGTAAGATTAAGAGCTTCCCTGGAAAAACATCCAGGGGGCATAAATACTGAGAATATGTGACTTGGGGATCCAAGCTGCTTTAAGTGCTTTTGCAGGCAGAGGAAATGCGCAGCATGAGAATGAGCAGCCTCCAGTAAAGGACTAAGTGAAAGGGGAGTTCAATTACGACTAATCAGATCCAAGCACTAAAATGTCACCCTCACTACATTAAAACTCTGTTCTTTTCTGCAGTGGAGACCATTAAACAAGCTCAAGTTGTACCAGAGACTCACAACCTCCATGAGCACACTGGCACTTCTTGGTGCAGAGAGAGGCATTCCCAGCTTTTCCTACAACTAACTGTGAGCCCTAGCTAGTCAATCAAACTGTGTGCATCCTCTCATCACCCATCCTCTCCTCCGGGGTCATTTTCTGCCAAGGACATGCTTGTGCACATTAATTGCACAGAGAGTTTTAAACATGAGGCTCTGGACCTGCAAATCTAATTTTGGAGATGAGGACAAGCTCAGGGACTGGAACAGGAAAGGAGAGCAGGGCTGCAGGGAGGTGGCTGGGGCAGCCAGAGGACGTCTCCAATGCAGACAGGCTCCAGATCCATGCCCTGCTCAGACCATCCACACTAACCTAGTCCATGAGCAGGGGACCCCATGAAAAAACTGCATCTGCCTGGGTTTCTCTTCGCACATCCCACAGGTGTCCCCGCAGAGACATCATTGTTCTTTTCTAACCAGTTCTCTCTCTGGGGCAAAGAAATTATCTCTCCTTCAGGACAGCTCGCAACGTGGCACGAGGCAAAGGGCACCATCCGGACTGGGCATCTTTCTTCCCTGTCACGCTGATGCCTCCCGGTGTGAGTTAAAGCCAAGTAACCTCCACAGCTCTGGCAGAGGCAGCCAGGAGCCCCATGCTGTTGAAGGAAGCCTGCAGAGCTGAGCTAAAACCAGGCAACCAGGTGAGGGTCTGGATTAACTCTGCAGCCCCTTCCGTAGCGAAGCGGAGAGTGGTGGGGTCAGCAGCAGCACTCCCTGAAACTGCAGCACATCTCCCTGCTCTTCCTCGTGACTCTTAGGAATGATTCACAATACAAACTGCAGACACTTGAGGAACTACAGCCTGTTCCAGCATCACGGCTCAATTTTTCAGTGTTTGAGGTGCAGAGGACTTCTGCACGGAAGATCTGAGATGTGAACGTTGCAGTCAGGTACGTGCTGGTGGTTCACATGTGCTCCTAATGTGCACAAGCCCCACACCTGGGCACACACCTCCTGCGCGCACACACATGGAGGAGGCATGAATGCACCCGGTCAGATAACGTGAGATTGTTTATATTCATTTACTGTAACATTCTGTCCACAGGACTGAAATTCATCTCACCTATTTTTAGACATGTTCAATGTAGATGACTGCATTTATGCTAGTTAACTCCTTTTACAGTCACAGTGCTGCTCAGCCTCAGCTCCTCTCGTGCTGTGCAGGCAGGTCACATACACTGTGCTCTGCAGGGGCCTGTTTCTCCCCACAAAGGGTGGCTGGCTGGCTCAGATCTAGCTATTTGCCACAAATCTCACCACAGTCATCATTAGGTACTTCTAAAGTCTTCTCATCCAAGCTCTCCTCTCTTTCACCTGCCTTTCCATGTCAGCTTTGCATGATGCTTTTTTCCACTACCTGCACCTTTTCACATGGCTTTTCCTGCTACTTCCTCCTGATCGGCTTTTGCACTCCGTTCCTCACAAACTTCCCACTCCACCTCCACCCCACGGCACTCACCTCTCTTTCCACTCTGCCCCTGACATTGCCCAGAAGTTCCATCAACCTCTGCTCTCTTCCTCACAGGACACAGCTCTACCACCTCTGCACCCCAGCCTGGGGCACCCGCTCACTTTCCCTTGCCCACATCCAGCCACCATGGCCCCCACACCAGTGTGAGGCTGTCCCCACACCTGCACCGGGCTAGTCCCCACGTTCCCCCACGCACCACCCCGACCCCAGACCCAGGCAGGCTCACCCCACACAGCTGCACGCCGCCATCCCGGCTCTGCCCGGCCTCCTCTGGGCGCTGCTTTGCTCTGCACGGAGTGGGAAGCCGCAGGGACGTGTACGATTTACACGTGGCTAGAGCAGATTCCCAGATGGCTTCGCAGCTTCCCTTGTATTCTCTTTAGTCTTCCTGGCCTCCGTGGTCATTTCCCTTTTCCACCTGCCTTTCCCCTTCCTGCCCGTCTTATCTCTCTCTCCTGGCCCTGCTCTCCCACGCTGGGCCGCTCCCACAGCCGCCCCATCCCGCTCCCCGCAGGCACCACCCGTGCAGGCCCTTGCCCCCAGCACTCACGGCATCGCCTCCACTTTGCAGCTGGAACCGGCCTTTGCCCGGCTGCACCGCGAGTGTTGCAAGCGGAGGACAGCTGAAAAGACAATCAGTGAAAAGCTCGGGAGCGTCCGCAGCTAAACTTGACAAAATCCTGGAGAAAATACAGTCAGAAAGGAATCGTGCTCCAGCTCCAGTTGGAGCATGTGACGGGATTGAAAACCCTTTGTATGCCTCTGTGAAAACAAATAAAGGGGGAAAAAAAAGGAAATAGTGACATGATGGGACAGTGGAGAGGCAAAATGTGGGACTAAGGGGAGGAAAAAGAAGAAAAGAAAACAGGAAAAAACAGATAGATTCTTAGAGGCATTTCACACACCTTTTTTAAAGTTGCATTTCCTTTGAATTATCTGTGCTGGAGATATTTTCAACCCAGCTCCACTTCCCTTGAAAGATTAATTTGGCATGCATTCAATTCTCAGATGAGCTTGCAAAACATGAAAGAAGCTGCAAGTGTCACTAAAATATAGGATCAGCCTCAAATTTGAGCTCAACAACTATACATCTTCCTCCTTGATAGCAAAATGGTGTCTTCTCTTATCCTCTTCCTCACTCCTCACCTACCCTGACCTCTCCATGCCCAACTCCCAATAAAAGCAAGTTTATTTTTCTTTCAAATGGCATGGCAGGCATTTCAAAATTACGTAGGATCCTGATCAAGTTGAGAGATTAACTCATCTGGAATCTGATCCAAGGACACCAAGAGAAAGACTTCTGCTTCATCCCTGGGTGCACATGATGTACATCATCACAAAGAAATGCTCTGTTTGCTTACAGACACAGCAGTGGTAGACTTAAGCCCTCTTGGCATGAACAACAGCCCTGACCTAGGAAGAGAAACCGAAGTAATTTCAAAATTGTTGACTGAACTTTCACAGAATGTACTCAAACCACTTTTTCCATTGATCTGACGACTCTGGTTACTCAAACAGCTCCTCAGCCTACTTCCTGTTCTGCTGGAGAGCTCAGCAGCCCTACTAAGAAACAGAGGGAAAAAAACCCAACTAAAATCTCACTTTATTTTGAGGTCATCAAAAATAGCTCTGGTGGATGGTTCCTATTTTTGTTCCAAAAATGTATTTATAACTTTACTGACAACGGAGGGCACAGCAATCTGACCTGTCCTGCTCCCTGACATGCCGGTTCAGCACAGCCGGTGAGCTGAGCCCGTGCACCACTGCCAACACAGTCCTCAGCTCTGAGCACAAGAAACCTGCTGTCAGAAGAGAGGGGAAACTTGGTCTTTGTGCCACATTTTGTTGCTGGTCTGCCCCTGCTGTGATTTCAGATCCCTTGAAAGAGCCCGCTGGGAAGGGGGTTTTGCAACACAGGCAGCTCTCCATGGTCTAGCCATTTATACAAACAACACACTAACCCAGCCCATCTGTGTTCCATGTTATTCTTACTCTGGATCAAATTTATCCCTCCTGCAAGCCCACCAGAACCAAGAGAGCTACAAATGACCTGATTTGACCCAATTTCATTCCACTTTTGCAACTAAAAATGAACTGACGTTATGGAGTGTTGATTCTTCCCCATAAAGATGAGAGGGAAGAGTAGTACAAGGAGTTAGTGAGCAGTTTTTGCTGGCCCTGGTTCCTGCAGTAGCAAAAGAAGGCAGCAAGGGACCAGCAGACAGCAGCAAATAAACTCTTTCCAGCAAGATCAGCTGGAGCAGCCACTGCAAAATCAGCCACTGAACCTACACCTGGAGTCTCCCTTCTTTTTCCAAAAACTACAGGATATTTTTGTGATTAGTGGTGAAACCTGTGGCTTATCATTACCCAACATGAAAATTAATGTGTCTTACGGGTTTAAGGGGATTAGCAGGTATTTTCCAAAGTATTCTATCTGTGGAGAATTTATTCCCCAAAGTTCTTACGCGAGCTGCACTGCTTTAGATATGTTAAGTGCCATCACATTGTTAGTGTTCCCTGCGCCAAAGCTTGTTTCTCAAATCCCCACTCGCTTCAATAAACACTGACACCAAGTAATAACATTCAGTATGTGTGTTGCAATGTTACAGCTGGACACTCTGTCTAAACTGACTTGCAGTTTAATTCCCAAGCAAGTAACTTAATTGCACAGTATATGGAAAATGTTTCTGTTATGCAAACCTCTGTTTTCTGACAATAGCCAGTAAAGCTGCTTTCCTCCCTTAATTTTATATCCTGGAAATATTCTCATTCTGTTTGTTACGCCATCAGTAGTTCTAGCTAGTTTTCCAAAGGCAGCTGCTCTCCAGAAGACCATCTGTACGTTGTATGCAGCCTTCAAATCTGCACTCCCGGTGCTATTTCGCTGAACTCAACCCTGCACATGGAGCACCTGAGAACGCTGCACAGCCCACCAGCTGGAATGGGGCACACCCGACGTCCACATCTGTGCTTTGAAGGACATGCTAAAGAGAAGAATATACTTGTCTTCCTCCCCCCGGGGGAGCAATGACACACGCCTATCAGTTGGAAAGGAGAAAGCGAACACTGCGGCATCTTAATTCAAGAGGCAAACTGGGGAACATGTCAGCATATCTGATGAAAGTAAACTGAAATCCAAATACCCTTAGAGCTGCCAGAGAACACCCGACACCACTTCATACAGTACCTCTGCACCATTCAATGACAAAGTGCTTTGGGATGATTCAACAATCCTGCTTGCTATTTTCTGAGCACCACCAGAGCCTAGGATTCCTTGTTGAAAGATGTGTACAACCTTCCACAGATTGTTACCCAAATGCAGTTGTTTATTTGGAAAATTACTGCCTTCCCACTTTAAGATTAACATAACCAAAGCTGTTCTCCCATCTCCTGGCAGCTGCTTGTATCAAGGATCTGTGAATCACCTTTACCTGTTGAAAAAGTGGTTAGTTTTCAAAATGTGTTTTATATAAACTATCGTCAGAGAAGCAGTGTGAGCCTTCTTGGGCAGTTTGTATGGTCCTTGCTCTTCAGTGACCGCCTGCCTCTCTATCTGCACCCCTACCTCCTCAGCCACGACAGGACTTTGAATTTTGGTAGGGATGCAACAGTCGAATGCCACCTGCTCTCCCAGGCCTCATGACAGGCGTACAAACAGGAAGGCAGATTTTGCTTTAGTTGTGTATGGGCTTTTTGTTTCAGCTGGGGCGGGGAGGGAGAGCTGGCGTTCTCCGATTGTTACAGGAAAACCGAGTCAGCTTACATGCTCTCCCCTTCTGGCCTTTCTTTCCATTCAGCCCAACTCTTGACCAAGAGAAGCGGCTATTTCAACAGTCTGTTTGCCCTCTCACCAGTTTTAGCATGAGCTCTGCTTTGTTCTCACAGCCCCCAGCTCTTGCAGTCAGGTGGCTGAGACTCTGAGCTTTCATTTTTAAAAAGAAAGTACATTTCTAGACTTCTGTCTTGCAGAGAACAGACTGAAAAATTGTCCCGAGTGCGAGTTAAAGCCATAGAAACTAGGAAAACAATCAAACTCAGCACTTCCAGAAAAACTCTGAAACATTTGGTGGTTTTTAAGGCAATCCTCATTGTTTTTGGGAGAGCTTGAGTTGGCAGTGTTTGAACAGTAAATGCATGGTTGAAGGAACTGCATAGCTGATACACACACTCTGGCCTTGATTCCTTATCCCGCTGCAGGCACTAATCCCTGCCCTCCCCACTGCTGGGGGACCCAGAGCCACCACAGAAAGCAGCAGAGCCATCCCAGTTCCCACTGCTGCCAAGACACCAGGGAGGACAACCCACTCCGATACTCGGCCACTGCCAACCTCTCACCTCTACAAATCTCTACGATAAAAACATCCATGTCCTGTCCACACCATGAGATCCATCCTTCAGTAACATTAAAACTACAGTGGGCCAGAAAAATGCTTTCAAACCTGCCTATTCCAGGTCAAGCCCAGGATCTTGCCACAAATGAGAAAGGTCTTTCCTATGGCCCCTGTCCAAAAGGGAAGGGGCTGCTGTTAAAAAGTTTGCTGTCCCACACCGCAGTATCTTTTTTCTCCCTCTTTTGTGCCCGAATCCTCCCAAGGCACAGAGGAAGGAGCTCAGGAGACAGTCAAGGTGAATCTCAGCAAAGGAGGCTCCACTCCAGTCACCAAGGGATGGACTTTGGCTGAGGAAATGGCACAATGTGTCCCAGGCAGGCAGAAAACACAGTGGGGAACAGTAAACTCAGCTATGGCTCATCGTACAGCAAACACACGTCTTCCTTTCCCTCTGCCCAGGGAAACTCTGCAGCACGTTTTGGCTACAACAAGATAATTACTAGCTGTTTGCTCATTTTCCTTTAATGAATCAGTTGAATGAGACCAGTGTGAGTGTCGGGGGAGTGAAAGTCTGTCATTCAGCTGTCTGCAAACTCCAACTTCTCTGAAGATTTCTAGATCAGATTTCAGGGCCTCAGGAGTTTGGGTTATTTTTCTAAATGAGGTTCGACATTGCATCTTCCGGAGAAGATGCCAGTTATCTACAAAACCTACAGCTCTTATTCATTTGATACCACAGGTTTCAGTTTGAATCACAGAAATGTGTGGTTGACCTCAGATTAAACTAAAGTATTTGCTCCATGGCATTGGACCTTAAGGTTGTCCAGCAGAGGAGCTGGACAGTTTTTTTAACATCAGAGCTGAACCCTAAAACAAGGGGAGAGGAGATGTTCAGGCTGGGTTGAACGCAGCTAAAATCATGGGACTGTGAAAGGAAAACTCTGAAACGTCTCGTGTGGAGCCAAAGCAAAAGGAGGTGTTTTATTTCAGGTTATGTAAGTCCTAAAAAACCCATTTCTCTTCTTTCAATGTGTTTTAGTGGTGAGGTCAACTTTTAAGTGAAAAATGCCATTTTGAATCAAATCTACATTTCAAATGCTTGCAAAACATAAACAAACCATTCCCAAAATGAAACAGTTCATTCTGAAAGTGTCAGAATGACACTCCTTGCTATTTTTATCATCCCTCCCTCTTCCCCCACCTCTGTATTTTTTTCTAGGCCAGAACTATTCAGAAAATGTGTTTGAATTTGTGAATCATTTTGACTCCCCCTCTCCCTTGACATTTGCTGGAAAATCTATTCTCTGCCAAAAAACTGTTCTTCCAGATCCAGCCAGCTCCTACAATCTCCTGTCCTGCCAGGGTTTGTCTGGACGGGTCTGAGAGTCTGACTGTCTTGGGGACACAGCATGGATGATCCACAGGAACAGTGGGCCGGGAGAGCAAACCTCAGCATCCCCCTGGGCAGCGATGGGCTCTGTGGTACACAGCAGCCCAACTCTCCACTGAGGCTGCCCTGAAAAAGCCCTGAGCCATCCCCTCTTGAGAACGAACAGGGAGCCGGGCTCTGGCAGAGGCCACCACGCGGAGAGAGTTCCTCATTAGGATGTGGCTTCCAGAGATGAGGGGAGTGCTTCAAGTTTTGGTTTGCTTGGAAAAATCTTGCATTGTAAGCCAGCCCCCTGAAGGTTAAAGGGGTGTACCATGGGCACTTGGAGCTGTCTCCTATCAAGGTTACAAAAATTTTGGCTTTGGACTCAATCAAAACATGACAGTTCCAAGGCTTGCAATGCAATATAGAGGCTTGATTCTTTGCAGCCTGGCAATTCATAGAACAACTTATGCCTTTGCAGTGCAAGTGTAAATGTTACTGCTCTCATTTGTGTTTTGCTCCTACCCTGAAACTTTTAGCAAGTGGAAAGCTTGGATTTTTTTCAGTCCTCACATCCAACCCATCTGTAAATCTTGCAAATTTTTTCAGCATAACATCCCTAACAGAGTCTTTCCAGTCTACCCACCTGACTAAAATTCACCTTCAGGGCTCATCACCTCATATCCCAATTCACATCTAAACAGCCTTTGCTCTGCAGTCTTGCTCTGCGAAGATCCACCAAACCCATTGCTGAAAGATTGCTTTTCAATCTGTCATTTGGCCCCTCTGCGGCTCCCTCAGCCTCCCTACCTTGACTCCTCCTGAGATGCAAGTCTAAGCTACTTGGCTTTTCTTTCAAGACTGTGATTTATTCTATTCCCATCACTTCTTATTTCAGTGCTGAAAGGTCAACTCCTGCGTATGTTCAAGCATGAGATCAGCCTATATTAAACAGGCTTCTCTGAGCTTTCTCCCTTCTGGGAAGGGTTCCCATCCACAAGAACAAACCTGGGATCTGGAGCTGCATTTTGAGCTTCCCAAAAACTCAAAAACCAAATACCAGAGCTGGTCAGGATGTGCAATACAGGAACAGACAACAGCAGACAAGGTGGCATCACGCTACCTCTGCATTTGTCACATTACCAGCCTAACACCTGGTCAATGTTACAGTCACTTGTGACCACCTGGACTTCTATGCTGCTTTGCTTGGCTCAAAAAAGCTGTTCCAGCAATACATGGTAACAAGAGAAAACAGAGACCTGAGGACAGAGGCCAAGTCTTTTCTCCTTGAGATGAGATGTGGATGAGGGGCTGCTAATGGAGCAGCTGAGCTACAGTCCTGGCTTCAGATCATTTGTTTTAACCTGCCATGCAAGATGATGTCTTCAACAAGAGATGGATGACATCAGTTGCTCCTTCCTTCCAGGGAGGATCTGGTTCAGTTTGGAGCTGCTTTTCCGAAAGCTCATCTTTGTATGAGCTTTACGCAGTTTTTTATTTCAGTGATGGTACATCTTGCTCAAAAACTGTGACATGCACTGTTTGTGTGTGAAGGTGGGAATGTGACATCTGACAAGGCAATTCTGTTCACTTTGCAAAAAGATCAAGGTTAGTTCCCACTCTGCTAAAAGTACGGAAGGGAAACACAGGATTTGTCAAGCAGAGAGATAAACCGAATTGAGAACATTTTATACACAAATTCCTAGGAGAAGGTTAAAACAAGGGAGCTGGGAGAGTACACTTGTCAAGGCTTTTTCAAACAATTCTTTTTCACATATTCTTTTAAAATACAACAGTAATTCAGGTGGCTACAGATAAGACACAGTTCTAAAATCTCTCTCCTTTGTTTTCTTTCTGGCTGCCCTGGTCTCCACCCAAGTAAGACATTCCTACCACGAAACCCCAGGGTGAAGTCAGCTCTAAATAAATATGGCTCTGAGGAGAGAGAGAATAATTAACATGCTCTTTTTGAAGCTGCCTGGCAATTACAGTTACAAGTGCCTCCTACTCCTGTGACCACATGCCTTGCTTCCAAGGTGTATCTATTAATGGCAGCCCAAGACTGCTTAGAGTTGCTGCCCAGGGGTGAAGCTGTGTGCCAGTCCCTGGCAAGAGCAGGAGATCCTGGGACTCTGAGGCCAGAGTGGCAATGCCCATCTCTTCTCTTCCTGCTGCCATGACAAGCACATACCTGGCACATACCTGGGCTGCACACACTTGCTGCTATCCCACACTCCATCCCACCTAGAGGTGGGAATACCACTCTGGGGCCTTCCAGGGTCACTCTGTGTGAGTACCAAGGGCAGCATGAGGTATGAGGTGATGCTGAACTGGCCTCAATGGAGCTAAGCTGATGCTATGCAGGCATGGATGAAAAAAAGGAATTTGG
This sequence comes from Cephalopterus ornatus, assembly GCA_013396775.1. NCBI lineage: Eukaryota > Metazoa > Chordata > Aves > Passeriformes > Cotingidae > Cephalopterus > Cephalopterus ornatus. The sequence continues at coordinate 327,487 of VZRE01012498.1, forward strand.
CTCCATTTCAGAGTCCAAAGAAATATTTGCGCCTATGGGCACTGATTCAGGCTCATCTCTAATTATATCCCAAGCTCAGCCTTTTAAACTTGTTCTTTAGTCCTCAGTAAGGGTCACTTTGCAGTTGTTATTTGAGTTTCTTGCCAATCTGTTGTTGGATTTTCCACTTGACATTATTAAGGGATTAAGTTGTTTGTCTCATCATCTTTTATCTGCCCTGTTGAGTTTCCTAAAAACAGACTTTAGCCAGACCAGAGAAGATAGGAGGGGAAAAACCCCCAACACTTTAAAGATATAATCATGGTTCGGGATTTGTCATTATTATTGTTTAAATTTATTACTTTGGATATGTAAACTTTGCTGACTCCTTTAATCTGGAATGCATTAAAGAAAGCACTAGGCATTACAATATGCCATTGGATTATACTGTCCCGATTCAGCTACAGCTGTGGAAGAAATATATAACAGGAGATCCTGCGGAGTTATACATTTTAGACTTAGCTCATCAATTGCCATAGAGAAGAAGACAAAAACAAATGTAGCTGAGCCTGGAAAGAATGCTGCTAAAATTGGAGAAACATTTAATGTGAGTAGCCTAGGGGTGCAATAACTTTGCCTGTAATTTAACAAAACCCACCCACATAAAACATACCAAGAGAGATTATAGATTGGAGTCTCTGATCTGCAGTCTGCCAAAAAAGCAAACCTGACTTTTTTCCTCTTCCTACAGATGCAGGTTTAAATGGTCCCTGCAGAGTGTTAAATACATATTACCCATAACAGCAACCACACTGCATTTGGACACATTGCTAATTCTCCCCCCAGCTGCTCTGTACCTTGCTTGCAGTGGGAGGATGCCCCTGGATATCTAGTGGGGCTTGTGGCTGCCAGCAGAGCAATTCCTATGGTACACATGGTGAGAAAGAGCCTGCTCACCTCCCCCTCACTCCCACCCCTCCTTGGCACCCTGGTCTCCTCTCTTCTGAGGGGTACACATGGGCTTGTACTTAAAGACCCATTTACCGCAAATGTTTTGAACACGTTTAGCTCAATGGGATAAAAGCTATTCCTACGCCTTCCCAAAATGCCTTCTCAATGTACATCTGCAAAGAACAATGCTCCATGGTGATCTGAAGGCCAGCCTTGGCTCCTGCCCTTTCCCGAGCAGCAGGGATCGGAGACTGTTCATCAAGAAACAAGAGAAAAACACCCAACTCTAAAATGCACTTTCCAAAAAGCCACTCTGCATATCTTTCCATTTATAAACCTCCTGTCCCCAAAGGCTCTGAAGCATCGTACCTACTAACAGGCAACCCCCCTCCGCAGGCACTGCGTCTCTGGTTCATTAATTCAGTTTAATATTGGATTTGCCACAAGATGTAACTGGAGACATGCAGGGGTGAGCAAGGCAAAAAATGATCAAGGACCAAACCTGCAGCATGCTCCTGCTGGCTTCAGCGGAGCTACAACAGCTTTTATCAGCATTTTATCTGACCCTAACAAAAGGAACGAATTGTTTAGCAAAGGAAGAGGGTTCTTTGATTCTATCTTGCTGCAGATGAATTGCCCAAGCAAGGGCAAAGGGACAGGAAGCGAAGGGGGAGGAGAAGGAGGTGATGCTGAAGGTAGGTGCTGCCATTGCTCAGCCCTTGCTTAACAGCCCCTTCTGCAAACACTGATGGGGTGGGAGGAGACAGTTGTGCCTGCTCCCTGCCATAGCTATTCTCCCAGGATGTTGTGCTGGTTATTCCTGGCATTGGTATACTGGTCTTCATTCAGGCTGAAGGGCGTTTTGTGACAGTGAAGACTGCAGGCCTCATGAGACCTCCCTCTGCTTCACACAGTCCAGGAACCCCATTGTCCAAGACCCCAAGTATAAGACTTAAAGTCAAAGATGAAACCCCAGAAGTCAAGGAAGAAACCCTGAGCAAAACTCATATGAGTTCAGCGAGGTCCACATCACAGCAACTGCAGGTGCCAACCTCTCTGCAAATCAAATGTTTGAAGCAAACAGTAAAGAGACAACCTGACTCTGTCTTTAGAATTAAACTCATTAAAATGTCTGTCAGCATATGCCCCCAGAGTCCATATAAGTCTTTCACAGAGACAAGGGATGCTTTACTATTACTTAAAACCACAACAGTGCTGAATGCTAATGAAGTTCCTGTTGTGTAGCACTGATCAGATAATGCACTGTACTGCTTACAAGAAGAAGCTGTAAGTGTTAAACACTTGCTGTTTTACCCCCCAGCTCTCCTTCCAAAAGCAATCCTTGTGTTTTGACCAGCAATAAGTCTTACATCTGAAAGGAAGAATTGAATTCCTTCTACTGGGCATTCTCTTTTCCCATGTCATTAATGAAAAGAATGTTCTTTACTATAAAAAAATCGATTCTTTCTTTACATGGCCGAAATGTATGAAAATATTGAAACAAACGTCTTGAAAAGGCTAATATGGGTCTTAACATTGTGCAGTAGCTTTAGACTCCAATATAGCTCATCTCTGAGAAACTAAGGTCAGAAACCACCAGGACTCACTAAACACAGTCAGTGGCTGACAGCAGTGGTGAGGATCTCCCCAGGCACGCAGCCTTGACAGTAGCTCTGCGTGCTCAACTCCCACAATGGCTGGGAAAGAAGAAGCTGCAGTCTACATTATCCAAAAGCTTCCACCAGTTCTGAGCGCATTCACAGTACATACGCCAAGACTGACACTTGCAGCTGGAGACCCTGAGCTTCTGAACATACCCCACACTAACTCACTGAAAGGCACTGCTGGGTTATCTTCTCTGTTATACAGCAAATCACATTTTGCTGCCTAAACACTGATTTAAAAGCCAAATCAGAGGCACTTACTTTTAAGTCTGGTAGATCTCAGACTGGGGCAGCTTCCTTTGTGCAGGCTATGCATGACCTGACTTTTTATCTATACGAATGAGAATGAAATTCCCATGAATTTTATTACAGACATTCACGAGTACTTTAGAAACAGATTACTTTGTCTTAAGCTCACTCTTGGTCTAGTGCTCAAGATCCCATCAGAGTCAACAGAGAAGACTTCCTAAGTCTTCCTAAGAAGACTACCTAAGAAGAAGACTTATACGGAGACATCCAACAGGCTAAGCAAGATGAATGCCATTAAAAGAGCCACTTCAAGTGACCTGGCAAGTGTAGGAGCTCACATTCCCCAAAAAGTCACATTTGAGGATAGGGATTAGGCTGCAAAGTTATTCAGTGATTTGAAAATGTTAACATTTAGCTTTCACTGTCTGTTAAATATTAACATATCTTTCTTAGAAAGCTTGGCTGGGCTTCATTGGAAGAAAGCAGGTCAAATTTACTGCACAAATTTACCTACTGGTATAAACAACATAATCTCTAGCCATTACAGAAGACTAATATTGGCTGAAGCGACATTTAACATCATGCATAGATGCCATTATTTCTCTAGTGAGCTAGAACAGAATTACATGCAAAGAAAACATTAGCTCAGCAGTGGCTTTCAGCCATGGCATGGCATGCGAGAGCTCACTGCTGCGCTAATATTTTCTTCACATGTAAATCTGTCCTAAACCATTATAGAAATAATACGGAAAACATGAGACACAGGTGCTGATTACAGTTTGGGTTTTGTCATTGCAAGCCTCAAAAGGTAAAGGCAAAACTCTAAAGTTTCCACTGATCCATGAAATTCACTCTGCGGACATTCAGCTTAACACCTGAAGGGTCCAACCAGCCAAGCTCCTGACATCCTGCAATTCCCAACAGAAGAGGAAGAAATCTGAATGTTTCAGAGCTGGAGACCCTAAGAATGATAGGCCTAATGTTTGTTCTTCCTGCATCTCAGAAATGCCTTTTTTTTTTAAACAACTTTTTATGAATGCTTTCAGTGTGAAATTGTTTGAGAAACAAAATATGCAAGAGACAGCAGCTGTGTGAGCAAGTAAGTCCCCCTATGAAAAGGATCTGCAATGTGCCATGTAATTCCTGCACTGTCAGTCATGGAGAATGTGCACAGAGAAGAAACCCTTCCCAATGAGCTTAAAAGTGGTGATGAAAACGGACTTGAAGTAGCACCATATGTCTCTCATTGGGTTATAGCTGCATCTTCACTTAGACTCTGTGGGTGGGAGCCCATAAGAAAGCTGCTTATTCCCTGAGAAGGCCACGTGAGAAGGCAGAAGATAAGCTACGGAATAGAGAGTGATGCTTTGTGAACTCCCTGGAGTGCACAGCCTCCATCCACAGAGTCTGAAGATCTGCCCAGTCCGCTGAGCACCAGAGGGTCCTCAGCTCATCCCAGCAGACAAAATACGCCGTTCTGTTCTGAGAGTGGGAACACAGAGGTGTTCACCTCATCCTCCTCTTTATCCTAGCGTTCCCACAGGGCTGAAGGAGACTCCATCCTCTGGCAGCCTATCAGGTGTGCTAAGCACCTTCCCGGGTCAACGATGCACATTACTAGAGGAACAGTCGCTCTTCTGAGCAAGCCAGCAGGGCCTTAATGTGCTAGACATTATATTGATACTAAATCAGTGATACCACTCACAAGCTCGTAAGCTTAGGAGCTTTCAAGACAAACACAGTGGGAGGAAGGAGTAAAACACATAAACACATTCAGCATAAAGATATACATTCACGGGGCTTGCATGCATCACCATGTGGTCATGGTTGCTGTTACACGGAGACTTCCTGATCACAGTGACAGCTAGGAATGGGAATGAAAGCATATTTAACTTGACTGATTGTTATAGGAACAAATCAGGAGTGCTGTTGTCAGCTTACGCCTTGGAACATCTCAAAGAGAAATCAGTAAGGGTCCCATAGGCCCTTGGCTGACACTAACCCTTTATAAACTTGGCTCCTTTCAGAACTGTGTTACAGCTGCTGTGAGTCAAACAAATAAATCAATTAAAAAATCGCCTGTCAGCAGCAATGCCATTATTTTTTTCCAAAAGTTCTTGCCATTCTGCACAGTTTAATGGAAGTCTCTTACTCTGAGCAAGCTGCTCTGCCTGATGAAAGAAGCAGACATTTCACAATGTACCAAGTCACTTGATTTACTATTTGCTGTACATCCTTGTGTTTCCACGGCAGCTATGGGAAAGCCAGGAAGAGGAACACTGCAGTGTCTTGCACTGTTTTTCCAGGAAGCCTTTTTTTCCCTCGACATGTCATTTTTCTACAGTACGCGCTTGCACAATTTCTGCCTTTCCCTCCACTTGTCTGTCGCTTTGTCTCTAGTTGCCGAGGAGTTGACAAACTAGGGAATTTAGGTCAGTGACAAGGACTCACTAATGACAAGCACTGGAATATCTTCCACTTAAGAGGAATGCCAGTTTCCAAGTCTGGGACAAATCTCTTGCTGCTGAGTACACCCTGGTTAGCCGCTCTCCTTTGGGAAGAGCCAACAGAGTTCCCCAGGAACAGCAAAACTAATACAGTGGTATTTTTCCATTCAAGAAGTCACAGGGAGTCACGGCAAGAATGTGTCTTATTTTGAGTGTGAAATCCCTTTAGGCATTGGGCTGCCATCTCAGGCTACCTGTACCCTGGGACAAGGAGACCTTCTCACTCCCCTACAAACCCAACCTGTGCAATCAGCCGTGGAGGAGAGAAATCCTCCCTCACCGTGAGACACACTGTGACAGAGACAGGCACCTTCGAACAGCCACTGTATCCTCCTGCCTTGGGTGGCAGGTGAGCTGAGGTACCCACTCCTTCCTCAGACTGCCTGTGTTGATGTCACAGGGGGTGTGCAGGAAGTGCTGCCCCATAGTATTCCCAAACCTCGGTGGCCCCATCCCAACATGGTGCCTGGACAGCCCATACCTCCCACACAGCCGGAGAACTGTAAGTGCTCAAGTGCCTTTGAAACCTTGCAAGCATCAATAAACAAGCCTGGGGTTTCTCCGGCAGCAGCCCACAGCCCGGGGAAAGCCACAGCTGCAAAAGCCCTTACGTGGAAGTTTACTCAGACCTTAAATGGACCTGCAATTAAACAGCAAAATGTTTAATTAACACTGCTGTTATTGTCACTGCACTTTACAAGTCTGCAACTGTCACATCTGGGTCACTGTTCCTCAGTGCTGTGCAGCCCACTGAGCACCAGAGCACTCCAGGGACAGGCAAAGCACTGAGCAAAGTTTCAGTTAACAGAGGCAGAGCCAGTTGCAGACACAGAGCTGCTCCAGGTCATGCTGTCCAAAAATGTGGCCACAATACTTCCCTCTCTTTCACTACACAGCGTCACTTTCTCACTGGCCAATTTTCAGGCCTGAACACAAGTGATGTTTCCTACCTGCAGTACAAATGGAGGATGAGTCCACGCCAGATGGAGGATGGATCTGCCCATTTCACTGGGACATCAGGAGGAACTACAACGGACAGCCGGACATCCCTAACAGATCTGCTAAGCTAGACAGCCTCCAGAAAGGAAGGGCAGAAGCAGGCCTCCTGTTTATCAAACCTGTAAACATGCTGAGATGGAGATGTGCAGCACATACTGCATCTGCAGCAAGAACTGCTTTCCTGTTGCTCGTCATTACCTCTCCCCCAGGTACCACAGCCCTCCCCTGTGCCAGCAGCACCCAGCGCAGACAGGCAGGGTCCTCTGCCTGCCCAGCGTCTATCTACCCAACCCAGAGGCACCATGTTGGTTTCTGTAGGCAAAGGTCTCCCAGGATGTGACAGAAAAGCACAACTTGCGGAGAGAGCTTCTCATAGGTTGCCCCTCATTACATAACTCATTTCCAGACCATGGGCATCTTTAAAAGGAAATAATGAGTTCATGAAAACAAATTAGTGTGCAACCTGACACTGCTTCAGTAGCTGCCTTCTGCTGTCATTATGGATTTACAAGATACTGCCACCGAGTACACAAAGTTGAGTGTTATTTATATGAATCAGCTTTGAATTACTGGGCATTTGCACACCATCCTGCTGAGAAGTTGACTATAACCTGCCAAAGTCGGTGATCAGCCCCGCATGGGACCTGTGGAGCCCAGCGGAAAAGTATCATTGTAAATTAGCCCAGCCGCTCCTGCTGAGACAACTCCAGCACTGAAACACAAAATCAACTGCACCCCCTCGGGATGTCTGACACGTTCTGGACCAGGTCTTCATCTCGTTTAGCTTGAGTAGTCCCACTGAGCCCAGTTGAGTTACTCTGATCCTAGACCTGATCTGAGCTTGCTCTGATCCAGGCCTTTTGGCAATACAAACGAGCCTTGCCTGTTCACTGCTGAGCAAGCCACCAGCCTGGCTGGGCTCCCTGGGGGCCACGGGAGGTAACAGAGTCAGCTTGAGGCATCAGGAAGCTTTCCACAAGAGCATCAGGCATGCTTTTGCCCATCAATGAACGGTTTTCAGCAGCAAATCAGTGGGATCTGGCACAGGGAACAGTCATTAGTACAGAGAATGGAGCAGAGATTACTACAGCTTATGCACACAAAACCAGCAGAAGTTAATCAGCAGTGGGACTGTAGCAGCTCCCAAAGGGAGCAAGCTGATTCATCAGCCGAGAGCCCCAAAATACAAAACTGTCTGCAAACACAGACTCGTAACTTCATTAACTGTGCTTTTACTCAACTGCTGCTCTATCTGAGCAGAATTGAGCCTGAATGCTTGGAATGGGACAAAGCAAGGACAAAAAGAAAAGATACTTATTTCAGTCTGCTGTTTTACAAACCACAACCTCAGTTCTTCCAAGTTTGATACCTTCACTTAAGCATTTCCAGTTTTCCTTGTGTTGTTGAACTTAGCAAGACTTTCACTACCACGTGTCTACAGAAATAAACATAGTGAACCATATCACTGAAAGTTGATGGGTCTTTATCAAACTCATTAAATTAAGGAGCCACTGGGTTGCCCTGCATGTTTCAGGGTTTTCTCAGTGTAAGGCTTCAGTGCTGGGCTCAAATCAATGAATTGTCTCAGAGCTGGAGGACGGGAGAGACCACATGCTGCTTGGAGAACCTCATGATGTGTGTGCCCTGCTCTTGAGTAAAGTGGTTCAAAGCCCTCTGGATAAATGGTGTGACAGCTCAGAGCAAAGCACGCTCTGTGTGGAGCATTCAGACATCGAATGAACTCCCCTAGTGACAGAACAAATCCCATGACTGTCTCATGCCTCTGGAAAATGCCTCAAAGTTCTCATCTCTGAGGAGACCTTTCTGCTCTAGGGGTAATACTACCCTGATGCTTTCTCTCGCCTGAAGCCTCACAACCAGCTCCTCAACAAAGATCGTGAAACAGATGAACTTAATAAATATCAAATAAAAATATGCTTACCTAAAATATAAGATATCCACAAGCAGAAAATTTTATTCAAAAGGGGAATTACCAGAAATTCTGAAGATTTTTGCTTCCATGTGAAAGACACACAGACACTATGCTGATGGGCATCAGTATAAATTTCAACAGACAGTTGGCCCACACAGTTTCGACTCCAAGAAGGAAATAAACTCTCCCTGAGGCTCATGTAAATCATGGGAAACCTCCAGCACCCAAGGAGGCTGTACTGAGGGAAAGCTGAGGCTCGTAACCACATGTCAGCAGAAGGCTGCAGTCCGTGGATGCATTTCAAGCATGCCAGCAGGCAGCTTCCAGCACAAGGGAAGGTCTGCGAGGACCGTGCTCAACGGGACAGGTACCAGCGCTCTCTCCTGCAAGCAGGGGATTTTCCAACTAGGAACCCCTGTTCCAAGTCTGAAAGCCATTCATGTGAGGGAAAGCAAGCACCGCTGAGCAAATGGAAAGTTTCTCCGCAGACCTCTGCTGAGACAGACCTCTGCCCTGTTGCTGAAGCTATGCCTCAGAGCGGAGATGCCGCCAGCCCTCACCCCACCTCCCTAGGGTGTGGTGCAAAAGACTCACCACTCGGGGCTTCTGCTGGTCCAGAGTCTGGAGGAAGGCGGGGGTCTGGTCCAGGGTGCGCTCGGGGTCACTGGAAATGTCCTCCTCGGACTCCTCCCAGGATGAGGAGAAGCCAGTGGAAGACGCTGAGGACGATGACAGCTTCCTGACGGGCAGGCTGCCGGGGGGCACGGCGCCCGCCTCCTCCTCCGGGCCCCCCAGGTCCGTGACAATGACGGCGGGGATGCTTCCGCCAATGGCTGGGCACTGGCCCTTAAGTTCTGTGGGGGCCACCACCACCTCCCCTTGCCATGGTGCAGGCCCTGACTGCTCCAGGGGGCTGCTGCTCTCTGCCAGCTCCACAGCTGGCACCACTGTCATTGCTGGCCTCCCGGAGGGCTCTGCAGTGCTCAGACAAACCTGCACCCCACCAGCATCGGGGGCCTCACTCTCCCCGTGGGCTCGCAGCCGGGGTCCAATTCCAAGTCCCACCACTGACACCGTGGGGCTGGCGGGCCGCGGCCGGGATGGCCGGGGGCTCCGCGGCGGCTGGGCAGCAGAGCTGTGTGCCTGGATGTGTGCCTCGAAGAGCCCCACTTTCTGGTTCACCTGGACATTGTGCAGCTCCCGTTGAAGTTGCCGTGCCATGGGGGGCCCTGGCTGCCCCTCTTCGCCCCGGCTGCCCCGCCGCCCCCCGGGGCTGCCTGGCTGCCGCAGGGGCTCAAGTGGTGGGAAGAGGAAAGCGGGGCCACAGCGCGGGGAGCGGGGCGGCACGGGGGCCGGGCTGAAGACAGGGAGCGAGCGGCAGCTGCCGGGTGTCTCCGGGCCCCTGGGCAGTACTTGTCCGGGAGGAGGCGGCGTCTTGCTCCGGCCGCTTGTCACCTCGCTGTTGCTATTCATCATCACCAAGCTATTGAGCGCATAGCAGTACACGGCCATAGTAGTCAGCCGGGGAGCACAGGGGGGCCGTCGCCACTGCCGCCTCGGCGCTCAGGCTCCGCGGGGCTGCCGAGGGTCTCTCCGCGCCTGGACCAGCAGCATCGCCAGGAGGCAAAAGGGGAGCTGGGCTGGACCTGGCCCACAGCTCCATAAAACAGGGCAGCTGAGGAGAGAGGGAAGCAGTGACAGTAGTTCTGTGCCCTCCCTTAGCTCACCAACCAGCTGTGCACACACAGCTGGCCAGACTCTTCCCTTCCTGTGTGCCCCTCCCACCTGCTCACAGGCCCAGTGTGCCACCTCGGGGGACACGGCCCAGCCTGGTCATCAGAAGGATCTGAGTGAAGGGAAAAGCTCCCCTACTCCTCCCTCCAGGTTGCCTGCCGACACAGCTGCACCAGCAGTGTCCGAGAGGACAGACAGCCAGAAACAGTTCCCTCAACAGAATAAAGTAAGGTCAACTAATGTGAACTGAAAGTTGGCACCTTTCAAGTGTTGGCCCCAAAAGCTGACATTTTCTGAAGAAAGTTAAAAACTCCAAACAGCTTAAATTTGTCACCTTCCAGTTTGTCACCTATGAGCAAGATCAAGTCTCAGGAATGCATTTTGTTCAATGATACAGTCTTCCTGCTCGCACAGTTTTGTATGGTGTGGAGCCACATGTCCACTAATCCCCTAAGTTACCATGTGCAATAACATGGCTTTGCACATCTTCATGCATTCCCTGGCTAAACGTGCCTCCCCTGTGCATGTCTGCCTTCTGGGGCATCAACCACTGCAGCCGCCTGCAAGTCACAGCCCGGATCCCACATGCAGAGATGTTCAGTGCTGTTTGTTCTGGTGAGTGTGTGAGTGTGTACGTGTGTGAGAGAGACTCTGCTTTTGCAAGTGGCTCTCAGTGCCCCTGTACACCTCAGCGTGCCTTCCATCATGTCTGTTTGCTCCATGTGCCCCCATCCCATGCTGAGGCACGGGAACCCATAAGATCTACACAAAAACAATGCCCCCATGAGTGTACAGGCTTGTTTACACACAGCGCGCTAACTCTGGCTGTGGGTGTACAAGCCTTTAGAAGCACTTGCGCACGATGCTGTCAGCAGCAGTCCTGTGCGCCCCTCTGTGAGGCTCCTGGCAGGAAAATGCCCTCAGGTCTAAAACCGCAGTCCCCGCTGACTGTCTGACCAAGAGGCTCCCCATCCCTCCATGCACTGCTTGGAGGCAGCGTGAGGCTCAGCAGTGCCCAGGGCAGTCACTCTTCGCCCGAATCCCCGGCAGCGCAACGCTCCCAGCAGTCTGGCTCGCGTACGAAAGCGAGCACCGACACAAGGTGCTCGGCCAGACTTTGGGTGCGGGACAGCCCGCCCGGCTCTGGGACAGTCCCCAGCCCCTCTGCCTGCCCCCAGATCGCCCCTGCCTGCCCGCGGGGCCCCGCTAGCCCCCGGCGCAGCTGCCGGGGATCTCCCGGTGGAAGGGCGGCCACGAACCCCGCGCTCCGCAGCTTACCTGGGAGCGGGATCCGCGCTCAGTGCGCGCCGC